>LNAC01000046.1:646678-795771 GCA_002007465.1 Ailurus styani | reverse complement strand
AGCCCGATGTGGGCCTCGATCCCAGGACCCTGAGATCATGACCTGAGCCGAAAGCAGAGGCTTTAACCCACTGAGCCACCCAGGCGCCCTGTTTTACATTTTTTTAAAGGTTTTAATTTTAATTTCAGTGTAGTTAATATTACAGTGTTATATTACTTTCAGGTATACGATATACTGATTCAACAATTCCATACATTACTCAGTGCTGAACACAAGTGCACTCTTTAATCTGCATCACCTATTTAACCCATCCCCACCCACCCTTCTCCCCTCTAGGAACCATCCGTTTGTTCTCTATAGTTAAGAGTCATATTCTTGGTTTACATCTCTCTCTCTTTCCTTTGCTCATTTGTTCATTTCTTAAATTCCACATATGAGTGAAATCATATGGTATCTTTCTCTAAATAACTTATTTCACTGAGCATCGTACTCTCTAGCTCCATCCATGTCATTGCTAATGGCAAGATTTCATTCTTTTTAATGGCCGAATAATATTCCACTGTATACGTATACCACATCTTCTTTTTTTTTTTTTAAGACTTTTGTTTATTTAATTGACAGAGAGAGAGAGAGATCACAAGTAGGCAGAGAGAGAGGAGGAAACAGGCTCCCTGCTGAGCAGGAAGCCCGATGCGGGCCTCAATCTCAGGACTCTGAGATCATGACCTGAGCTGAAGGCAGAGGCTTAACCCACTGAGCCACCCAGGTGCCTCTACCACATCTTCTTGATGCATTCATCAACTGATGGACACTTGGGCTGCTTCCATATGTTGGCTATTTTAAATAATAAACATTATTATTTATAAACATCAGGGTGCATGTCTCCTTTGTGTTGTTTGTTTGTTTTTAAAGATTTTATTTGAGAGAGAGAATGTGCACAAGGTGGGGAGGAAGGGAAGAAGAAGAGGGAGAAGTAGACTCTCCACTGAGCAGGGAGCCTGATGCAAATCTTGATCCCAGGACCCTGAGATTACAACCTGAGCTGAAGTCAGCCACTTAACCGACTGAGCCACCCAGGTGCCCTTTTGAATTAGAATTTTTATTCTTTGGATAAGTACCTACAAGTGCAATTGGTGGATGATAGGGTAGTTCTATTTTTAATATTTTGAGGAACCTCCATACTGTTTTCCACAGTGGCTGCACCAGTTTGCATTCCCACCAATAGTGCACAAGGGTTCCCTTTTCTCCACATGCTCAAAAACACTTGTTTCTTGTGTTGTTGATTTTAGCCATTCTGACAGGTATGAGGTGGTATCTCATTGTGGTTTTAATTTGCATTTCCCTGATAAAGAATAATGTTGAGTATCTTTTCATGTTTCTGTTGGCCATCTATAGGTCTTCTTTGGAGAAATGTCTGTTCATGTCTTCTGTCCATTTTTACATGGATTATTTGTGGGGGTTTCTAGTATTGAGTTGTTTAAGTTCTTTATATATTTTGGATACTAACCCTTTGTCAGATACGTCATTTGAAAATATCTTCTCCCATTCAATAGGTTGCCTTTTACATACTATATACAGAAAACTCTAAAGATTCCACCAAAAAACTACCAGAACTGATAAGTGAATTCAGTAAAGTCAAAGGATACAAAATCAATGTACAGAAATCTGTGGCATTCCTATACACTAATAACAAAGCAGCAGAAAGTGAAATTAAGAAAACAATCCCATTTCCAATGTCAACAAAAACAATAAAATAGTAATAACCTAAATCAAAGAGTTGAAAGAACTGTAGTCTGAAAACTATAAAACATTGATGAAAGAAATTCAAGATGATGCAAGGGGAAAAAAAGGAAATCCATTCCACGCTCATGGATTGGAAGAACAAACATTCTTAAAATGTCCATACTACTCAAATCAATCAACAGATTTAATGCAATCCCTATCAAAATACCCAAAGCATTTTTCACAGAACTAGAACAAATAATCCTAAAATTTGTATGGGACCACAAAAGACCCCAAACAGCCAAAGCAATCTTGAAAAAGAAAAACAAAGCTGGAGGTATCACAATTCTAGACTTCAAGTTATATCACAAAGCTGTAATCATCAAGACAGTATGGTACTGGCACAAAAACAGACACATAGATCAATGGAACAGAACAGAAAACTCAGAAACAAACCCACAACTCTATGGCCAATTAATCTTCAACAAAGGAGGAATGAATATACAGTGGGAAAAAAGTCTCTTCAATAAATGGTGTTGGGAAAACTGGTCAGCTACATCCAAAAGAATGAAACGGGACCACATTCTTACACCACACACAAAAATAAACTCAAAATGGATTAAAGACCTAAATGTGAGACTTGAAACCATAAAAACCCTAGAAGACAGCACAGGTAGTAATTTCCCTGACATCAGCCATAGCGACATTTTTGTAGATATATCTCCTGAGGCAAAATAAATTATTGGGAATATTTCAAAATAAAAAGCTTTTGCACCGTGAAGGAAACAATCAACAAAACTCAAAGGGCAAATAGCATTCTTAGTGTCTCCAAACCACTTGGTCTGCCTCTTATGGGCGTATCATTGCCCTAATTTTTCCAACCATATCATTTTGCACCTATCTCTGACACTGCTCTTTCTGTTTACTACTTCAGTAGCTGTCTAGAGGATCCTTCTCCTTCACACTTGATCCCCGCCAGGGAGTGACAGTGGCTCATAGACGTCCTTCTCTGCTTTGCTTGACAATCCCGTAGTAGCTGTTTAATACTTCTATCACCTTCTACCCCCTTCCTGAATTAAATTCCCACCGGTTTAAACACCTAGAGTAGTTTCTGTTTTCCCAGTAGATCTGGAAATACACAATTCTATTTCTTTTGCTTTTTAGCAGATGACTTGGAAGTCAGGTCCGAGAAAGGGAAGCAATGCAGTGGACAGTGACATGCTCATGACTAAGCACATAAGAAAACCAAATAACTTAGCAGCTCAATAGGTTTAGCCGATACGCTCTAGTCTTATAGGTTTTCTTCATTAGCATATGAGAGACGCGCTATAAATCACCCACTGTAGACAAGAGCTATAATCGCATGTACAGTAGAACTGCAATCACATATGGCAATGTAATTAATCATGAGATTTTAATTATATAAAGAGACACATTAAATTTATCTCTCTGTCCTCATCATCCAGCTCAATGCCTGGAATGGAATGGTTATCTGATAAATGCTCATTTAATGATGAAATGAATGAACTGAAAATAGTAAGAATTAAGCACACCACACTTTCCACATTACAATATAAGGCAGCACAAGAATTCTGGCAACCCAAGAGTCTATGAAGGAAGAACAGTCCCCCTGGTTGGTCACACAGAAAGGCTGTAGCTGCACAGCTACGTGGAAGTCCCAAGAGGGGGGGGGCACTTCTGGTGGGAGCACGGGGCACCTGGTCACCCAAACCTCTCTCATCATTGCCCTCTCCTCAGTCTCCGGTGTCTTGCCACAGGCAACAGCAATGGATGGATGTTCACAAGGGGGAGAGAGGAGTACTCAGAACTCAGGTTTCAATGGGGAAGGTTCTTCCCCTGACGTGCTGGTGTTCAATGGACAGATGCGGAAATGATAGGATGACAGAACAGGAGAGGGAGGGGGCAGAAGACAAAGGAACCATTCTGTCCTATTCTCCAGGCTGTTATCATCACCTGGTTTGACTGAATAGCCGAGAGAGATAACTAAGACTCCGTGAGTTGTGGCCCCAGCTTTCGGGAGCAAAGAGCTCCATGCAAACCTGATACCCCTTGGCCAATGCCGGCTGTAGAAGCTCCCTGTAGAACTACTAGTGCAAATGCTTCTGGTGGACGGAAGAGGACCCACACTGTGCAGCCTGGGCTGTGGAGGCACAGATGCCCTCCTCTGACACTCTGCTGTTCTGGCCCTTTGCGCGGCTCCCCATGGGCCACACAGCCCAAGTTTGACCACACCCTGACCCACGGCTGGGTGGAACAGCCTATGATTCTTTCTGGAGCCAGGGGAGATCGCCCTGGTTGGGGGGCTGCTGTCAGGCATTCCCCAGCCCCACTTTATGGTCATCTCTCCAACATCTCCCTACGCACAGTCACCCACCGTACGTGGTGTGTGTTCCCTGACCTGTTTGGTTCTGTGTTGTTCTATATGATGAAAGTCGTAGACAGCTGCTGCCATGATGACCTTCCTTTGGCTGCCCATGCCTGTCTGAATCCACATAGGCTCCTATCTCTGTACTGCCCAATCCATGGAAGAATGGCAAACCATATCGGCAGAAGCCACCACGCTGCTGCTTAGTGAGTGTGTGACCTTATAGCATGGTTTACTCTGCACACCAGCACCTGCTTCTGTGAATGGACTCCAGTGCCCCATACCAGGGTATCGACGCCCTGTGGTTCAGGCCACCATGATATGTCACGATTGTATAGCATGTCCTCGCAGTGATGCGGCCACAAGTACTTTCTGCTGTCTTACGGTGGTTTATACACGTCCCCGTCATGTCTGCAGGTCGGGGTTCTCCCATATGCAGCCCCAGGACTCTTGCACGGCATCTGTAAGTTACCCGATGAAACAGTTGATGCTATTACATCCTCACATTGCTCCAAGTTTATGAAGGTTACTCTAACTGTCCTCAAATACATAAAATTTACAAATAGCTCCTTAAAGAAAAAAGGGAGTTCCTGAAGTTTTTTGCAGGCTACTAATACACTGTATTTCATCACAGACTGCATTTTTCTTAAGATTTTATTTTTTTTAAGTAATTGCTAAACTCAACGTGGGGCTCAAACCCACAACCCCGAGATTAAGAGTTACATGCTCCACTGAGTGAGCCAGCCAGGCGCCCCCCGCCCGCCCCCCCGCCGCCGCCCAGAGGGCATATCTTACTCATCTACAGAATAGGAACCCCTCCTCTACTCCAGGTACTTTGAAAGCCCACTGAACAGACTGGGGGCAGGAACAGTGTTAAGGAAAAATATTTGATTCCAACTGCAGAGTATTTTACTGTGGCCACAAGCCTTTTTCTTAGGATAGTTTTAAAATAAATAAAAGTGCTAGTTTTTTCAGTGAACTGTCACTCTCATCTGTTTTTAATCATGGCCCTTGTTAGTTTTGAATACTGTAAGAACTCAAATTCATTCTTAATTATGACATTACTATACTTTGGCAAAGTATAATCCAGATGTGATACATTTAGAATAAAAAGCACATTTCTTCATCACTGCCTAAATATGCTGCTATCATAAAACTTATCTGATCCTCAATGTCTCGGGCTGTGCAGTGATTGATTGCAGCCAACCTTTTTATGCTCTGCCAAATGAAAGAACCAGCACACAGGTGTTGGAGCGGCTGGGCTCTCATGACAGAGCAAGGGGGACCCACCCGGGTCTTAGTCAGGATTGTGCCCAAGGACATTTTCTTGAATCACGCTATGTCAAGGAGTTTTGATGCAAACTCTTTTAATTTCCTGGTGCCTCTTTTCAGAATTACAAGTTCCAATAGAAAGAGATAAAGAAAGAAGGACGGGAGAGAAGGATGGAGAAAGGAAGGAAGGAAAGAAGGAGGGAAGGAGAGGGAGGGAGGAAGGAAGGAAGGAAGGGAGGGAGGGAGGGAGGGAGGGAGAGAGGGAGGAAGAAGGAAAAATGTCCCTTTTTCCAGCCTGTAACTGCACAATATTCAGAAAAGAATACAAACTATGATTTACTATAGACACCAGTGAGGCTAGAAGTAAAATGTGATTGTCAGTATCATGACTCAAGGATTTCTGTAAAGTCCCAGACTCATCAGTGAGTGTGTTACATGGTGAAATTTTATGGATTATTTGAACAGACGGTGCCATAATATCAACACCAGATTTAAAGGCAGGGCCTTCGAAGTTATTTCCATCCTGAAGGTGAGTTCTGCAGACACTCCAGGATAGAGAGCCTCTTTTTGCCCTTGGGAAGGGCCTGCTGGCATTTGCGTGAGGAGACAAAGAAGCAGAGACCCTCCCCCGCCAAGTTCCCGGAGGCCGTCAATAGCAACCCAAATCCACAGAGATGGAGAGCAGAGCCGTGGTTGCCAAGGGCTGGCAGGGAGGAATGAGGAGTGACTGCTCATGGGTTTAGGGCTTCCTTTTGGGGTGCCAAGTAGCATTATAGGGGTGATGTTTGTATGCCTCTGTGAGTACACCAAAACTCAGTAAACTGTAGACTACCTCATGGTGAATTTCATGGTATATAACTTCTCTCTCGATTTTTTTTTTAAGATTTTATTTTTAAGTAACCTCTACACCCAACACGGGACTTGAACTCATGACCTGGAGATCTAGAGTTGCATGTTCTTTGGACTGAGCCAGCCACGTGCCCCAAATTCTCTCTCAATTAAAACAAATAAAAGGGAGCAATACCTAAGTATCTTCTGTAGGTACACACACCATGCATTCTGCATGGGACACAGTTACACTAAGGAGGCGTTTGTTGTGTATCCGAAATTCACATGTCATTGGGTTCCCCACAGTTTCATTTCAGTAGACTTTATTTTCTAGAATTGTTTTAGGGTAACAGCAAAATTGAGTGCAAAGTACATCGAGTCCCTATACACCTATACCCCCTCCCCCAACACATGCCCAGCCTTTCTATCAGCAACCCCCAATAGAATGGAACATATGTTACCTAATGTGTGTGTTCTATGGGTTTGGGCAAAATTACAATGAAGTATCCACCATTATAGTATCATTTGGAGTGGCTTCACTAAAAATCCTAAACGCTCTGCTGATTCAGCCCTCTCCTCCCTATAACCTGATCCCTGGCAACCACTGTCTGGATGGACCACGGCTTGCCCATTCGCCCACTGAAGGACAGTGTGGTAGCTTCCAAGCTTGGTCAATTACAAATAAAGCTGCTTAAACATTTGCATACCAGTTTTTGTGTGAACACAACTTATCAGTTCATTTAGGTACATACCAAGGAGCACAACTGTTGGATCATATGGTAAGACTTTGTTAGTTTTGCTAAATCTGGCTACCCTATTTTCAGTGAACTTGCACTTGTCTGGAAGAGATAGAGAACAAGGATGTATGCGCTTCAATGAGAGAAGGCACCGAAGGATATCTTATCTTTACCTGCTCACTCACCCTCTCATTCGCTGGTATTTATTGAAGGAAACTGTGTCCTAGCCCCTGGGAAGGCAAACAGACACATGAAATGGAAGCAGCACATGCTGTCAAACACAGCAAAGCAGTGTAACAAGAGCGTTAGAAAGGTTTCCAACATGCAAGTTAGAGAGCAAAGAAAAGATGGAGAGATTTTCCCCATGGAGGCTGTAAGGGAGGCTCTGAGAGGGTACCCCAGGGAAAGAAGGCCCTCCTCTTGAAGCACGCAGATAATCCCTGCAGCGGTATTGATGAGAGAGCCACGCAAGAAAGAATGCTCTGAGGCAGAGGCGCACAGGTGCACATTAGCAATGGAATACATTTATTCGATTAATATTTAATGTCCTGCCACTATGCTGGACGCGAGGACACAGCTTTCACCAAACAGGCAGCCTTGACGAGTAGGCTACAGGAAAACACTTAACACAGGCTTGAGCAACTCAGAAAGGCAAGCCTTCCTCATGTCTGGGAAAATAGGTGCCTTTGAAGACTGACTGTTCCTTTTTCTCCTGGGTATGCCCCCCTTTCTGTCACTGGGGAGCTCCTAAGATGAACAGTCACATCAGTGTGTGTATAAATAGTGCTTACCATCCATTAGAATTTCAAGACTTGGTTTGGGGACTTTTCCCCCCAACTATTGAAGTTTCCTAAGTTGAGTTATCATTCCAAACTTTAGTTACTATTGTCCTACGTGAGATCTTTGTATCTTATGCCCAATGTGCTAGTTAGACATTTCTTTATAGCATTTTAAGATTTACAGGTGCACTTGATAAAATAGTTGGACATTTTCGAGGTGTTTTTCATTGGATAATTTATTCCATATGTACCCAACAGCCAAGCATTTGGCAAGTGACCAACAGCTATGATTTAGAAAGCCTGACGGGTTCATACAAGAAATAAGTAGCTGACAGAGAAAGAAAAATGGTACTTCACGCTTTAATGGCAACGTAAGCTATCTAGAAGGGACATTTATCAGTTCAACAAGAATTGATTTTCTTCACTCTCAACCCATATAACAAATCTCTTTCTAAAAGGTCGGAGCATTTGCTCTGGTAATTTATTTGTTTATGTATAACTAGCCCGTCTTGAGACTCTGTAAGAGACATCTTTCTCGGGCACATGTTTTATCTTGATCCTGGGTGGAAGATCATCACCAAGTGACCCGTTGCATCGGGCACACTTGGAGGCAAAGGAAGGAGACTTCACCTGCTGTGCACTTGTGCACATTGATGCAAATGTGTGAGGAGCGAGACAGGCCGTTGGGTGAGCTTCACGCCTCACACAGACGTCAACTGTCTGCTCTGTCTGATTTCTGTTCCACTCCATATTTTGAAAGGATATAACTCAAAAGAGACATCCCTTGTTAATTAGTGAAAATCTAAAAACGAAGGGCTTCTGGTTAATTCATAGAAAATGGGGACTTTGAATAAACTTCAAGGCAATGTTTTAACTAGGTAAAATTAATTCTAGTATTTGCATCAAAACAGGGAATGGGGAATATTCATGTTTATTCAACATGTATTCCTTTAATTGATCACCATTTGTTTAGTACATGTTTACTGAGCACCTCCTGTATGCCTGGCAATATGCCAGGTTCCAGGAATAAAACCAGGAATATGAACAAAACATCTCCCCTCAGGGTAACCGTTAAGTAAATAGCCATCATATGTGGTGTGAGAGGGCTGGAACCACAAGAGAGAGGAGAATAAGTGTGTTTGAGAACCAAAAGATGATGCATTCTAGGAAAAGTGAAGTATAGATCTTTGACTTAGGTCTTAAATGAATGAGTAGGTGTTTGCTGTACAGAGATGAAAGAAAGTGTAGTACAGACAGAAGACAGACCAGTCATGATGATTCAATGCCAACCATGTCTATGTTTTTAAGATTTTATTTATTTATTGAGAGGGATAAAGAGAGACAGCCAGTGACAGTGCAAGAGCAGGGAGAAAGAGAAGCAGACTCCCCACTGAGCATGAAGCCCGACGTGGGGCTCCATCTCAAGACCCTGAGATCATGACCTGAGCTGAAAGCAGACACTTAACTGACTGAGCCACCCAAGTGCCCCTCAACCATGATCATCGTTACCAATGACTTGCTCTTCATTCCCAGGCAAAATACTTGGCTCTCTATCCGTCTGTTTTCACATCTGTAAAATAGAGATACTAACAATATTTAGTTTGCAGCCTCTTAGAAGGATCACCTGGGACAACAGACCTTAAACCCTCCGCCTACGGTCATTAAATGCCGATCCTATGGAACATTCCAATGAGTTGGGTACCCACAGCTTCCTCTACTGTAACTGGTGGACGAATAGTGTGCAGTTCTCTCCATCCTCTCCCCAGAACAGCCCAAGTAACTCTGTAAGCGACTCAGAGAAGGAAATGAAAGTTCTGTTCTTGTTATTTATGTGAAGCAATCCAAGGCGGTGTGCAGTGGCTCTCCAGAATGTACATGCATCTCGTCTTTGATGTTTCTCTTCTAGAATTTCTTACCAGTTTAGAAACACGTTTTACCTCGTCTTTTACTGTAAAGGGTTTCATGGGAGAAGCAACTAAGATCAAATCCCATCCCTAATAGGTTGATTTATGCTTTGATTCAGATTTCTTTTGAAGTATTCCCAAATTCCCAATTCATGTTTTCTGGGCTTTTTGGCCATTGATTTACAATCTTATGGGATTATGATAAATAAATGTGGACCATACAATCACTAGTTTTTTAAAATTCTTACTCCTGGCACCCACACATGGCTTTACTCTCAGGGTCAAGTGAAACTGTGGGATCTTTGAGCAGTAGAACGAAAGTAAGGGGAGGTCCCTGATCATCTGCTTCAGGGAACCAGGACGCACCCACTGACCAGATGGAGGGCCCCCTCTGGCGCACTAGCAGACGCCTCCATAATTAAGAGTTCCTTTGAATGCTTTATTCAACCTCCTATTCCCTGAGTCTGACAGATGGTAGATATTTAGTAATTTTCCTTAAGTAGATGAATAAATATTTCTTCTTACTTTCCTGTAACAACCATGCCTAATTTTATAACACGTTAACAAAAACAGAAACCCCAAATAAAAGGATCTTTTAAAACCTGTCATCATTTTTGGACATTTTAACTTATTCTACCAGTACTCCATGTATACATTCAAGGTATTCCAACTGCTCCCCTGTTATTGGTGAAGTGGTTTTTGCAATTCCACTTGATCAAATAGCAGAGCACAAAAGATAAAGTAGATCTTAAACATGCATTGTAAATAAAGTCAAAAAATAAAAGAAGCACAAACATGGAAAAATATGAAAGTACGATTCTATTTCTCCAAGTAGCATAAACACTGAGGAAGTAGCCTCATGGTCTAACAACATCATCAAACTTGAAAAAGCAGTAACTGGAAATGCAATGTTAACTGTGGCATTGCTTAAAGTAATTCCTCTTTCTGAGCAATTGTTTTTGGCTTGATCACAAGCTACCAAAGCTAACAAGAGTGAAAAACATAACAGCATTTCGTTTGAGCGTAAAGGAGAACGACATGAGCTTTTCACATACATCATCATTCACATTTTTTACTTTTATTGGCGGAGTGATAGGAGAAAATGAGAATTTCCAAATGCCCTCAATATGTCTTTGCCTCCTGCTACTCATGCATCTCTGAGAAAATCTGTGATCTTTCAAAGCAGACTGAAGACTCACATGAAGAAAGCTGTTTACTTTATCAGGATCACTAACTGTACATTACCATGCATTATTAGCTGTGACCGGGGACTCTGACAATGGAAAGACTAGTTGCTGAATCAAACGATTCTTCAAACAATCACATGACTATTGAATTAAGTGGGGTTGACATTGGCTTCCAGTTCTCAATTCTCTTTAAAATTTTCATTAGGTCCTCTGTTGTAAAGTTCTTTAAAGTGCTTCACAGAGAAACTTGAAATAGTTTTTACTTTATCTTCACATGGAAATTCATGATTGGATTTTGCCCCGTTTTTTGAGATATAATTGACACACCCTAAAATTTCCTATTGGAAAGCACAGAGTTCAGTGATTTTACCATGTTCACAAGATTGTGCAAGCATCACTACTATCTAATTCCAGAATACCACCATCACTCCGAAGAGAAACCCCGTACCAATCAGCAGCACTCTCCATGCCCTCCTCCCAGCGCCTGGCAACCACAAATCTACCTTCTGTCTCTACAGATTTGCCAATTCTGGATATGTAATGTAAGCAGAGTCACATAATATGGTGTGTCTGGCTTTTTTTTACTTAGCATAATGTTTTCAAAGTTCACTGGTATTTAAGCACGAAACAAGATTTCATTCCTTTTTATGGGTAAATAATATTTCCTTGTATAAATGGGCCACGTTCTATCCCTCTGTTCATCAGCTGATAGACATTTGGGTTGTTTCCACGTTTTGGCTAGGAGGAATATGATGCTTCAAATATTCATAGTCAAGTTTCTTTGTGAACAAATGTTTTCAGTTCTCTTGGGTATGTATCTAGCAGGGGAACTGCCGAATCACATGTTAGGTCTGTGTCTAACTTTTTGAGGACTGGCCAAAGAATTTTCCAAAGCAGCTGCTCCCTCTTACATTCCTACTGGCTGTGTTTGAGGGTTCTAAGTTCTTCACATCATTACCAACACTTGTCACTCCGTTAAGCTTTGGGAAATGTATCCCTGAGGATAAATGATGAGTATTTCATGAAGAGAGGAGTTACTATAACACAAAGAAGCTAATGTTTGAATGTCACACTATAAGTGGAAAAACCCTAAAGATGGTAGCAATTCAGGAAGCGCAAATCTCCTTAATCAGAAGAAATATATAAAATTTAGATTTGCTACCAATAATTGGTTATTATAGAACCACGTTTCAATTCATCCTTTTAAAAGAATGATCAGGAGAAAATGAAACAAGCTTCAGAAGGAAATCCTAATGGCATCATCTATGAAACAGAGGGATAGTAAAACCTGTATAAAAACATACCTGTTTCAAAAACATAACACAAGACACTCGTATCCAGAAACATCAGTGTTCTGAACATCAAAGTTCAAAAACACCGGCCTTTTCAGACTCGCTCATGTTTGTGCAGCTGCATGGTATTTTGGGTCGGCCTACCAAGGCAAAAGCCATCTCCACAACATCACAGGCAGAAGAAGGAGGAAGGGGCAGTGAACAGGCAGGAAAGAATACGGTACTCTCGGGGAATGGAAGTGGCTCCGATGAATGAAGCATTAGCTTCTACAATGGGGATGGGTCTAGAGGTGTATACGGGCAGGGGCCAGACGTAAGAGACATGATGGTCATGCAGAGAAGTATTAACACAGGTGACCTGAGACAGCTCTCCTTGAGATCTCCTGCTTGCAAAGTTGGCCCTTGGTTGGCATCTGGGAACTTGGGAGCTCAAGAATATTGTCACCATGGGCGCCTAGGTGGCTCAGTGGGTTAAAGCCTCTGCCCTCGGCTGAGGTCATGATCTCAGGGTCCTGGGATCGAGGCCTGCATCAGGCTCTCTGCTTGGTGGGGAGCCTGCTTCCTCCTCTCTCTCCGTCTGCCTCTCTGCCTACCTGTGATCTCTCTCTCTCTCTGTGTCTAAGTAAATAAAATAAGTAAATAAAATCTTTAAAAAAAAAAAGAATATTGTCACCATTCTCTCAGAAGAAAGGCTCACTGTGCTAGATTGTTAGTACAAACAATGTGGTTTATGGTGAACACCTGCTCTCCTTCTGAGAGTCTGGACTTTTGGTAGATGCTAGGCAGGGGGTGCCTATGTCATCAACTCCCTAGTTAAAACCCTGGATCCTGATTCTTAAATGAGTTTCCCCAGTAGACAACATATCACCTGTATTGCCACAAATAATGTGCACTGTGTCCCTGTCTCTGTCTCTGTCTGTCTCTGTCACGCTCTCTCTTACACAATGCAAAGAAGTAAACACTCAAAACCCCAATCCCTTCATTTCTTGTTTTTCCCCAAAGTTTTTATTTATTTATTTGAGAAAGAGAGAGAGAGAGAGAGAGAGAGAGAAAGCATGAGAGAGAAGGTCAGGGGGAGAAGCAGACTCCCCGGGGAGCTGGGAGCCCGATGCGGGACTCGATCCCAGGACTCCGGGATCATGACCTGAGCTGAAGGCAATCACTTAACCAACTGAGGCCCCTAGGTGCCCAACCCCTTTCATTTCTGAAGGACTGAGTAAGTTGCATGTTTAGAAGTGATGGGCGATCAGTACTCAGTTCTGAATTAATCAGAGGCTTAAAATACAGCTTAAATAAATGGGGAAAAAATCTAGCCAAGATGATGAGAAAAAACTTTTTAAACGATAGTATGGCCCAAAACCCTTGAACAATCAAAACGCAAATTCCATACAGCATAGAGAGGTTTTTTTTTTATCTGAACTTCATTTCACATCCAAAGAAGGTTTCCGAAAACACTGATGACAAAGCAAATTGCAACTCTAGCAGCCAGCATATTATAATTAAGAAATGTTTTTAACCTAGTCTACTGACCTTAGCATAAGCTTCTTAGCTTGATGCTAGAAACCCAGCACTGAGTGTGTTATTAGGTAATGATGTCTTGTGGGAACAAAAATCACAATCCTATTATTTCACTGACATTAACAAATAATGTTCTCTTGTTTACTCCATTACTCTTCCAAACTGGGTAATAATTTTTAGGCAACAGTCCTGGATCACTTGTTCCTTTGGAGTTGATTTAATTAAATAGGGAAATTAATGTTATGCTGTCTTCTTGCCTAAGGGACAAGATGACCTTCTGCAAATCTGTAAATGTCAACTTCTAGCAAGAACAAAGGTGTCCCTGGATAACTCTGAATTATTTCAGGCATTAGCTTTCAGATCAGCAGGGACAATCCCTCTCTTTTAGGAAGAAGAAAAAAACACCCTAAAAACAAATCCCCTCCTCACCCTACCCCCATTTTTTCCATATTACTATCTGGTAGAATTTTTAAAAATGAGTCTTAAACATTTTCCCATTTCTGTAGATAGGTAATGTTCCCACAAATGCTTTCTATATGCAGAGAGAATATATTTTAAATTATATTTTTGAAAACGTGCCTGATAAAGTAGGCCCTAAGACATCTGTAGACCTAGGTCTTTTTAATTTTTAATATTTTATTTATTTGAGAGAGAGAGAGAGAGAGATGGGGAGAGATAGCATGAGCAGGGGACAGGGAGAGGGAGAAGCAGACTTTCCTGCAGAGCAGGGAGCGCGATGCGGGGCTCGATTCCAAGACCCTGGGATCATGACCTGAGCCGAAGGCAGACACTTAACGACTGAGCCACCCAGGTGCCCCAAACTTTACAATTCTTGATAAAAACTGAAAGTCTAGGCCAATTCACCATGTGCTTATGCACTTGAAGCTTCCAAGACCACTCACAGGCCTAGAACATATAAACTCAAGAGGCAATGATACATGGAAAATATTCACTTTGCCTTAACATACGAAAACAAAATTGATAATAAAAATCTAAAATGCAAATGAACTGAAGATGGCCTTTTCAGAAGTCAACTGGATGGGCAGAGAAGTGAAAGTCAGTCTGCAAACCCGGCACGAGGGCTGTGGTGCTTGTGAATTTCCCACCACTGGACATGGCATTATAAGTGGGCGTTGACACCTTGTACTCTTGATTGAGAACAAGAAACGTAAATCGGAACCCAAATAAACCCTCCTGAAGTCAGTCTGCAAACCCGGCACGAGGGCTGTGGTGCTTGTGAATTTCCCACCACTGGACATGGCATTATAAGTGGGCGTTGACACCTTGTACTCTTGATTGAGAACAAGAAACGTAAATCGGAACCCAAATAAACCCTCTAATGTTTCATAAGTGTGGAGGAGGAAAGGACTACAGGGCCCTTGGATGAGAAACGGGATTGTCCTGTGAGGTCTTCAAGAGAGCTGTTCAGAGACAGAGATGAGCTGCATGTGGATTCGGTTAGATGGGCTTGCGAAGAACATGGGGGAGTGAGACTGGGTGCTGTTAGCTCTTTCCAATCTTTGCAAGAAACATGACTCTGAATTGATGTGCCATATCCAGAACCAGAAACTCCAGAGAGCGAGCAGGTGAGGGTTGCCAGGGCTTGGCTCGGGGACAGAGGGACTACTAATGGTTACCAAGTTTCCTTTCAAGTGTTGAAGACGTTCTGGAATGTGACAGTGGGAGTGTCCCCATACATTGAGCATGAATGAAACGCCACCGAAGCATGAACTTTAAGATGAAATGCCATTTTTCAGATGGTTCAAATGGTGAATTTTATGTTCTGTGTGTTTTCCCACATCACAAAAATATGGCTATGAAAGGAAAGGATAAGGAGAGACAGACAGGCGTAAGGTGATGCAAAGACATTTTTCTTCCTGGGAAGGAGATAACTTGTAATTTTTATAGGTTTTAAGGAGTTGAAGCGAAGGAGCCCATAGAGAAGGCAGTTGAAGCTGCAGGACAAGGGGCGTGAAACTGCCCAGGAGGGCTGCTGAGGACAGGACCCTGGACTTGGGCAAAGGGAGGGTGCTGACCGCTGAGAAAGAAAAGGAGAGGATAGTTAGCTGGCTCACGAAGCAGGCACTTTCATTTCGTTCTGACTTGACTCTTCTTTTCCCAGTACCATACAGAGGAAGCGTATTACCCGAGGATCCAGGGAAGCAAGAACGGGAAAGGAGGCTTAAATGAGCAGTAAAAGTGTAGCATACCCTCCCCAGGTAATGGAGGAGGCTGAAGGGGGAAATGAAGACATGGCTAAGTGGTAGCCAGGGCCAGATAATACTGGAATTCATGGTGCCCCTGAAGGGCACAGCCCTGAGGCTGGTTGGTTGGTCAGTTAAGGTTTTTCTCCAGCAGGAAAAAAAGGCATTGTTGTCTGATGCTAGATCAGAAAGAGCAGATAATTGTGTTGATCTAGGGTTAGACTTGGCAAAATAGGTAGAACAGGAAGACAATGCAGGATCTTGAAGTACTGACAAGAGAACTACTAAGGAAATGCTTGACAGCACTTGTGTGTCCTTTGGTCTGATTTTGGAAACTTGAGATGGTTATTTTTGATCATCTTTTCCAGTTTTATCAAGGCTTTTTGGGAAGAGGATTTGTGAGCTCCTCATCCAGACGTTCTAGAAGTTTCCTCCCTCAGCCCAAGAGGCGTTGGCCGATGATGACATTGCATCCGGGTATTAGGAAACGTCACCCAAAACAGGTCTTGGTGGACCTATCACTTTCATGCCAGGTGAAACAAAGTAAGATTCCCCCCCTCCCCTGATCTCAGATAAACTTTAATCTAATTACGTGACGTAGAAATCTGTGACGGGACCATGGCGTTCAACAATGGCCAAATTTACTTGACTTAAGAACGCAGATATAAGCCTTGTGTTCCTCAGACCACAGCAAGAGTGCAGAGCTGGGCTAGCGAGCAGGTGGGTGCTATGCAGGATCTATGGGTTGGCAGTGATGGGTCACGAGCACCATGAACATATTGTGTGCAGTTCTGTGAGTACTGGGTGTCTCCTGGGGCAAAGGGCCATAGCTTCCATCAGACTCTGCAAGGACACCATCCATGATTCGCACAACAGTGTTGACTGTTGCTGCACAGGGACTGGATGACAGACTGAGAAATGCACACAGAGGAGCAGATGAGGTTGGACAGCAAGGACCCAGCGAGCCTTTACATGGTTTAATCCACGGCAAATATCCCTCAGTTACCGAAAGGATGTTTTCTAAAATATTTATGACACAACCCACGGGGATGTTGAGGGCTGATGACTCAGAGGGATATTTTTTAATTAATTAATTTACTTATTTATGTATTTATAGACTGTAAAAACTTATTTATTTGAGAGAGAGAGCACGAGTAGGAGGGGCAGAGGGAGAGGGAGAGAGAATGTCAAGCAGACTCTGTGCTGATCATGGAGCCCAATGCAGGGCTTGACCTCATGACCCTGAGATCATGACCTGACCTGAAACCAAGAGTGGGATGCTAAACTGGCTAAGCCACCCAGGCGCCCCACCTCAAAGGAATATAATGAGGTCCCAGTTACCACAACTTTCCCAACTTTGAGGAAGATGCAAGATCGACCCAGGTGAAACAACTGGACCCAAAGTAGATCAGAGATCAATAATGTCATACCTCCAGCTCACCACGGGTTCAATGTGGCTTCCCTCTACCCATGTTGGCTTCCGGAAAGGCCTGGAGGTGAGAGAGAAACAGACAAAGAAAGGAGTACTGTGTATCCTTGGTGTTTTCAACAAAAACTCCTCCTCGGTCTTGGTGCTGTAGTTTAATTGGTATGTCATTTTTATGAACTCATGCCTACAAGTGTGAATATCTTACTAATAAAACATAGTATGATTCCATCTATGATAGTTGCTAAAGTACTTCTACTACTTTCTTCTTCCTTTAAGAGTGGTCTCCCTGACTTTCTCAGCAGATGCTCTTATTTTTTTTTTAAAGATTTTATTTATTTATATGACAGACAGAGATCACACGTAGGCAGAAAGACAAGCAGAGAGAGAGGAGGAAGCAGACTCCCTGCTGAGCAGAGAGCCTGATGTGGGCCTCCATCCCAGGACCCTGAGATCGTGACCTGAGCTGAAGGCAGAGGCTTTAACCCACTGAGCCACCCAGGCACCCAGCAGATGCTCTTTTTAAAGAAGATATTCCTCACTACATCTCTCGGCCTGAGCTTTGTATTACGCTAGAATCACACTGATTTTGGAACCCCATTAATGACCCTCCCTCTTAATCTGTCTGACCTCTGCCAATGGATTATACCTGATGATACTTCTGTCCAGAACCAAGTGGTTTGTCTAGTTAACTAGCAGAGGCTGACCCCATTAGCGTTTAGGACATCAAAAGAATGCTCAAAATGAGTATTTGTCCCCTTTTTATGGTTTAACAGACATCAAATACCATGCCCCTGGTTTTAATGGACTTCAGTAAACAGAGACCGGACTTTCATCTCTCAATGTCCTCCATATCTGCCACACCCCTCGGTAAAAAAATGAACAAAAAAAAAAATCAACAGTTTTTCTATTTGATCTACCTGAAGGCTTTTGGTAAAACTCAATCTTGGTCATAAAGATGAAGCTTTTAAGTATTTCTAAAATGCTTAAAAAGATAATTACAAAGAGACACGATGCATTAGGACCCCTTAATCCTTGCCTTCTGTGTCTTCTCTGGATCAAATGCCCAAAAGCTTGAATGTGCCCATTTTCTGCCATCACCAGAATTACCTCTACAATTTCGCCTTTATATGAAAACAAAAAAAAGGAAAATCTTTGCTTCATTTATACACACACACACACACACACACACACATTTTTTTTTTGGCTCAAAGTACGTATATAATTTTATGGCTGGATTTAATTTTACCTCTGCACCTAAAAATCTACAGACACTTGTAATGCAGGGATAATTTATTAGCATAACCCAACCATTGACATTTCATCGAGATGAAGGATGAATCTGGCCTCCTCTTGGTCAATTTTCTCCCAGCTGAGGGACATACACATGAGGCTCAATAGACAGGGTCAAGGAGACATTTGCAAGGAGACGCATGTTGTGTCCAACACACAGGGGACTGAGCTATCCTTTCATGATCTTCAATGTCAATCAGAGAGAACCAAAATGACTATGAATAGCCTCACCATCGGCTGCCTCAGGAAATCTCTGAAAGCAATGTTCTATGATTTTTATGGACTACATCAGGAGCTGCAGTTTTGGGGGCAAAATGAGAGAGAGCTCTTTTCTGTGTATATGCTCCAGAGTTTCTGTAACCTCTTCTCTATCAGAAACAGGCAAAATTACCCAATCCTACTTAACGTTCCCACAGTACCTGGGATTACTCAGTATAAAGGGTCAGTTCAATAAAGGAAACGCATCTAGAGGAAAAACCGAACAATGAAAGGCAACTTGAGATATCTTTGGGAATCCAAATATAACAGTGGTAGGCAGATCAATAAAAAGTCTTGGGAAACTTTCACATTAAAATGTATATATTCTGATATTATAGTAAAATCAATCAGGTATAAAACAAATAGACTAGTTTGGAGCCTAATGCTAACTACTCCTGTCACTTGGGCAAGATAATGAAGTCCCTGGAGTTTCTGTTACGTCGAGGGGCCTAGACTAATTTAATCATAAAGGTCCCATGAATTTATGATGTTATGGACTATATTCTTCTGGTCTTTATTAGAAAACTATGCATTATTTTTCAGGATCCGTTTACTCGATTGGAGGATTTCTCCTTCCTCTACCACATATCATATTTTTAAACTGTTCTAATGACTTCTCTCTAGTTCTACATTGTATTTGAATGACTGACACTTAATTCACCCGATTTCTAAGACAGTTTTGCTCAGCTCTCAGGAGACTAAGCTAGTATGTATCATTTATAAAATATTTACAGCATCGGTAGAGAGCTCTGAATAACAAATGGCTTCTATTTAAATCACGAGAGACTGTTTAACATTTTCAAACTTGGCTTTTCAATGTATGCTCAATCTCGCTTGATTTACGATCTAAATTTAAAACAGTTCTAATCAAATATGTAATTTAATAATCTTATTGATGGAATTTTTATCTACATTTTTGGGTTTTGCGTTTTGTTTCATAATAATAATTGGAAGGATTTGCAACAAAAACAATTTTCTAAGTTGAAGTTGGAAGGCTTGGGGTTCTATTTGTTTCTTTTATTTTATTTTTCTGTAAAAAGCCACAGTTAGTCTAAAATGCATTATTAAATTGTCTATAATGATATTCAAAAGCTGAAGGAGAGTTTAATTCCACAATAGCGGCTTCATTTTTAAATTTGAGACATCTTCAGTTTACGCAACTTGCCTGAGATTGCACAGCTGTTTTTATTTATAGTCTAATGGGGGAATTTCACTTGTCAAAGATGCTATGACAAATAAATGTCCCTGTGCACATTGCATTCAGTGACGCGGCCCACTTGCAAGCCAACAAAATGTCAAGAAATACCATTAAAATCCTTTTAGCTGCAAAGACACTGAATTATCATTCTTCTCCAGTTCTGACTCTTCGAGGGGTTATTACAAGAAAAGTTTACATGCAACAAAGTCCACTACTTTATGTAACATGCTTACTATATTTAACTAAGTGAAGAAAGTCAGGCTCATCTTCATATTTTAATGCTATCAATATTCATCTGTAATCATAAGCAGGTGGATATGCTGTGATGATGCAGAGATGGTGGGGTAATCTAGCAGGCAGTTAGTGGGTGTATTTTAGGGATTTTACAAAGAAATGGAGGGTTTGCATAGAATCGAAACCTCCAGTCCTCTGCTTGTCTCTGTCTCATGTGGGACACTCACACAGTTTCTATTAAATGCTGCCCAGTAGGAAAACTAGACAAATTCCAGGGGTTGGTGTTGCTACTTGTTAAATGCCCAGCTCTCTTCCAAAGTATACACTAGATCTATATTTTTTTTAAGATTTTATTTATTTATTTGAGAGAGAAACAGAAAGAGAGAGCGAGAGAGCACATGAACAGGAGAGGGGGGTAGAGGCAGAGGGGGGCCTGACGTGGGGCTTGATCCCAGGACCCCGAGATCATGACCTGAACTGAAGGCAGACAGTTAACTAACTGAGCCACCCCGGGGAACCTGGACCTATTTTCCTACATACCAATATATGATCTATAGTTGCTTCCAAGCAATGATAAAGTGATTGCCTGCTGGTACTTCCCACTTAAGCTGGCCATGGGAATCCCAGTGGAGACCTCAGTCTTCCTTCTCGTTGCCTTAAAGCTGGCTTGCTGATGGTAATGGGATACACCCAGCTCATGGTTATTTCAGGATCAAGTGGGTCCATTTACTATAGAATGATGGTCTTTTCAAGTAAGGCTATTTTAAGAGGTAATAAAGTATCCTTGTACTTTTATTTCTCCTCCATGCTTGCTTGTTTTAAAATTCAATTCTGGGGCGCCTGGGCGGCTCAGTGGGGTGGGCCTCTGCCTTTGGCTCAGGTCGTGATCTCAGGGTCCTGAGATCAAGGTCCACATCCGGCTCTCTTCTCAGTGGGGAGCCTGCGTCCCCCTCTCCCTCTGCCTGCCTCTCTGCCTACTTGTGATCTCTCTCTCTCTGTCAAACAAATAAAAATCTTAAAAAAAAAATTCAGTGCTGCTTATAAATATAATCAGTAAATATATATAAATATATAACTAAATATATATTTATATGTACCTAAATGTAAAATATATATATTCTGGTTTGGAAAGATTTATTGGAAAATACAAGGAGTGTTAACTCATTATATGTCTTTTACATTCATACTTGTTGGAGCTGTGTTTCAGCGTTTTCAGGCATGAAGTAAGACCAGTCTTTGGTAAAGAATAGTAAAAGCCCATGCACTATCTCATCAGTGTTGGGAAGATTTCTTAAAAGTCAAGGACCTTTGACAACATGAACAATGGATCTGCTATTCACTTTACAAAACACAAATTTGTTACAAAGATAAGTAAGAAATGACTGTGAGCAGAAAATTCTATTCGGTTACTCATTTTCATAAGATTTGCAAAACATTTATCTGTGCAACATAGTCAGGTTTTGAATTCAGCAATATAGTCAGATATTTTAGTATAAAAAATAATATGTTTGTGGGGAAGCTGGGTGGCGCAATTGGTTGAGCGTCCAACTCTTAGTTTCTGCTCAGGTTATAATCTCAGGGTCATGAGATCAAGTCCCCGTCAGGCTCCCAGTTCAGCACGGAGTCTGCTTAAGATTGTGTCTCTCCCTCTCCCTGTCCCTCTGCCCCTCCTCCCTATGCTCTCCTCTCTCTTTTAAATAAGTAAATAAATAAATCTTTTTTAAAAATGATAACGTGCTCATATGTGGAGATTAGTGGAGTGATTTCCTATCCATTTCTTTATTTCACACTGTTACTTTTTCATTTGTTTCTGAGGGCTGTGTTTGCATAATAAAGGCTCCCTTTTCTACAGATCTACTCTTCTTATGAAATTACTGAAAATTATTTTTGTTAAACTCTACAACATCTAGACAACCAACATTCTTGCTTTTAAATGTAAGCTCACTTATGAATTTCTCCCCAAGAGCATCACAGCTTTTTAGGAGCCGGGGAACCAAAGCAAACGAAGGCTGTGCAAGGAACAATGGTGCACCTCTCAGACTGGGGCGGGCAGGGAGGGGGTTGATTAAGGTTGATCAATAGGCATCGCCTGAAAGCCCTTTCTGGCTGTTCATTCCAGGGGAAAGCAGAAAGCTCACCCCACCTCATCCCGATGCAGCACTCTGATTTGTGAACAGTGGAGTATTTGAGTCAGATATCAAAGCTTTCCATCAGGAATTTCTACCTCCAGTATCTGTGGTTCCTATAACGCAACCCGTATCAACACAGTCTCCTCTCCCTTTCATGTCCTAGACAATCTCAAATTTAAAAAAGGTATTTTAGTCCGTAGTTTTAAAATAGAAAACTTCAATCTCAGTTAGCAGATGGCCTTGCCAGTACTTATTTGAAAATACAGTTAGGTCTATTTTTGAAACTTGCTTCATTGTATGAATGCAAAAATCATCTTGATGAATATTAATTTTAGTAATTACCAAAAACTACTTAATGCAGGCTCTTTGTATCAAAACATACCATGATACTTTTGAAAAGATATTTTGAGTACTGAAAAGGAAAGTTCCAGCATAATCGTTAAGAGATATTGACAAAGATAGCGAATGGATTGGCATAACCCAAGTAACTATTGGTATAAAGTAAAATAAGTATTATTATGATGATGAAGCTTCTCAAAAGGACTCAGTAGCATGATTTAAGCATTATCATTCAAAGAAGTGATACAGATAAATATAAGGAAAACACGGAAGCCAAATCCTGAATGAAGCTTGCAAGCACCCAAGTTTGCAGAAGCAAAGCCACAAAGAATCAAGGACACACCTTGCAAACCCTGGAAGCTCCTCGTACAGTAACTCAACATGGACATACATTCTGCGAGGGGCCAACCAGAGTTTGTTCTCTGGATTGCCCTCAGCTCCAGCAGGATGAATCCAGTTTGCAAATCCTGGACATGCTGGTACCATGAGGTTTCTTGCCCATGTTTCATAGAGAGTAGATGAAGTGTAGACTTCCTTCAACAGTTGGCAACAGCACCCAATTCTAAGTATTTGGTGCTTGGTTTGACATTAAAAGGGGTCTTCTGGTACTGTATTGACAGCATTGGGAAATAGCTTTTGTACAGCTGAACTTCACGTGAAACCACACAATTCCTAACGGGGGACAACAGAAGAAGCAGAGCTGTAGGTGCCAGTGTGGGCACTTCCCTATCCCTTTGCTTCCAAGATTAACTGGCTAACTGGCAGTCAGCAGGCAAAGACAGGGGAAAACTATAGGATTTTTTTAAAGCTGTGGTTTTCAGGATGAAAACATATCATGCAACCTAATTATTTCCTTACTTTGTGTATATTACTGTATATAACCCAAACTTCAGAGCTGTCAAAGCAAAGCTTAGAGATGGGGAAGGTTGACAGGGAAAATGCCAAACAAAACAAAAACAGCCCATTTTTCAAGGACAGGGACTTTCAGTTCCATTAAAGTTCCTTGCTATCTCAATAAGGAGGAGCAACGACCCATAGAGCCAGTGTAGAAAATATGTCAACACAACCTCACAAACAAACAAAAGTCATTTTCCTAGTCAATTCATCCCAGCCACTCTGTTTGCACTTGATTTAATTGGGATTTATGATAAATATAATGGATGCCATGTGGTAAAACTAACAACTTCTTTAGAGCCTAGCACGTTTCACGGGCAACAAGTAATAAATCACTTTTCAAAAAAATCAGTGCGAACCAGTTCACTGAGGTCACAGACACTTGCTATCAACCATCCTTGGTTTAAAACCCTTACATTTTTAAAGACTAATATACTTTGGGTCTCTCCAGAATGACATCTGAGAGATAAAATCAGAATCACCAATAGGATAGGTCCAGGCTATGTGGCATTTCATTGCTTAAAAATAGGCTTAACTTTCCTGGGTATAGAGAACGAAGATATTTTTCAGAACTGTATAAATAAATGTCATTCTGTTTATCAAAACAGAGAAATCTGGCAGGCGTTTCAAACCATATGGGGCTTTTGAAAATATATGAGAAACATCTGATTATGTGTTTAGCTGAATATTATTAAAACTGCATGTAAGCCCTTGGGAGAGCATTTGGCCTAAGTTCCCTAAAATCACCCTCTAGAGCAACCTATTTGATGTATTCTTATGTCACAAAATTATTTCAATATAAACAAAACAGAGCCTCAATGAAACCAACACAGCCCCCCTTATTGAGCTGATTCCATGAATAACTGTAATCACAAATATCCATAATCCTTTATTTTGACTCTAAGGATAATATATAAAACCAAAACCTATAATTTTTGACAGATTCAGTATTAAAATGAGGGTGTCTCATGCAGCTTATGAAAGACAAATAAGTCCCCCATCTGGAAGAGCTGACAAAGTGGAAGAGAGGAGAAGAATCAGTGATGAGCTTGTGCTCCTCTGAATCTACTCTAGATCCTCCAGAACCTTCTGTTACAACCTCACTCCACCACTGAAACATCAAAGGCTGCTTTCAAGGAATGTAATGTAAACACCGGTGACCAACTAAGGCTTATTTCCTCTGTACTTACAAGTTTAATTAGATAGTTACCAAATGAATAGTCTTAGAGGTCAATGTCAAGTAGGGTTGCTAAGAAGAGCTCCATGCAAAATATTTCAAAGTAGGACTTATAGAATATATGATTTTTATGAGTGGAGCATTATCGATGCTGCCATTAATGAATGAAAAAGAAAAGATGTATTTTAAAAAACCTTTTGCTAACATCGAGTTGAAACCCAAAGTCTTCAAGAGTGCCCTGATAAGAAACTGTTGAGCAGATTCAGGAAGGGGATGAAGAAACTCAGAGAGCTATGAACCCAAGTTGTGCCGGCAAAAATGTGCCTGCAATCATGGTGGCTGAGAACCAGCAGCTCTTCCCCACCCCCTGGAAGATTTTATTTTTTGACAGAGAGACACACAGTGAGAGAGGGAACATAAGCAGGGGGAGTGGGAGAGGGAAGCTTCTCTCTGAGCAGGGAGCCTGATGTGGGGCTGAGGCTCGATCCCAGGACCCTGGGATCATGACCTGAGCCAGAGGCAGACCCTTAACAACTAAGCCACCCAGGCACCCCCTAGCAGTTCTTTTAACTTCCTGCCAATTTTCGCACACTCCTCCACCTCTTGATTTTGCTTCCATAGGTGTTTACCACTCAGACACCATTCAACAAATACTCACGGAGCACCTACCCCATGGTGGACTCTGGGTTAATTTCCAGTCTCTAAGGCATGGGTTCCTTCCTTGTTTTGCCTAAGCATGGGTAATAGTTCATCAATCTGGGTTGTAGCATAATTCCTGTCCAATAAGGACTCCACTACTGTCTGTGTAAACCTGTTTCTTCCAGGGTTGGCATCAACTGACACAAGGGCACGCATTTGTGAAAGTGGGGTTTTTGGTTCTTCAGTTCAAGTCAATTCCTTGTCTTTGTGGTATGTGCCCAGAACTCTACCACCCTAGGAAAAAAAAGTATATACTATACTATTTACTCTTACTTTTTATTTTGGGGGAGATTAGAGGGTATTTTTAAAAAATATTATTATTGAAGTGTAGTGAACATTATGCTATAGATTTAAATCACAAATGGGGTTGTCAGATAAAACACAAGACACTCAGGGGCACTCTCTGCCTTCAGCTCAGGTCATGATCTCAGGGTCCTGGGATCAAGCCCCACACCGGGCTCTCTGCTTCCTCTTCTCTCTCTGCCTGCCTCTCTGCCTGCTTGTGATCTCTCTCTCTCTCTGTCTGTCAAACAAAGAAATAAAAATTCTTTAAAGAAAAACACAAGACACTTAATTAAACTTGAATTATATTTTCATAAAACATGCTTTTACCAAAAAAATTATCTGGTGCTTATCTGAAATTCAACTCCAAGCAGGCATCCTGTATTTTTATTTGCTGAATCTGGCAAGGTTATTAGCCCTAAGTACAAATTGCACATGTCCTTAAAGGAGGATGTTAGAAGACAATGAATGAATATTTCTTTCCATTCATGAATCATATAAATAACAAAAAACAAATAGGATACAAGTCAATAGTGCTATTGGTTGTTAAGGAAGACTCGGGTGGAAAATCCCCTTGATCAAAGCAAATCTTTGATCAGCTGCAAAATGAAAGACTCGCTTGCATATGCCAGACACATGTGAATGTATATGGCTAGAATAAAGCATGGGAAATATATTAGTCAGAAAGAGCCTCCAAAGCCATAATGGTAGCATCTGAAATCTCCTACATAGAACTAATCCAGATTGGCACAGACTAAGCCAGCAAGCTAGCAGCACCACGTACAAATATAAGGCAGGGACCAGCAAGTATTTTTTGGGAAGAGGCTGATAGTAAATCTCTTCAGCCTTGTGGTCATCGAGTCTCCGTCACGCCTACCGAATGCTGCCTTTGTAGGTCCAAAGCAGACACACACAGCACAGAAAGGAATGGGTGTAACTGTGTCCCGATAAAACTATAAAAACAGGAGGCCAGCCGGATTTGACTCTTTAGCTCTAGTTTGCCAACCCCTGAGCTAAGGCATAAGAAGAGTTTGTTGGTCGCTCCTTATACAGTTGATACGATTTATATTTGGAGGACTAAAAGCAATTGCAAGAATTACAACATGTTGTCAATCTACTCTAATAGAATATGCAGAAAACGGAAAAGCCTTGGTTTGTGATACTCTAAAAACTCAAACTCTCCATTGTAAGTGCAGTGAAGAGGACTTTGTTAATAATGAAATCAACTAGCTTGTTAAGTCAGATCTAAGTTTTGACGGTTGGAAAGATGGAGAGGTCGGCTTCTGCAAGATGGAGGAATCACACACATCTCTCTCTCATGTTGAAAGCTCACAAGGAGGGCCTTGAAATCAAGGTATTCATCCATAATGATGAACAGAGTGGGGAAGAGACAGTAGCAGAGATTTCAACAAATTCTAGAAACTGGAAGTGGATGTAAAATGATAATTGATTAGAAAGGAAAACATTACAATCTGGGCTCTGATCATACTCTGTCATCATGTAGGGCAGACGTAAGACTAGATAGAAATGGCCTTTCCAGAAAGTCTGGTAACAAAGCAAAGGGAGAACTTTGATATGTTGGATGAAAAAGTTATTTTTCCCATGCATCGCAATGCAAATAATTCTTTTCAGAGAGTCTCAAACACACAGTCCAATGGTGTCATGAGTTGGAAAGAAGAACGTCTTCAAGCAGCTGAATCAATACACATTAGTGATCCTAATTTTATTAAATGCAATTGGCAGGTGTCTGGGTCTACCAAATTTTCACATTACTTTGAATTAATACCTGCAGAATAAAAAAAAATTCTTTGGGATTTCTTTGGGATTTGATGTATTATCTAATAATTATGGAAACCTACTTTACCAAATCAAGAGATACTGGATTTACTTAAATTACAGTCAACTCCACCATATTTCATCTTATAAAATGTTAATGCTAATGTCGTCTTAAAATTTCTACTTTTCATTAATAAGACATAAAACATACAGGTTGCTGGAATGATTAATTTTTAGTTTTGTATCTTTTCTCTCTCATTAAATTAAGAGGAAAATAAGACCATGATGTCTAATGGAATTAATGGAGTCATGTCTGAATTTTTATAGATTGTTCTTAATTAATTATTCCCAAAAGCCTAACAGCAGCGCACATATGTTTACCAAAAGCATATTATGTCATTTATCATATTCCCTGCCTAATAAGAACTAGCAATTTTATACAACACATCACATTGCATTACTGCAAATTAAATAATGAGTAACAGGATACGGATTTATTCTTGTTTCTATAACCTATAATAAAAATGGATAAATTCATTATATTAGCTCTTTACTGCTTTTGGTAATCAGTCTTACAAACGTCTATGGTAATTTATTCCTTAGTAGGTCTTATGATGTTCTTTGAAACCCATATTAACTCATTTATTTGAATTGAACTCTTTTGCTTGACTGTTTTGACAGAAAGGGAGTTGGATATGGTTGATTACTTTGAAAAGAAGGCTGATTTGCTAATTATGTTACATGGTGGAAATTTCCATTTGCTCAGGAAGCCTTATACGTGATCCAAGGTTTTGACAAGAACATATGTAAGACACATTTTTATTTTTAAAAAATGAAGCATTTGGAAAGATTTATTATAATTCAACAACACAGATTGTTCTCAATTCTGTATTTACTGAGGTAAAAAGAGCACCTCTAAGGAAAAAAAAACAGGTAAAATTAATGACTATTTTATAAGTCCTGTTATAACTACTTTGGGTTTAATGATGAGAATTTGAGAAAATGAATGATTAGAGTCACGGGTAATAAATCCTTCTGAAAATCAGTGTTTCCAACTGTTTGTTTTCACAAAATTGAAGGATGACATAATTGAATAGTCAGCAGGGGTTCTTGGTAGGGGGCCTACTCCCCAGGGGAGATCTGGCAATCTCTAGTGGCAGTTTTGGATGTCACAACTGGGGATGTACTACTGACATCTAGTGGAAGAGGCCAGAGATGCTGCTAAAAAAAATCCCCAACGCAGAGAGCAGCTCCCTCTGGCCCCAAAGGTCGACAGAATGGAAGCTGAGAAACCCTTATACATGAATATACCAATAAATTTAAGTCAGGAAAAAATAAACTCCACTTATTAAGAGATTCATTGAAATAAATTTCATTTAACAATTATTGATATTTGCATGTTAGTTGTGTATGTTTTAAACAATGCCCATTTATGCTGCTTCGATGAGTTCCGTAACAATAATAAATGGAATCATAACACAAGCTGGCGGAAATTTTTAAAACTCTTAGAATCCTGTGGTTACATGTTTTTAAAGTAATATTTGAAATAATTTGCAGTTTTGTTTCAGATCATTGTCTTAGTCGGTTCGGGCTGCTGTAACAAGACACGGGAGACGGGAGAGCTGATAAACAGTGAGAATGTACTTCTCACAGTTCTGCAGCCTGCAAGTCCCAGCGCAGGCGGCAAGCACGGTCGGCTGCGGGGCCTCTTCCTGGTTCCTAGCTGTGTCCTCACATGGTGGACGGACAAGGCAGCTCTCTGGGCCACTTTTATTTACTTACTTACTTACTTATTTAAAAGATTTTATTTATTTATTTGACAGAGAGAGAGATCACAAGTAGGCAGAGAGGCAGGCAGAGGGAGGGGAGGAAGCAGGCTCCCTGCCGAGCAGAGAGTCCGACATGGGACTCGATCCCAGGACCCTGAGATCATGACCTGAGCTGAAGGCAGATGCTTCACTGACTGAGCCTCCCAGGCACCCTCTAGGCCTCTTTTATAAAGGCACTAATCCCACTGATGAGGGCTTCATCCTCATGACCTAATCACTTCCCCAAACCTGACCTCTGCATAGCATCACATTGGGGGTGAACATCTCAACATAGGAATTCTGGGGGGGATACACAGACTACAGCAGAAAGGAAACTAAGTTATCAATAAGAGATTTTCAAGCATCAACTATTACTCTAAGGTAAAATTCTCTGAGGAAAGTGAATAGAAACTAAAACTCAAGGAGGAAAACAAATGATGTAAAATTTCCCTATCAGGAGTGTCTGTGTGGCTGTCAGTGAAGCGTCTGCCTTCAGCTCAGGTCATGATCTCAGGCAGAGTCCTGGGGTCGAGTCCTGTATGGGGCTCCCTGCTCAGTGGGGAGTCTGCTTCTCCCTCTCCCTCTGCCTCTCCCCCTGCTTGTGCTCTCTCTCTCTCAAACAAATAAATATAATCTTTAAAAAAATTACCGCATTAAAGAAGAGCTTTTTCAGGGTTTTTCGTTCATTATAATAGGTATCAAATTTCTGTCACGTTTAGAAGAGTGGCGCATTCCAGTTTTGTGCTCAGATGCTTATTTCTACAACATGCTGGAAATTTCATCCCTTCCATCTAATTAAAAGATGATGTAAAATTTTATGCATAACTGAAGTGGGCTACAAGTTGTACAGGTTGGTAAGATTCTCTTGGGAATATTCAAGCAAAAATGTCTGCAGACCACCCATGGACGGGGCTGATCCAATTTCCTGGCACCGTATGGGGCTCCAGACAGACGGGCAGAGATAAATCCCTTCCAGTTCCAGATCCTCATGCCTTCTCTGCGCTGGCAGCCCCAAAAGCATTCTGAACAGCAACTTCTTGAATCCAAATATACCAGTCACTCGTAGTACTGAAAGCTTTTAAGTAAGAATTCCTGAGTTCCTGGAGTAACTAAATAATATTTTGATGCAATGAGATCAAGGTGGGTAACTCCTGCCCCACCAGACTTACGGAGTAATTCTTCTGCATGAAGAGAATGGATCATGCAGAGGCTTCTGGGATTTTTAATTTAAATATTCATTAAGTGAATTTAAAATATATTTATAATCTTCTTCCTTTGAAGAGCAGAGGAAGGCATTTATTTGAGACTAAGAGCTTTCCCTACTTAGTGAGACCCAAGGGTTGGAAATTTGAAGATTTATTTTGATTTTTCTTGAGGGCAGTTGAAGAACATTTCAGGAAGGCAACACAAGATGGCACTGTCTCCATCCTTTAATTCCCAGACAACCCCAAGCACAGAGAAAACTGCTGTTTCTATAGTGACCAACGTGCAGTCGGGGACTTGAAAATCAGTATGGACAACAGGTACAGTGTTTAAATCAGGAAATTCTGTCTCTACTTTAGATGTGTAACTCATCTTCCCCATACAGTTCAGTTTAAAAGTACTGCACAATTCTTAATTTTTTTCTTATTTATGAAGGCAGCATCATATAGGTAGATTGCCTACGTTTATATTGACAGAGAGTCAAAAGGAAAAAATGAAGAAAAAAATTAAACCAGCACATGATATCAGTATATTATGGCTTCTTTTTCCCTTTAAATAACAAACTATGTAATTTTACCTGAGCCCAATAAACTGACTCAGATGACTAAGATGAAGATGCCTATTTGCAGTCATTTATATGTTTCATGAAAACTACATATGCATTTAAGAATGGACCACATATTCCATAACTGATTGTACAGAACAAAAAACTGTATACACTCTGGGGATGTCAGAGTTTACCTGAAAAGGTCTGTATTTGTGAAGCCAGCCAGACCTCATGCGCTGCTCTTTCCAAGTTGTGTGAATTTTGTAGACATTTTTAAAAAAAATCTCTCAGTGCCTCATTTAGTTGTTCCTCTCTAAAAACATAATTTCACCTACTTAGTTCTCAAGAATGAAAGAGCCAGTGAAAGTGTCTCATGGAGCACATATCACATAGAGGGGCTCATTAAAACAATAACAACAACCCAGAAAATAAAATGAAATAAAATAAAATAAAACAAAACAACAACAACCAATGATCACTATAGCTGTTAGTGCTAGTTAATTAGGATCTTCTTTTAAAATGGGTATGTAGTGGGCGCCTGGGTGGCTCAGTGGGTTAAAGTCACTGCCTTCGGCTCAGGTCATGATCCCAGGGTCCTGGGATGGAGGCCCGCATCGGGCTCTCTGCTCAGCAGGGAGCCTGCTTCCTCCTCTCTCTCTGCCTGCCTCTCTGCCTCCTTGTGATCTGATCTCTCTCTCTCTCTCTCTGTGTCAAATAAATAAATAAAATCTTCAAAAAAATAAAAATAAAATGGGTATGTAGTATATGAATCCTTCCACAAATAGGCTGGCTGTAAGGAAGTTAAGGATTTTCTAGCTTTGGAGCCTCTTCTTTCTATACTTTGCTGCACCATCAAATGGAATATCAGCAAATCACACCTTTTTAGGAGGACAATTTTATATCCATGATCCTTCCCTTCAAAACTGGATTTTATATATTACTTACTGTTCAATAAAAGAAAATTTTAGCATGTAGATGTCTGTGCTTTACTATCTCATTTAGTCGACATAAAGAACTTGCGAATTTTACTCTATTACACTCATTTTATACTGCAGAAACTCAGGGGTTGAGGAGGGAGTTTTGAGACTCAGGTGAATTCCTGGAATTTCAGCAAATGTCTGCCTTTTCGCAATTCCCACAGGCACTCGCTAATCCTGCATGCTGTCTGTGGGTACCTTTTCTCCTTCTTCCAGGAAATATAAAGTCTCAGATACAAAAAACAGTCTCTGAAAATAAATTCTTTCTTGGGGAGCCTGGCTGGCTCAGTTGGTTAAGCATCTGCCTTCGGCTCAGGTCATGATCCCACAGTCCTGGGATCAAGCTCCACGTCCGGCTCCCTGCTCAGCGGACAGTCTGCGTCTTCCTCTCCTCCCTGCGTGTGTTCTCTCTCACTATCTCTGTCACTATCTGTCTCTCCCTCTCGCTGGGATCATGACCTGAGTTGAAGGCAGACGCGTAAGGACTGAGCCACCAGGTACCCCCCCTTTGGTAAAACATTTAAAAAAAATCTCAGACATCAATTGACCCGCTGTCCCTATTTGCTCTGGCCTGTCCCCATTTTAACGCTGAAAGACCCGTATCTCAGAAATCCACTCGGTCCCAGGCAAAATGGAACCATTGATCAAGATATCATCATTCACCTGGAACTTCTTCACTATGTATCTCTAATAAATACTGGTGTTACAAAACTTAACCACGATACAGATATCACATCAAACAAAATTAATGGCTATTCCATGGCATCATTTAATAGTAGTCACGGTCATTTTCCCTTGACTTTCTGCAAAAAGATGACATTTTTGCTGCTAATGTGTTTGAATCAGGATTCCTATGATTGATCTTACATTTCTTTCCATCTATGAGAGCTCCTCCACCCTTTTTCCTTTCTGTGTCATTTATTTCTTTAAGAATCAGAGTTATTTTTCCTACAAAGTGTCCCACATTCTAGATGTTGAAGGTTGATATTCTGGCAGTAATTTTTAACATGCTCCTTTATTGCATGTATTTGTATAGAAAGTGATTAGCTCCAGAAACTTGATTAGATTCAGGGTTAATTTTTTTGGCAAGAATATTTCCTTGGGGTGCTAGGTACTCCTGGCTGCACCCCAGTAGGAGGCACATGGAATACTGATAAGATTGACCTGCCCTTCCGGAGGGGACACTGATGAAACCTAGAAAGTGCCCTGCCGATCTCTCACCTGAAGGTTTCAGCAACCACCCATGTTCACTGTCTTGATGTAAGATCTCATTAGGAGTGGCAAAGCAAGACATTCTACTTCTGCTATTCTTTCTTCATTTATTCATGTGATTCTCTACAAAGAATAACTTTCCAATTGACTACCTTGTTATTATGAAATACAATCCAGACAGGAAAGACAGGATAAATGTGTGACACTTTTCTCTCCTTTATTTATTTTCCAAATAAACAGTTGGTGCCCTAAAGATGACCAATAAAGCTTTTAGAGGGGAAGTGGAGAGGGGTAGAAGTAGCATTTTGAACTCTCTGGTACCTGTTCTCTGATGCATTTTCTTTTTTTTTTTTTTAAGATTTTATTTATTTATTTCACAGCGGGAGAGAGATCACAAGGAGGCAGAGAGGCAGGCAGAGAGAGAGAGGGGGAAGCAGGCTCCCCACTGAGCAGGGAGCCCGATGATGCGGGCCTCGATCCCAGGACCCTGAGATCATGACCTGAGCCGAAAGCAGAGGCTTTAACCCACTGAGCCACCCAGGCGCCCTCTGATGCATTTTCATAATTTACTTAGTCCCGGTGCACATGCAAATGTATTTGATACTCTACCATAATTTCCTTAACAGGTGCGCACATGCAAATTTGCAAAGACCTATAAATATATGGCATAGTACTTTCCTTCTCTGTTCTCTTCATGGGGGAACCTTTACCCATTGCAGGGGCAATCATGGTGATGGACATGGTAAGCACGAGGCAAAATTATTAAATCAGTAAAAAGGATACTTCTGTCTTTGCATTATTTTTTAAAAGATTTTATTATTTATTTGAGAGAGAGAGCACAAGTCGGGGGGAGGGGGTGCAGAGGGAGGGGAAACAGGGAGAAGACGGCCTGCTGAGCAAGCAACCCTATGCCCTAGGCGGGGCTCCATCTCAGGACACTGGAATCATGACCTGAGCCGCAGGCAGACACTTAATAGACTGAGCCACCCAGGTACCCCTTTTGTTTGCATTATTATTTCTGTTCTTCCTGACTCTTAATCATTAACTTCTCAGGATGGCTAGTTTTATGTCCATTTTATCCAGCCTTGCAATTACCTAGCCACACTATGCTTCCAAGTTTCCTTCCCTCTGTATCCCATCTCTCTTTTCCCTTAAATTTTCCTTCTCACCATTGTATCTGCAATCTGGCCCACAAGAGAAAAGCAATCTCATAAACTCATGTCCACCAACATTAGTGCTCCTAACCCCTTAACCGCAATGTGTTCCTTCTCTTCCTAACCCTTTCTTCAACTCCCAGAATCTAGATCTTAAAAGAAGTTAATCCTGGGGCACCTGGGTGGCTCAGTCAGTGAAGCATCTGCCTTTGGCTCAGGTCATGATTCCAGGTTCCTGGGATGGAGCCCCGCATCGGGTTCCTTGTTCAGTGGGGAGCCTGCTTCTCCTTCTCCCTCTGCCCCTCCCCCTGCTCATGCTATTGTGAGCTCTTTTTCTCTCTCTCAAATAAATAATCTTAAAAAAAAAAAAAAAAAGAAAGTCAATCCTTAGATCCAAGGGAACAACGGTTTAATTGCACTTTTCCGAAGTTCTTGGTTCGTTCAACCTTAAAAAAGAAGGCAATCTTGCTTGTTGGGACAATGTGGATGGACCTGGAGGGTGTTATGCTAAGTGAGAGAGGCCAGAGAAAGACAAATACTGCATGATCTCACTTATATGTGGATTCTAAAAAGACCCCCCCCCAAAAAAAAAGGGAAGGAAGAGAGGGAGGGAGGAACAGGAACAGGGAGGGATGGAGGAGGGAACTGAACAACGGAATATATGGGAGGTGGTGGACGTGTTACTCAACTCGGGAGGAGGGAATGTTTTCACGCGTATGTATACACGCACCAAAGCATGGCACGGTAGACTTCCAATATCTGACAATTTTATTTGTCCATTATACCTCGGTAAAGCTGAAAACAGAAGTCTCGAGTCTTTCTCCTTTGGCATTGTATTCACATTTCCCGAGACTCCGAGAAAACTTCCCCACTTTGTTGGAACGATCCAATCTTTCCTTCCCCTCAGGTCGGATTCCGTCTTGTCATAGAATCATCTGCCTTGGGGACTCATGTGATTATTATCATAGATGCCTCGTGAAAATGGGAACTCTTCTTTTATTTTCTCTAATATCGTTTAATCCTCTTACGGGCTTGAAGCAAGCCCTCCCTACTAAACTGTACCCTCTTGGAGGCAGGGATGGTGCGTTGTATTTTAAATAATATCTAATGAGCTATAGGCACAGCATGAATATTGGCGTCGATAGTAAAATACTCATAGATGTTTTAGAGGAGAATGGGAGCATAAGAGACAATTCTAGAACATTCCATCTACCCCTAAGTTGACAAATATTTACACTGTCTACAGTTCAGCATGATACTTCTTCTGAACTGTTCTAATGTTTTAAACTTCGTGTTTTCATCTCTACTGCTGGAAAGTGATGCATTTCTGTGTAAACAATCTGTCTGGTGTATTTTAGGACACACATAATTCCCACTATGACCTACGCTAGCCGAACTGCCAAAGAATTATTATTAGCCCACCAGCATAGTCCAGGTGGGGAAATGATGATTCATACGTTCCATACACTGCTAATACGAGACACAAACTCATATACCCTTCTTGTAAAAAAAGAAGAAAAAAAAGATTTTATTTATTTATTTGACAGAGAGAAAGAGAGAGAGAGCTTAAGCACAGGGGAAACAGCAGGCAGAGGGAGAGGGGGAAGCAGCCTTCCCAGGACCCTGGGAACGTGATCCGAGCCGCCGAAGGCAGACACTTCCCCGGCTGAGCCCCCCAGGCTCCCCTGAATAAATACTTTAACATCTTTGTAGGCTTGGATCTTTTTCTAACACAAGAACACAAATTTTGCATATGGTTTAACAGGCTCAAAATTCCCCCTGTAGACTGTTCTCCAGACCAGAGTGAGACCCCTGCTTCAGACACTGCTTCTCAAGAGTTATGTGAAATCTGTTTCACATTTTTATCAGTAATATGTTTGCTCTTGCTTTTCTAAAAATTAAATTGGCACCTTATAAATTGGTATTTTTCGTCAATTTATTTGTCTGTGGGGTTGTATGATTTTGCCCCTCAATTTAAATGACGTTTTCAAACTTTTTTTTTTTTTTTTAAAGATTTTATTTATTTATTTGACACAGAGAGAGAGATTACAAGTCGGCAGAGAGGCAGGCAGAGAGAGAGGAGAGAGGAGAGAGGAGGAAGCAGGCTCCCTGCCGAGCAGAGAGCCCGATGCGGGCCTCGATCCCAGGACCCTGGGATCATGACCTGAGCCGAAGGCAGCGGCTTTAACCCACTGAGCCACCCAGGCGCCCCAAACTTTTTTAAATTCAAGATTTCTTCAGAAAAGGAGTCCTATGAAGTATCCCAGATCGCTTTGAACATATTAAACAGCTATAAAAATTACATTTTACTGCACTTGATTAACATAGTGATCTTAACGGCTCTAGATAAAGCCGGTATCATTGCAATTTAACTTCTCCAAGATATTTTGGCAGGTATATGTTTTTCATTAGAATAAGGTAACTAATAATGATAATGCTTTTCTGTAGCTTAAGTATACAGGATATTAGAATTTAAAAATCAATTTCTAAATTCTTAATACTATACAAGTATTTCACTATACATAAAATAGTCCCTGGTGTTTGCATTCTTGTAACCCAGGAAGACTATCGGAACAAAACTGGTCATTAATGTGACCCAAAAACAAGACCATATATCCATGTGTAGTGCTGATTAAACCATACACATTTATCCCAATTTCCTACAGCACTTAAAGGAAAAGGAAATACAACAAAATAGGTCTTGTGTGAATTAAAAAAAGATGGCGTGCTCTTCTTTAAGGTGATTTAAAATTCCAAAAAATTGTAATTCTAGATTATGCACTTACAAATTCTATCACACACATGCACGCATATGCATGTGTCTCCACTTTTCAAGAAATCTGATATGTTTCTGTAGGACTCAGCCTCCACCCCCATCCCCATGAGAAATACCTCTATGATCCAATCATAACTCAACTGTTTTCCAGATTTTATCAAGTTAAATGTTTTATTTTTTCATTTTCTTATAGTTTTCTTGTGTCTTATGAGCATGGCCTCTGTGTGACGAACAAATTTGTAACTTTTTATTTGTTGTCTTTGCTCTTCTCCATGTATTCCACAAACTGGGTCCTATTGTGCATTCCCAGCCTTCTTAGCAAGAACCATATCTACTCCTACAGTCTTTAGGACAACTAGATCTCCTTTCTTTCCAGAGTTAGATAAATTATGTATGGTATGGTGTTGCAAAAATATATCAATCAATCTTCTAGGTGAAAAGATCCCCTGGCTGTCAAAATTATCTAGGAGTTCTGTAATTAATTCTCTAATCAAAACTTGAGATATATTTTTGCTGTGTTTTATGTAAGATGCTTCTTGACCCATTAAAAATCTTCCACTCATTCCTGGACATATTGCATTAGGCTAAGACTCTGGCATAAGTAAGCAGTATTTTCTCAACAAACTCTGAGTGGGAATGTCAACCACTGGCTGTTGGTTACTCCAATCTTCGGGCCTTTTCACTGTAATTAAACTGGATTTCTGGAGGTGGTATAGATAGACAGGTAAGTGAAGGGCAAAAATATCCTAGAGTAAAACAGAAACTCGTGTCAAATTAGACCCTTCCCTCTACCTCATATCATCAATCAGAGGTTACATGGTCTGGTCAACTCTATTCACAAAACGTTTTTTGATTCAATTTATTCATCCCCCAAATAATGCCCATACTCTACACAGACACTGGTCATGTCTTGTCTGAATTACATCCATAGCCCTTAGTAGACTCTGTACATCAGGGCTCTCCCTACATATGATATAATGGGATCTTACAGAATAAAAAGGATGAAGCCCTAAGAAAATTAAAATTCTGATTCGATTCTGCAATTGCATTCAATACAGACCTACTCCCCTTTGCAAATTTTAGGCTCGAGCTATGACAGACATACCACGTTTCCCTGACCAAGCCACTCACACTCAGGTTTCCATGCAGTCGCTCTGCCTGGAAAGCTGCCTCCTTCCTTCCTTCTCTCATTGATGAACTTCTATTCACCCTTCAAACTCATTCCTAATTTGGCATAATGTAGTCTCTCCACTCCCCAATGTCGAATTAATGCCTTCCTCCTATTTCTGTTGTTTGCCATTTATAAACCATAATCTTTTATAGTATAGATGTGATATTAACTCCATGAGGCTGGTGACCCACCCCACCCCACACACACATTGGCGGCTCCCAGAGGATAGCATTCATTGACTTGTTTTTGGACCACATACCGAACAAGAACATGTCATTCACTCAACCAGGGCTCCCCTGATGCACTTATTATGGGGCCCTGATGCAAGGTACTGGGGATTCAAACACGAGCCATGTCTTGCTTTTAAAGGACTTCCGGTCCAGTGATTGAGTGGTCAATACGTGTGTACTGAGTCCTGTAACAAACATGTATTTTTATCTTGTGTGCCCAGTGGCTTGGAGACTAGTTTGAATGCTTACAGATAGCCTATCTCAATTCAGCCTTCACCTGCATCACAAACATGGTTAAAATTGCGCGGGCATATTTTATACCAAGGATTAACACACGGAGGACGGAGGGCGAGTGGTTACTTGTGTTGGTATCGTGAGGAAAAGAGGAGAAGTGATAAGCTTGCACCAATTCCCATTCTTCATTTCATCTACCCGTGGTCAGAGGTGAGAAAATTCTACTAACACTTGACGAGCGCTTCACGGGTGGGTGCCGCTGAGACTACACTCTGGGCTCAAGGAGTAGTCCCTTGGAAGCTGACTTCCTCCACCCGGCTTCTATTTCCTAATTCCCGCCATGCCTTAAACCGACAGGATTCCAGAGGAAGAGCATAAAGGAGACGTCCATCCGTGCGGGCTCCCATGCTGTCACGAAGCTCTGAATTCTGATGTTGTCAAAGAAAGGGACCTTTGGAAAGCTCTTTCCTTCATGAAAGAAAGGGTCATCTTTTCACGGCTCTGCAAACCCTGTTTGACAACACTCTCGTGGTTCATTTTCAGTCTTCCTTTCTAAATGAACCAGTATGACTTTCGTTTCAGGAGATGTTATTCTTCCCAAACCAGGTCGACTCCAGCTGCTAGTGCTAATAATAAGAGACATCTTTGCCTCACGTATAACTTGGCCCTCCAAACAAGGTTTCATTATGGGAGAACAGGACCCGGCAACATCAACTGCCCATGGGAACTAATTCCTTCCGCTCCCCCAGAATGTCTACCTTTACAGTACAGCTGCCTTCATGAACATTTCACAGCATACGGCATTTCTAGAAACCAGTCCATCCTCTGAAAGCATAAGGAACACAGACTAGATCATATTTGGAAGGCCTGTAACATATATACATATTGTGCATCAAAACTCACTTCTGTAATTCAGTTTCCCACTTGGGGATAATATATGTCCTTATACTCACATCTTATTTCCACAGAGAGTAACCCCGCACATACTGTGGGAAGGCCAAGACATATTTAGCATGCTCTTTGTCCTTAAAAGGAAAGGCTATTTTTTGGCAAAGGATGAATAAACTCAGGTCTCTAGAGGCCTGAATTCAATGCACAGCCAATTGCTTTGTTAAATACTAAACCCAGCAAATTAAGTTCCCCCTTTGAGGGGACCCTCTGAGGCATGACTAGGAAGAAGGACAGAGGTTGGAAGAGAAGAATGAATCTTACATTTAAAATTATTATTGAGATTTGATGCAATAACTAGTCACATTCAATCGCAATAATATAAAGTTTTAAATTAGCCAAGGGTACAAGAGTGTGAAACAGTCTTGGAATATTAGAAAGACCTTTTCCTATTCAAACGAACAGATGAGGAACTGTTGACAGCTCGCCTACTTTACACCAAAGAACGGTTGTGATAAGAGTATGTTGATAAAAAGATGAAAAGGACGGTGATAACAATGAGAGAAAGAACCCACACTGAGAGCATTTCTGACAACAAGGAGAAATCAACCCTATGTTAGTGTCTTTTTATAGATTAATCTCTTTGCTCCCTGGGGCAAGTCAGCACAGCCAAATCATACCATTGTCAATCTGCAATGGAAATTCGTAGTCAGATATGAGACCAGGAAAACAGGAAATCTAAAATGGCATCATTAATATGCAACACAAACTGTCTAAAGAATGAAATCTTGAAGCAGAGAGATTCGCTTTAATGAGGCTAACTCTCCTTTGTCATGAGATTATTCCCTTTAACTTTGATTCTAACATCAGGATTCTGTCTCAGGTAAAAAGAGGTAAGTTGTTGCACCTTTAAACACTGGAAATGGATGATGGACTTCCAAGAAGTGAGGGTTTTAAAAAAAATCTTCTCTCTGCTTCTCTGTGAGATGCCAGACAGTTTGTGAGAAGAGGAGTAGCTGAATATAACAGGGCGATGCCTGCCCCTCTCGCTGTGCAAAACGAGGATAATGAGGGCTTTGGCTGTACGCTTGCTGTAGAATGAAGAATGCCACTTATTTATAGCTTAGTACCAATGACTAGGTGGGTGTGTTATTGTCCACAATTATTTGTAATTTTAGAATTTGGCAAAGAAATAATTTTCCCACTAATGTATTTTTATATACCAAAGATCTGCTAGATCTCTAAACCAAAGATAATTCCTTCTACCTGTAACACGCACACGCACACACACACTCAACTCACTCACTCACATACATACATGATAGAGCAGTTCTTCTCTACTGGGGAAATAATTAAGATGAGAAAAGATGTTATTTTCTCTCCTAGAAATGTGAGTGTTTTATGACATAGTAATTCAGTTATTTGTCACAATGTCTATGGTGACAGAGTGGGAAGCAATAAGACCCTAATTTTAATATCTTGACCCAAGAGTTTTTTTTTTTTTTAAGATTTTATTCATTCATTTGACACAGAGAGAGATTACAAGTAGGCAGAGAGGCAGGCAGAGAGAGAGGAGAGAGGAGGAAGCAGGCTCCCCGCTGAGCAGGGAGCCCGATGCGGGCCTCGATCCCAGGACCCTGGGATCATGACCTGAGCCGAAGGCAGCGGCTTTAACCCACTGAGCCACCCAGGCGCCCCTTGACCCAAGAGTTTTAAAGTGAATCTTTACTTCTAAGAAATTAGTAAGTCCCATAAATCATATTAAAAATAACTATTGCTCTCCATAGAGACAGGAAGTAGGTTAGAGGTTACTAGGGGCTGGGGAATGGGAAGTTATGTGGGGTGATGCAAAAGTTTTAGAAACAGTGGTGACAGGTGAGTAACAGGGTAAATATAATCAATGCCATGAGTCGTGCACTTCAAAATGGTGAAAATGGTAAACAGCTGACCTTGAATGATGTAGGGGTTAGGGGCACCAACCCTCTGCACAGTCCAAACTCCGAGTACAACTTTTGACTCCCTAAAAACTTAGCTACCCATAGCCTACTGTTGACCAGAAGCCTTACCAATAACATAAAGTTGATTAACATATACTTTGCATGTATGTATTATGTATGTATTATATACTGTACTCTTACAATAAAGTAAACTAAAGAAAATGTTATTAAGAAAACGGTAAGGAAAAGAAAAGATAGTTACAGGACTGTACCATATTTACTGAAAAAAATCTACATGTAAATGGACTTGTATAGTTCAAGCCCATGTTGTTCAAGAATCAACTGCATTTTATTTAATATATATTTTACCACAATAATAATAATTAGAAAGAATGTTGGGGCTCCTGGGTGGCTCAGTTACACGTCAGACTCAATTTTAGCTCAGGTCATGATTTCAGGGTAGTGAGATAGAGCCCTGCGTCTGGCTCTGTGCTGTGCATATGGAACAGGACCTACTTGGATTCCTCTCTCACCCTCTGCCCCACCCTGCCCCTCCTCTCTCCCTCTGCCCCGCCCTGCCCCCTCTCTCTCCCTCTGCCCCACCCTGCCCCCTCTCTCTTCCTCTTAAAAAAAGAAGAAATAATGTTACTGTAACTCATCATAATGAAAGAGGACTCTTATCCACATGAGAATAAGGATTGTTGAACAGTTGATGCATTTGCTTTAGATGTCTCCCTTCATTTGACCAGTTTGCACATAAATATTTGACGACCAAAATTGGACAAAGGAAAATCCATAGTTTAGAGCATGTCTCCTCTAGACAAGAGTGTAAAGTAAATTCCCTTTCTTCTGGGGCCCCCATATCTCAGGGTCTCTACTGAGAGTCATGGATGTATCATTCCTGCAAACCATTCTACAGAGTAGGCATGTCATTTTTTGTGGACTCTGATTTAAAATGGAGGTGCTCTCTCTGGAATTGGGGGCAGAGCCTCAGGCTCCAGAATACGGCTCTCTTCCCTTTTAGTTAGATCACCCAGGACAATTATTTCCTTAGAAATTGCATATGGAGAAAATGGAACTAACCACTCCAACAGTCAGGGATGTTCTGAGTTGGATCTTATGTGTTTAAATCAGTTGGCATGTGATAATTAAAGATTCAGTACTTTCCAGAGAAAATGTTGAGGCTTTAGAAAGGATGGTGGCTCAATAAGGCTAAGAAGGCCCTGTGAGTTGATTCGAAAATCACAGTCTTAAGTGTTGCCCATAATGGAGAACAGAGAGGGTTCAGAAAGAAGCCATGATGGCTGAAGTTTCTCTCTGATGGGCTCAGTTAAAGAGACGAGTCTAGAGCTGATTTTTGCATGTAGAGAGACAGAATATACATGACAGATCTTCATTTCTCCCCGACTGTGTTTTTTATATTAAGAAATAGTTTTCATGCAATAAAATGCAAATCTTAATTTTCTAGACTTTCATGACTTAGAAAGTTTCTTCCTGCCCCTTCCAGTTACTGCCCAAACCTGCCTTCCACCTCCAGGAGCTGACTCGTTCTGACATCTACCTACTCCTGAATTCCATGTAAATGAAATCAGGCAGTATGTGATTTTTGTGTCTGGGTACTTGAGCTCCAGATAATGACCTATAGATTCACCTATACTGTTAAGCTTCCCTGTAGTTTGTTCTCATGGCTAAGTGGTATTCCACCATATGAATATTGTAAAATGTATTTATAAATTCTCTATGGATGGACATTTGGGTCATTTCCAATTTGAGGCTATTATTAATGAAGCTATTATGAACATCTTTCATAAATCTTTTTGTAGATACAAGCACTCCTTCCTTTTGGCTACATATCCACAAGTGGAATTTCTGGGTCCCACGGAATTAATTTTATTAGAAATCGGCAGTTGTCCAAAGTGATTGTATCATTGTATGTTCCCAGCAGCAATGAATGAGGGTAAACTTAAGCTACCATATACTGAAGTACACCTACTTTTCATATTACAATAATAAAGGATGGAAACATCATGGAACGGGCTCAAGAATTCCTTCTTTCCTTCCTTAAGAATATCCTAAGTTCTCAGAATAACACACAGTTTTAGGTGTCTAGGTTAAGCAGAGAAAGAAAGAGAACCCTGATGTCACAGGGCTCCATTCCAGAGAGAGAGAAAGGCCAATAAAGGAGAAAACTAATAATACGATTTCAGATATTGCTAAGTGTTATAAAACTAAGGCAGGCTTCCGGGACAAAAATAACTGCCCAGGGTGCAAAATGCAGACTCTTCAGAGTGTAACACGGTTGCTATCTATAGGACATATTGAACTGTTATGTCCTCATCCCTCCTGGATTATGCAGATTTCTTACTAGCAGCTGGGAGAACTATCGAAGACTTCCAGCACTCTGAACCCACAGACACCTGCCATTTTCTTACTCTGTTGGATGGAGAGCTGAGACTGTTGATGGGCTTTTTGGGGATTATACTGCCAACCCAGTGTGATGGGCTCCATTAATGCCAGGTCTGGGCCACATGCCTCCTGTAATGAAATGGTTCAGATGCTGTGTATGACAATGCTTTCCATGTGGTTTTGGGGAGAAATTCCAAAAAGAAGGTGGGATCCTATTTTTAGAAGAAAGAGATCTGGGCAGATAAAGTTAATACACCAACAGTAAAATTGGTAATTTTCAGGGGAAATAAAATTAAGGAGTGGTTAAAAAATAAAAATACACAGTCAAGTGTTTGCAACAGAAACAGATGAATACTAAGGGAGATCAATTTACAGTGAGTCAGATGGGGCTGGGTGGTAGTTCACCATCCACAATGAGCATACCCAGCCAGAGAAGCAATTACTGGAGGCCATGATACAACAGAGCCCAGAAAGCTCCATGTATCGCTCCCTGATCCCCAAGCCACTCTCCCTCATACATGCTCCATCCATCCACACCATAATACGAAGGAAGAACTTTGTCTTTCTATCCCCTTTCTATCACAGTACCAAGCATGCAGCGGATGCCTGATAATTCTTGTTGCATACAAAATAAACAAGGAAATTGCGTTTTACAAATTTTGTTAAAGCAATGTATTAAGAATGTAAAGGTCTTGCAGCCACGCACCACTAATTAAGACTGCAGGTTAAAAAAGTTTTCTTCACTATTCTCTTGTTCTGTCTACTTAAACTTCAAAAGTGTCCATTTCTATTTTTTAAAGATCTTATTTATTTATTTGACAGAGAGAGAGAGATTACAAGCAGGCAGAGAGGCAGGCAGAGAGAGAGAGGAGGAGGAAGCAGGCTCCCTGAGATCATGACCTGAACAGAGGCTTCAACCCACTGAGCTACCCAGGTACCCCACAAGTGTCCATTTCTAAACTAAATTTATTTTTCATCCTTTCTCACCTTTGTACTCAAGGAGAATCTGTGATTCTTCTGTCTGGCATAATAGGTTGCAAAATATGTTGCAAATTGATGGGAATTCACTTTGTTTAAAAATTCCTAGTCTCGACCGACATTCAATCATAACAAGAACTAAAACCTCAAGATGGGGCTAATGTAGATACAAGATTTGTAAGAAAATGACTTTGCACACTTCTTCTCGATCTGTAAAGGACGTAAAGTTCTGCCGCTGTATGTGAATTTTTGAATATTTGTTTAGGATAGAGTTTGGAGCAATCTGCCAAAGAGATGGTTCTAATTCTCTATGCATTTACTGAATATCCCAAGGAGCAATGTTTTATAGCTTCTTTGGAAAATGAACATAGGATTAGTACAATTAATCCCACTGACAATGATTATAGCTAACTCTGTGCAAACCATTACTGGTAACTTTACAGGTAATAATTCAATTAATTTGATCCATTATGTATAATGGTTTTACCCTGTGAGCCTGGAATAGAAAATGATCTTTTGATTTAAGATACAGCTCCATTATTCATGAAACAGTACTGGAAAGGGGTGATCAATTCACTTAATTGATTTGACATTCTGTTTTGAGTAGTAGTGTTGAATGTTCTTTGATGGGAGGATATGAGAATTAAGTGATTATTTTCTGGATAGGTTTTGCCTCTAGTTTTTCTGATGGTGTTCTAGTTTTTGTCATCATAATAGATTCAGGATCATTTATTTTTGATGAGAAAATGTCACACAGGAATGATGACGTATAGCAGCTAGCTGAGATGATTTTCTTTGTTGGTTTTTGCTTGCCTTGGAATCCAGTTCTCCTGGGCATTCCTTGCCTCATCTCCCTTGTGATAAAGAATGCTCTATTGAAAAGCAATGCACCAGGTGCTTAATGAGAGGAAAGACACATGAGGGTTTGGGTTAGGAATCTTGAGACAGATATAATTTTTAATACCTCAAGATGGAGAGAGCAGGGAAGGTTTGGAGAATGGCAGCAAGGCTCCCGCAGCTGGGTGTGGAGGGTGTGCATGCAAACTGTAAAAGAGTGTCCTAACCTCCCCTGTGTGAGTATGCCTCTCTGGGTGGGGCTCTGGTTTCTCTCCTCCTACATCACAATGATCTTCTTTTTTTGATATCCCCCTGAGAGCAAGGATGGTGTTCTATCGCTCTTGTATCCCCAGCTCATAGCCCAGCACACAATAGGCCCACGGTAGATATTTTTAGACTGAATGAATGAAAGGGAAAATCACCTGGGGGAGAATAATAGAAGGTTCCTCTGAAGATCTGGGACTTATGTCTGGATGCAGAGCCCTGCCCACAAACCTTCCCGCTTTTCTACCTGCTTCTTTCTCCCACCTTCTACAAGGAACTTTATTCCCCTCAAGCCTACCAGCCAAAGGACCTCCCCACTCACCCTGAGCAGGTGACCTAACACTGCTATGGAAACAATAGCTACAGTTGGAATTGCTTTATTTTTGCATGCAACACCTGTAAGAGATACCCCAAAGCACCAGATTCTGTTGAACAGGGGACCTGCACTGCAAGATACTACAGGACCTCTTCTACATAAGGCCATTGCTGTCAAAAGCAGGAGACATAGCTGACTTTCTTGACACATAGAAAGAGACTGAGAGTTAGACAAAATGAGAACACAGAGGCATATGACCCACATGAAAGGACAGAACAAAATCACAGCCAGAGATATAAACAAAGTGGAGATGAGTAATATGTCTCATAGAGAATTTAAAGTAATGGTAATAAAGATACTCACTGAACTTGAGAAAAGAGTGGAGGATTTTCGTGAGACCCTCAAAAATGAGATAGAAAAGAACGAATCAGTGATGAAGAACTCAATAACTGAAATTAAAAATGCACAAGAGGGAGTAAACAGTAGACTAGAGGAAGCAGAAGAATGGCTCAGCAACTGGAAGAGAGAGTAATGGAAAGTGACCAAGCTGAAAAGGAGGAAGAAAAAAGAATAATAAAAAACGAAAATAGATTAAGGGGACTCAACGACACTATCAAGCATAATAATAGTCACATTATAGGGATCCCAGAAGGAGAGGAGACAGAAAAAGAAGAAGATGTATCTGAAGAAATAATAGCACAAAACTTCCTGAATCTGAAGAAGGAAACAGAAATCCAGATCCAAGACACACAAAGAGTCTCCAACAAAATCAGCCCAAGGAGGTCTACACCAAGATACAGAGTAATTAAAATAGTAAAAAGTAGTGACAAAGAGAGAATTTTTAAAGCAGCAAGAGAAAAGAAAACACTTATGTACAAGGGAAACCCCATAAGGCTATCATCTGATGTTTTAGCAGAAAATTTACAGGCCTGAGTGGCACAATACATTCAAAGTGCTGAAAGAAAAACTCTTGCAACCAAGAGTACTCTACCCAGCAAGGCTATCATTCAGAACAGAAGGAGAGATAAAGAGTTTTGTAGACAAAGAAAAGTTAAAGGAATTCATCACACTAAACCAGCCTTATAAGAAATGCTAAAGGGGATTCTTTGAGTGGAAAGCAAAGACCATAAGCAGGAGTAAAAAAAAGTTGGAAGCACAAAAACACTAAACTTAGGTATATCTATAAAAATCAGTTTGGAGATTCACAAAATGAAAGGATGTAGTATATGACACCATATACCTAAAACATGGGTGTGGGGGATAGAAGTAAAAATTTAGTGTTTTTAGAATGGGTTCAAACTTCAGCAACCATCAGTTGAAAAGAAAGCCTAAGGTAGCACCCTTATATTGTACAGAATAGCCCTGAAAACAAAGACTGTAACAAGAGACAAAGAGGGATACTACATGATCAAAAAGGGGACAATCCAACAAGATATAACAACTGTAAATATGTATACACCCAACACTGGAGCACCCAAATACAAAAAGCAGCTATTAGCTAACAAACATGAAGGAAGTAGTAGATAGTAATACAATGATAGTAGGGGACTTTAACACCCCACTTACATCAATTGATGGATTACCCAAACAGAAAATCAAAGAGAAAACAGTGGTTTTGAAGACATATTGGACCAGATGGATCTAACAGATATGTTCAGAACATTCTATCCTAAAACAGCAAAATACACATTTTTTACAAGTGCACATGGAACATGCTCCAGATTAGATCACATGTGAAGCTATAAAATAAGTCTAAATAAATTTAAAAAGGTCAATGTCATACCATGCATCTTTTCTGAACACAACACTATGAAACTAGAAATCAACCACAAGAAAACATCTGGGAAGAACATAAATACATGGAGGTTACATGCTACTAAACATGCTACTAAACAATGAATGGATCAACCAAGAAATAAAGGAGCAAATAAAAAAAAAATACATGGAGACAAATGAAAATAAAAACACAATGGCCCCAAATCTTTGGGATGCAGCAAAAGCTCTTCTAAGTGTGTGGTTTATAGCATTACACACCTACCTCAAGAAGCAAGAAAAGTTGCAAATAATAACCTAAATTTACACCTAAAGGAGCTAGAAAAAGAATCAACAAAACTCAGAAACAGTAAGAGGAAAAAAATAATAACAATTAGAGCAGAAATAAATGAAATAGAAACTAAAAAAACAACAGAACACATCAATGAAACCAGGAGCTGATTCTGTGAAAAGATCCATAAAATCGACAAATCTTTACCCAGACTTGACAAAAAGAGACAAAAGAGAGAGAGAGAGATGGCTCAAACGAATAAAATCAGAAATGAAAGAGGAGAAATAATAACCAAAACCACAAAAATCCGAAGGATTATAATAGAATAGTATGAAAAATTATATGCCAACAAATTGAAAAACCTAGGAGAAATGGGTAAATTCCTAGAAACATACATCTTCCCAAAACTGAATCAGGAATAAATAGGAAATTTGAACAGACCAATTACCAGCAAGGAAATTCCAGTGGTAATCAGAAAACTCCCAAAAAACAAAAGTCCAGGACCAGTTGGCTTCACAGGTGAATTCTACCAAACATTTAAAAAAGAGTTAACACCTATTTTTCTCAAGCTATTCCAAAAAACAGGAGAGAAAGGAAAGCTTACAAATTCATTCTATGAAGCCATTGTTATCCTGACACCAAACCAGATAAAGACACAACCAAAAAAAAAAAGAGAGAGAGAATTACAGGTCAATATCTCTGATGAACATAGATGCAAAAATCCTCAACAAAATATTACCAAATTGAATCCAACAATATCTTAACTAAACCATTCACCATGATCAAGTAGGATTTATTCCTAGGATGCAAGGGTAGTTCAATACTCACAAATCAATCAATGATATGATACATCACATCCACAAGAGAAAGGAAAAAAACCATATAATCATTTCAATAAATGCAGAAAAATCATTTGACAAAGTACGACATCCATTCATGATAAAAACCCTCAACAAAGTAGGTTTAGAAGGACATATTTCAACATAATAAAGGCCAATTATGAAAAACCCACAGTTAACATCATACTCAATAGTGAAAAACCAAAAGCTTTCCCTAAGATCAGGAACAAGACAGGATGTCCACTCTCACCACTTTTATTCAATATAGTACTGGAAGTCCTAGCCGTAGCATTCAGACAACAAAAAGAAACAAAAGGCATCCAAATTGGTAAGGAAGAACTAAAACTTTCATTACTTGCAGATGGCATCATACTATATATATAATATTCCACCACAAAACTACTCAAACTGATAAAGGAATTTAGTAAAGTCACAGGATACAAATGAATAAATATAAATCTCTTGCATTTCCATACACTAATAATGAAGCAGCAGAAAGTGAAATTAAGAAAACAATCCTATTTATAATTGTGCCAAAAATAATAAAATACCTAAGAATAAAGTTAACCAAGGAGGTGAAAGACCTATACTCTGAAAATTAAAACACTGAGGGAAGAAATTGAGGATGACACAAACAAATGGAAATATATTCCATGCTCATGGATTGGGAAAACAAATATTGTTTTAAAGATTTTATTTATTTATTTGACAGAGAAATTCCAAGTAGGCAGAGAGGCAGGCAAAGAGAGAGAGGAGGAAGCAGGCTCCCTGCCGAGCAGACAGCCCGATGCGGGCCTCGATCCCAAGACCCTGAGATCATGACCTGAGCCCAAGGCAGAGGCTTTAACCCACTGAGCCACCCAGGCACCCCTGGAAAACAAATATTGTTAAAATATCCATACTACTCAAAGAATTCTACACATTGAATGCTGCTCCCCCTGCTTGTGCTCTCTATCGCTCTGTCAAATAAATAAATAAAACCTAAAAAAATAAAATACCAACAGCATTTTTCACAGAACTAGAGCAAACAATCCTAAAATTTGTATGGAATCACAAAAGACCCGAAATAGCCAAAATAATTTTGAAAAAGGAAAACAAAACTGGAGATACCACAATTCTAGACTTCAAGTTATATTACAAAGTTGCAGTAATCAAAACAGTATGGTACTGGCATAAAATAGACAAATAGATCAATGGAGCAGAATAGAGAGCCCAGAAATAAACCAATGATTATATGGTCAATTAATCTATGACAAAAGAGGCAAGAATATGCAATGGGAAGAAACAGTCTCTTCAATAAATGGTGCTAGGAAAACTGGACAGTTACATGCAAAGTCTACAGACCATTTTCTTACAAAAATAAACAGAATGGATTAAAGATCTAAATGTGAGGGCGCCTGGGTGGCTCAGTGGGTTGAAGCCTCTGCTTTCGGCTCAGGTCATGATCTCAGGGTCCTGGGATCGAGGCCTGCATCGGGCTCCCTGCTCAGCGGGGAGCCTGCTTCCCCCTCTCTCTGTCTGCCTCTCTGCCTCCTTGTGATCTCTCTCCTTCTGTGAAATAAATAAATCTTTAAAAAAAAAAAAAAAAAAGATCTAAATGTGAGACCTGAAGCCATAAAGATCCTAGAAGACAACACAGGCAGTTATTTATTTAACATTGGCTGTAGCAAGTTTTCTAGATATATCTCCTGAGGCAAGGAAAACAAAAGCAAGAATAAACTATTGGGACTACATCAAAATAAAAAGCTTCTGCACAGCAAAGGAAACAACAAAACTGAAAGACAACCTACCGAATGGAAGAAGATATTTGCAGATGACATATCTGATAAGGGGTTAGCATCCAAAATATATAAAGAACTTATACAACTCAACACCAAAAAACAAAACCAAACAAACAAACAAAAAAAACCAAGCAAACAAACAAAAAAACCCAAATAATCCAATATAAAAACGGGCAGAAAATATTAACAGACACTTCTCCAAAGAAGACATACAGATAGCCAAGAGACATGAAATGATGTTCAACATCACTAATCGGCAGGGAAATGCAAGTCAAAACCACAATGGGACATCACCTCACACCTGCCAGAATGTTTAAAGTCAAAAACACAAGAAACAAGTGTTGGCGAGGATATGAAGAAAAAGGAACCCTTGTGCACTGTTGGTGGGAATGAAAACTGGTGCAGCCACTGTGGAAGACAGTATGGAAGTTCCTCAAATGATTAAAAATAGAATTACCATAGGATCCAATAGTTCCACTATTGGGTATTTATCCCAAGAATACGAAACACTAATTCAAAAAGCTATATGTGCCCCTATGTTTACAGCATTATTATTGATGATAGCCAAAACATGGAAGCAACCCAAGAGTCCTTTGACAGATGAATGGATAAAGAAGATGTGGTATATATACGCAATGGACTATTACTCAGCCATAAAAAAAAGAATGAAATCTTGCTACTTGCAACAACATAGATGNTAAAAAAAAGAATGAAATCTTGCTACTTGCAACAACATAGATGGATTGAGGGCGCCTGGGTGGCTCAGTGGGTTAAAGCCTCTGCCTTCAGCTCAGGTCATGATCTCAGGGTCCTGGGATTGAGGCCTGCAACGGGCTCCCTGCTCGGCGGGGAGCCTGCTTCCTCCTCTCTCTCTCTGCCTGCCTCTCTGCCTACTTGTGATCTCTATCTGTCAAATAAATAAATAAAATCTTAAAAAACAAAACAAAACATAGATGGATTGAGGGGGTATAACGCTAACTGAAATAAGTTAGTCAGAGAAAGACAAATACCATACAATTTCACTCCTATGTGGAATTTAAAAAACAAAATAAATGAACGAATTAAAAAGGAGACAAAAAACCAGACTCTTAATTACAGGGAACACACTGATGGTTACCAGAGGGGAGGTGTGGGGGAGAATGGGGGACATAGGGGATGGGGATTAAGACTACAGTTATCATGATGAGCACTGAGTGACAAATAGAATTGTAGAATCCCTATATTGTATACCTTTTACTACCATAACACTGTACATTAATTATATTGGAATTTAAAAAATAAATTAATTAAAAAATACATGATGGTGTCTGTCCTACCTTAAAAATTTCCAGAGAACCTCCTTTGTTCTATTAAAAACCACCTTTGCTACCCTACATTAAGTAGCTGTCTATAGCCACTACTTTCAAGCTTGATTTCCTGTGTGTTTGTCAACCCCCCATGTGAAGATTTCCATTCCCACCACTAACCCGAAACTTGTTGCTATCACCTGTGGGTAAGGTGTCATGCTAATTACACTTGATTTCTCAGAGACATTTTGTAAGATCCCTTCAACCTGGCCTCTAAGAGGCTTCCCTCTCCTTTTTTCCTTATGTGCATTTTCTCTGTCCATCCCCTAAATCCACATTTCACAGTGTGCTCTACTGCATGTGAAACTGGTGTGGACCCTGGTAATCTCTGCCTTTGAAGTAAGATCCCATGGGATCATTTTACACCAAGCTTTCAGAAGCACTGTCACAAGTACTAATCTTCCTTAGAGACCAGTCTTCGGTTCATGATGGCAGCTTGGCAAACTACAGCCCAACAGTCAAATCTGGCCCACCACTTGTTTTGTAAATAAAGTTTTGTTGGAATACTAATACCACCCATTCATGGACACGTTGCCTATGGCTGCTGTGAAGCTGTGATGGCAGAGTTCAGTAGGTACAACAGAGACTGTATGGCCCACAAAGCTTAAAATATTTACTATCTGGGTCTTTATAGAAAAAGCATGCCAAACCCTGGTTTCTAGTCTCCCCAATAACCCTCCCTGACATGAGTATCCTTGTTCACGTGGATTTTTGTACTGTGCTTCAGACTCATAGAACCAATATTAGAAAGATGAATGGGCCCTTCAATCCCATCATATCCAGTTGCATTTAGCATCTGTCCTCCAAGATGATGGAGTTCAGGAAAAAGCATCACCATCCTCCCTGTTGCCAAACTCCTAAGCACCCTTTCTCTCAGGCCTTCTTCTCTGTAAGATTCAACCCTAGACTAGGATGGTTCCACCATCACTGGTTCCAACTCACTTTTCTTTTGGGGCCAGCCCATCACTGATGTTAGGGGCAAATGATGGACGCTGGCTGATTTACCAAGGTTCTGCCCTAAACCAGGGATTTCCCTGTGGTCCACAGTCTGGGTAGGAGCACCTCTAGCTGAAGGGTCTGTCCTTGGGGACAGTAGTAGGAGGCCACGAGGCAATTCCACACTGTAGGGCGTTCAAAATACCATTCCTAAGAGGTCTCATCACATGCATGTGTAGGACATCATTCAAAAACAATCGTAAAAATGAATTTCATGGATATCCAGACAAAGAAGAGTGAAGGGGAGCAGGACCTAGAACCTGAACCCTGGTCTGCTATCACTGAAGGATGGTCCTGCCTACAGGGGAAATAAGGGGAAACAATACTTCTGATAAGTCGGTCCTTGAAAAGTCTTAAAAGTGCATCTCCAACCATTGGCAGACAGAAAGCACACACAAAACTGAGAGATTTAAATTCAGAGAGATACGCATCACATATTCAAATGCAATAAAACGGGTGCCAGGATTCATTCATTATCTTTTCATCTGAAGAATTCAGGAGTTATATTTCCCAAAAGCAGATGCTGACTATTTTTATCACGGTACCTCTGTTGGGTATGCAATTTTGTTACTGGACCAAAAGTCATGTTATCTATGGAAATACAATAATCTCTGTTAAAATTTCTTAAAACAGGGAAAAGAAAGTCTACCATAGCACTTTTTTAAAAAAGATTTTATTTATTTATTTGACAGAGAGAGAGAGATCACAAGCAGGCAGAGAGGCAGGCAGAGAGAAAGGGGGAGGCAGGCTCCCTGCTGAGCAGAGAGCCCAATGCGGGACTTGATCCCAGGACCCTGAGATCATGACCTGAGCCGAAGGCAGAGGCTTAACTCACTGAGCCACTCAGGTGCCCTACCATAGCACTTTTTAAGGTGCATAATATAAATGTCATTTTTGTTTCTGTAAAATCCTTTTGCTAACTCTCTGAAGACTGGTTGAAAGGCATGAATTTTTACTTTTGGCCCCTTAATCCAATCTTGCTTCAGGTGAAAATCACAGCGTGTCTTCTGAACTGGCCATTTGCAGGACAATAGACTTGGTGTGCAACTTTATTGAGCTTAAGAGGTGAAAAAGTGAATTAAAACATGTTAAAATACGTAGAGATTTTCTTTAAGTGTTGTAACCATTTATATGAAATCTTTTACTTATGGAGGTAATATCTGACTCATGTGACTAATATGCCCTATGTAAACTAATGTATGTTGCTTGCAAATTTGGAAAATTGAAAAATGCTTTCCAATTCTAGTACACAGCCAAGTAGCTGAGTATATGGAAATCTACAATGCAATTTTTCCTCTGTAGGTCAATTCCTGCCCTGAGAACAGGTGCATTGTCTTCCATTGTCTTGGTTCTGATAGTCACAGGATGCCCTTTAAATTCATGACACGGCCACCTACACTGCCGTACACAACAATATGGAGGGGAAAAGTGATTACCACCCATCAAAAGAGTGGTATTTTCTGTAAAGTGGAAATACCGGTAGTCTCTCCAAAAGTAGCAGAGAGTACTAGATTTGAGAACTTTACTCCACTGACCTCAAGAGGAGCTACATTTTTAAACCAGTTCTTTAATGGAAGGGTAATAAAAGTATGTGTAATTGCCTAGAAATATCGCCCAATCCTCCCCAGAAAATTATTATTTTGTTGTTCAGTGAAGTGGATGTTAGGAAATCACCAGCTCAGGGGCTCTGCTAGAGAGAGAGCCTGGAAAGCATTTTCTCTATGAATGAGAGCTGATGCCATCTGTTATTCACAGGCACCCCCTAAAACGCCAGGTGTAAGGTGACCAGCTTTTGTTTCTTTGCATCCTTAGCATGCAGTCTTTCAATATACCGAAATGCTCTGTACAGACATACGGACAAGCATGTTGACCTGTGTGCTTAAGACTGTCCACATCTCTTTCCATTGCAAGACCAAAAACCTCTTTTCAAGGTTAACATGTATTCACACTGGCTGTTTCACTGTTCTGCGTGGGGCCTTCCAGTCTGCTGTTCTGGCTCTGCTTTGGGGCTTTAGAAAGAGTTAATTCATACAAGACACATTACTGGCAGCAAATGGCTTCCAAAGAGGTCCATATCCTAAGCCCTGGAATTCTGGGAATTGTTACTTTACATATCAAAAGGGATCTTATAGGTGTGATCCATAAAGGATGTTGAGATGGGGAGGTTATCTTGGATTATCTGGGTGAGTCCAAACTAATGACCTGAGCCCCTAAAAGCAGAGAATCTTTCCCAGCTGGGATCAGAGCCATGCAGAGGAAAAACGCAGTGAGACAGATGAGGCATGAGAAGGACTCAACGTGCACTACTGGGTCTGAAGATGCAAGGGACCAGGGACCGGCCACGAGCGTGAACTCTAGAAGTGAGAATCACCGCCCCTTGACAGCCAACAAGGGAATGGGGACCTCAGAGCTCAGTATGGAAACAAGGGCTGCCTACAACTTGCTCACAGGAGCCTGGAAACGAATTCCTCAATTAAGAACATGGCCCAGCCAACACCCTGATTTTGTGAGCCTCATGGCAACGTCCCACCTACAGAACTGTGAGATAATAAATGTGAGATAATAAAGGTGTGTCATCTTAAACTGCTGAGTCTATGAGCATTTTTTTATAGCAGCGACAGGCCACCGAGACAGAATTCTCAACATTGCTTATAACATTCCTTGCGTTCCCTTAATTCCAAGACAACATCGGTTGGAAATCAGCAAAAATCTAGTATGGGAGATTTTCAAGGGAAAGAAATGCTACTATATCCCACTAAAGGTAAGATGCATCCTGGTTTCTGAAACAAAGAAACAAAACTGTAGATGGGGGAAAAAAAGATAAAAAGACTTCCTTAGCTTTGAATTAAGAAAATACAATATTCATTGGTGGTTATATTTAGGGAATATCTGAGTTTATATAAAAACATCAGCTCTCCTAATCCCCTTGAAGGCACGTTTTGCCATCCAGTCACATGCTGCTCCCCAGAAATTCTCCCCTCTCCGAAACGCAGACATAATTAAGAAGACAGTTAATATTGGCTTCCTTCCCTCTGTGTGCACGGTTGTTAAAGGCTCAGAGCCCAATAAGGTTTATTACTGCTCAGCTCATTCCATAATGAACTCCTTAAACTCAGGAACAACAGTTGTGACTTAAAACAGAGTTAACACATTCTAAAGAATTTCAAGTCTCTTGAAAGGAATGACCCTTCTGTGGTCCGAAGGTGTTCTCCAAGTTACGACTTGCCATCATTGAACACTGGCACAATACCTTTTTGGTGGGTATTCAAATGCACTGGTTATGTTTCTGGCATGAAATGTAATATATAACTCATTTACTCATTTTAGAAAGAGTTACCAGGAATGATTTCTTCTTCAAAATCAAACCTTCCACAACTGTAGTCTGAAAGCTCAACTATGACCGGAAGCTGGTAAAGATTTATTTTGATGTGATTTTCTAAGGAATACATTAACTCAACTGATTTCTACACTCTCTATTCACATTTGCCAAACATATAGGTCAAAATTAGCAAAAAGTAAACAAGTAATACGATATTTACAGCAAAAAGAGCCTTCTGAAAATGAGTAAATAATCGTCCCCCCCGCCGGCCCCCAGAATGATTAGGCAATGGTGGCTGAATTTTCTTTTTAAGATTTTGATTTTTTTTTCTTTTTTTTTTTTTTTAAGATTTTATTTCTTTATTTGACAGAGAGAGAGATCACAAGCAGGCAGAGAGGCAAGCAGAGAGAGAGGAGGAAGCAGGCTCCCTGCCGAGCAGAGAGCCCGATGCGGGCCTCGATCCCAGGACCCTGAGATCATGACCTGAGCTGAAGGCAGAGGCTTTAACCCACTGAGCCACCCAGGCGCCCAAGATTTTGATTTTTTAAGTAATCTCTACACCCAATACAGGGCTTGAACTCACAACCCCAAGATCAGGAGTTGCCTGCTCTACCGAAGGAGCCAGGCAGGCACCCCAACGGTGGCTGAATTATTCAATTTCATCCTCCCAAGTCACACCTGATGACACAAAATCAGTGAAAGCTTTTGAGCTACTCACTGCATGGATTCCGGCTCATAAGGCATGTGTGTGTGGACAGGGGTCTAACTGTTTGGTGTATGTATACCTTGGATGTATGCGTAGTGGAAAATGCAAAGGAAGTGGGGGAAGGGTCTGACCTTGTGCTAGCAAAGCTTTGAGCTGGGTATAAGATTCTGCAATATGGTCTTCAGAAAGCATTTCCCAGGGACCCTGCTGAATAAGATGAGTTCAAATGCTGCTTCAACATAGCCTTTTTGTTTCCCCAAGAAATGAGATAAAAAGAGGGATATTGTTTTTTGTTGGTTTCAGAAGGCAGCTGAGTCTGAAGTCACCTCATTTATGTTCAATAACTGAATCTGGGTTCTTTTTTTTTTTTTTAAGATTTTATTTATTTATTTGACAGAGAGAGAGAGAGATCACAAGGAGGCAGAGAGGCAGGCAGAGAGAGAGGGGGAAGCAGGCTCCCCGCCAAGCAGGGAGCCCGACGCGGGCCTCGATCCCAGGACCCTGAGATCATGACCTGAGCCGAAGGCAGAGGCTTTAACCCACGGAGCCACCCAGGCGCCCTGAATCTGGGTTCTTTAACAGAGCGTGGAGCAGCGCAGATGGTAGAATTCCAGAAAATGTCTGTCCTCACCAATAACAGGCCTGGTCACTCAGGCCTTCCTTGAAGAACATCTGGTGGTTTATCTTCCAAAGACTCCAAAGCGTCTTTAAATTTAGAGTCTGTTCTCACTCTTCATTGTCCTTCCTCTGAAGGACGAGCTCCTTTATAATACGCATTCCTTTCCCCCCCCATATCCATCAGAGGAAGGCACCGGAAGAAATAAATCTCTGAAAGTGACAGGTTGGTGCTGCCTGTGAGACTCTGCCACTCAGCCCAGGGGCCGGATGCCAACCGCTCCCCATCCCCCTCCCCGCAGCTGCCCCTGGAAATCGCTGGCTGAAGGTCACCTCTGGTGGGGGGAGGGACTAAAAGTTCCTAGGCACTTCAGAGCCCCAGAGGGGGAGCCGCAGGCACTGGGTGTCAGCAGCAACACTGGCAGTGGGGAAAGGGAAGGCACCTGCCCTCTACAGACTGCACCTGAAGGCCCTTCCTTGCGATGCTTCGGGACACACTCCCTACCCATGACCCCAGAGACTGGAGAGAGACCCAGGGGCACAGCCCAGGGTCCAAGTCCAGACTCACTCCTTACTGGCCCCAAAAGGAACCCCATCCCTCTGGAATTCCACCGTGTCTTCAGGAGAGTCAACGCTTGGCTATGCTGATTGTTAAGTGGGTGAATTTAACTGTTTGGAATGCAAATTATTTTTCATCTGCAAGATTAAGTTACACGGTTGAGCGATGTCTTTGGCATAAAGGAAATACCCAATGAGTATTAAGGTCCTCTGTCTTATTAAAGATCTTGAGGGTGCTAAAGATTGCATACCTTCCTTTATGAGCTCCTTTGAGGACCTTTATTATCACCGAGAGTAAGATGTTCATTGCTTTTATTCAGGTCTTTCTTTTTTTTTTTTTTAAAGATTTTATTTACTTATTTATTTGACAGAGAGAGAGAGATCACAGGTAGGCAGAGAGGCAGGCAGAGAGAGAGGAGGAAGCAGGCTCCCTGCCGAGCAGAGAGGCCGATGTGGGCCTCGATCGCAGGACCCTGAGATCATGACCTGAGCCGAAGGCAGCGGCTTTAACCCACTGAGCCACCCAGGCGCCCTGGTCAGGTCTTTCTTGCCCTGAGTTAATGTTCGTCTTCCTCCTGCTTCGAATGTTAATTCCAATGCTAATTTTTCTTCTAATTCTCCTTTAACCTTCTACAACCCCTCCTTCTCCTTCCCCTTCTCTTCCTTTCTCCTCCTCCTCCTTCCTGCATTTATACACACACTCTCCATCAACTGTAAGACAAAGTAAGCTATGTCCCAGCCTCCTTATGCTAAAAAATCCCTTGAGTGTAGCAAGATGTGCCTCCCATTCATCACACATAGCTGGCAACTGGGCAGGGTCAAGTCTGGAGCTGGTGAAAAAAATAGATGGATTCAAATCCTTGATCTGCCAAGTGTCGGCTTGTTTGACCCTCTGGAACATTACTGAATGCAACCCTCCCAGCCTGGAACACTTTCATGACAATGCCAACTTTGCCAAGCAGTTGCGAAATAAGGGGGATTTCAGATGAACGATTGGCAGGCCTACGCTATGACGTTAATAAATAATGAATCATGGAAGAAATTACAATTCTGCCACTGATAAACATGGACCACCTAATATAGTCCAGGAAATTGGGTAAGAACTGGCCATCCCAAGATGGCTGTCTCCCCTAGATGAGCTCTCCGGTTTTTGTTAAGGAAATATTTCTAGTGTGGCCATGAAATTCTCTGGCGGATTCCCTTCCTACCAAAGAATGAATGAGATAACCTGATACCCTTTGGCTCTTACCCTGGAGACACCAAAGACTACATCTTTATTTCCTCTGTCTTTTTTGGAAGACTGGAATAGATTTGGGCCATGGTGTCATTCTCATTACTGCTGTGCTCTATCGTGCATAAAACCAGCCTCTTTACATGCTTTTTTTCTTATGCTTTTAAAACCCATATAAGTATCTCTGAACCACAGATTTTTATGCCTGTCATTTTTTTTCTTGCTTATGTTTTCAGAACAACTTCTAGACACAATTTTTAATATTTTCTTCTGTCACATTTTTGAGCATTCAAAACTGATATCCTCACATTTCCTCTATGCTCCTGGTAATCATGTCTTGCCCTCAAGTAGAAAGCTGTTATGAGATGCCTTGTGTTTCTATTTTAAAATATGTATCTTGTTTACTGAATTAAATTTGTCATAGAAAGTGTATCAGCACAAACATTTCAAATCTGTGCTCCCTCTACAGAATTAAGATAATTTCTTCTTGCTTCATTCATCCGCTGATGACTCAAACTCATCTACTGAAAAATAATGTTTTAATGAGTTCCTTCTCAGTCTCATTTAAAGTATATTAACAATAATGATATGCAAAAGTCAATATTCTTTATTACTCTAGCAAACTGGATTTCTCAACCCACTTGACAGTTTAAAATTGCCACTGGGAAGAACTTGACTTTCAAGGAGAATTAAATGGGGTTTACCGTGGTGACTGATTAACAGCATAGGAACCATGCATTTTTCTACTACAGTAGAGGAAATAATTTAATTAGTCTGTTATTGTAAATGTTCTGATTTTAATACATTAACTTGTGGCCCATGGCTGATAGAAAAGAAATTAACACTGACTCTTTTTGACTGTGGAATGAATTGGACTTTCCAGGGCAAGAAAATTAATTATAAATGCTCTCTATTTAAGATTGCCAGATTTTTTTAATGATAAATGATGTAATTATTAGATGTCAAGTATACAAATAGTCATGCATTGACATTTCAGCTTATTAATTCTAACATTCACCATTGTGTATAACATATTCATCACATTTAATTGCTCACTAAAGGGGAAAAAAATCATTGTTCTCATGGTTCTCCCTGTGATTTTGAGGCAGTAAATGTATGAGACACTGAATGCTAATGCACTAAATTTCTGATGACAGTCTCATGCTTCCATTGGAGCCAACACCAAAATAAACAAAAAGAGTGAGCGCAGAGTAGACTGAAGTTTCAGCTGGGGCGGCTAAGTTTCACAGAATTACAAGTTAGGAAAAATCTGTCTTCAACATCCTCTCTTGTGTTTCCCCTTCTCCATGCTACCCAGTTTTGGGTGTGTGTGGTCACCACTGGGATCCCAGGAGCCTCTTCCTTCCCAAGAGATGCCCACCCTCACCAGCCCGTGCTCGCATTCTTGGCGGGATGAAGAAAGTTGCCTAGCTTCAGAAGATTTCAGGGGCCCCCTCCCCCGTGACAAGAGATACAAGAGTCAAGAGAGATAAAGTACATTTGTTTCCCTTTAATTCAGCAACGCTTTCAAATTTGCAAATTTACTCATCCCATCTGTGAGGAGCAGTTTTACACGTTGACTTAGCTGGGCTCTGGCTCTCAGTGACTCAATAAAATGCTAGTCAGAGGGCTGTACTGAAGGTATGTCATAGGTGTGACTAAAGCCCATAATCAGTTGATGGTAAGTGAGGGAGCTTTTCCTGGGTTATGTGGGTGGACCCAGTACAAACACAAGCATTCTCATATGAGGGAAGCAGGAGGACCAAAGTCAAAGAGAGAAGGTGATGGGGACACAGAGGTTGAAGTGATGCACTAGGATGATGTAAGAAGGACCAGGAGCTCAGGAAGCTCTGGAAGCTGCGAAAGGCTCTCCCTTAGAACCAGAGGGAGCTAGCCCTGTTGATACCTTCATTTTGGTTCAGTGAGACCATTTAGAACTTCTGACCTCCAGGACTGTAAAGTCATACATTTGTGTTCTCTCAAGCCACTAAGTTTGGAAATTTGTTGCAACAGCTGTAAGAGACTAATATGCTAATACATTTGAAAAGTTTAGCGTGAAATCCATTATTTACTCAATCTGCACTCTTTTAGTCCAAACATGGCTTCCTATCTTCCTTGTGAGAAATCTATTGCACCTCTGGAGCCACAGTCCCTGGACTGATAACTGCTGTCATCAACCACAAAAGGCAAGGGTGGGCCTGAGAAACCTCCCTTCAGTCCTAGCTGCACTGTTTCCTGCAAAGCTCTGGCATGTTCTCATAGTCCTCCAGCCAGCCACTTCCACACATGCACGATCAAACCACTGGCCTTCCTCTTTAGAGACCTAGATCCTTTTTTTGCCCCTTAGGGTCCATCTATGGTGGCCAGAAGGATCAGAAGGACGTAGAGATTCCCACTCCTAGTATAGACACACTCACTATATAATTCCCTCCCTTTGAGCATGGGCATGATCCATGAATAAGAAGGATGTCACTCCAATGATCAGGTCTCTAATCGGTTGACTTTGAGTTAACGTAAAGAGTTATTATTTGTGCTGGCCTAAGCTACGCAGTTGGGCCCTTCAAAGTGACAAGATCCGGGACGCCTGGCTGGCTCAGTCAGTGGAGCATATGACTCTTGATTTGGGGTTGTAAGTTTGAGCCTCACGCTGGGTACAGAGAGTACTTCAAAATAAAATCTTAAAAAAAAAAACTGATTTAAAAAGAAACTGACAATAGGCAGTGTTAGATACTATCTCACTCAAAGAAGGAAGTGAAAGTCATGCTGTGAACTGTGAATGGGGGCCATGTGGCAAGGAACTGTGGGTGGGTTTTAGGACCTGAAATGGGCGCTGGCAGATGAAAAAGAGAGACCTCAAGCACACAGCTGCAAGGAAATCCATTCTGCCAACAACCTTCCAGGCTCAGAAGAAGACCATGAGCCAACAACCTTCCAGGCTTAGAAGAGGACCGTGAGCATGAGAAAGAAGTGCAGCCTGACCCACGCCGTGATTTCTACCTGGTAAGAGCTGAGCTGAGGACCCAGCTAACCCATGCCGGAGTTCCTGACTCACAGAAACCGGGAGATAGCAGTTTGTGTTGCAAGCTGCTAAGCTTGCAGTCACTGGTTATGGAGCAATAGAAATAAATAACACGACCTTGCACATAGCATTCTTCAGTTATTTATCACTAAGCAGGCAAAATTAATTTAAACTATGTTTTTAACAGTCTACAATCTTAAGTATGCTATAGAACAGGAGAAAACTTCTCTAAATGAAAAGAAGTTGTGGTCTGAGCAGAATGAGTGACTGGAAGAGTTATCTTTCACCAGAATAAACTCCCTTCCAAGCTCCCCATGTATATGGATTCCTCTGTGCCCACATGGAATGCTGGCAGCAAACCCAGGTAGCAAGGACACACACCCAGAATTTTGTAACTCCTGCTGCCCATGGCTGCTTCCCGTCCTCACATTTCTCACAGCTTTGGCGGTCTTTGTCCCTTAGCGGTCCTTGTACACAATACTGGGTTCATGAATCTTTTATCTTTTGGGACAGTGGGTTCCATCTTCACAGATAGATTTGAAAATCTCTAAAGGCATGGTGCCAGGTCAAGTAGGCAGGACTTGGAATGGGAAGAGGGGTTTTCGCCCCGGTATTTGATGTCTGCCTCTTGCATAGAAAGTATTTTACTGTCTGTGCACCAGATACAATAGTCGTCATGATACATGACGATACTGGTGAAGCTCGCATGATTCAGTTTATCTAAAATGCCTTGCACGTGGCTTTTCAACTACTACATGTTCAATAAATATTTATTCACTAGCTCTGGAAACACAGCACCAAATATGATAGCCCGTGATATGATATATTTGTCTACCCTCCCCCAGCCCCTTCCAGCACTCAGGTTATTATCAGCCTAGGAGGGCATGAGCAAGTCCCACCTCGGTGAGCTACCCAGGGAATAACAGATCAGATAGCCCAGATCCCTCACAGGGTACCGAACCCAAACAAGTGCTGCCTCTACAATTTGCCTCAAGAGTAGAGCACAGATTTCCTACAGAGCAAAGGCAGTTTTCTTCACCTCATTAGCAAACCCCACCAAGTATGACTTTTTAAGAGTGAGAACCAAAGAATTAGTGGAATTCGGAGGCAATAAGGAAGATTGCTCACTGGAAACTGCAAATGCAGAGAGTGGAATTTCCACTTCAGCTGGAAAATTCCCTCACTCCACATGCCTGAGAAGAGGCAAGTCTATGAAATGCTAATGAAGTCAAGCCCATTCACATGTAAATTTCTAGATTTTTTTCCCCCCTCAAAATTAAGTTCTTACAAGTGATTTAAAGAGTAATTGGCTTCTAGATACGTTTTCCAGCAAATTACACCAGTCAAAAGCTTGTTTGAAGGGCAATGCCGCCTGTTCAAGTTGCCTTTGGGAGAACTCTAATAGAGAACGGTCTTTCTTTCCTTTCATTGCTTCCATAACTAATGCAGTGCTTCCCTCCAGAAGATAGCGCTGTAAAGGGGATGATATGTCACTAGGAACGGTGAAGACACAAAGGGCATTTTTGCCTTATCCCTCTGAATCATGACCATATTGCACATTTTCACGATGTTCTTTTTTTTCTTCTCATCCCAAGTCATACACCAGATGGTAAATCCTAGGAACCATTTAATAGGTTTGGCAAAAATTCTAAGAGCAAAATTATTTTGAAAGCTGGATCTGAAGCAAAACATGGAGCAAAGGAGGTATAGATCCAGAACTTGGGGCAGATAAAATACTCTTGAATGAAGCAGACGGAAAGCTTCACGGTTCCATAGTATTGTGTCTTGAATGTGTGGATGAATCGTCTTCAAAGTGGATGTGCAGGAAAACATGATTCACAGGAAACTATCATCCACTGTGAGTGAGCATAAGAGAGGACTTGATTGTTTAAGATAAATTATATCCATGCCCAGACACACTATATCCCAGCTTATTCAGAAGACTTGAAGACATGGAGCGTAAGAACTCCATCAGCAAACTTTGAGGAAGACAGAGTAGGTAAAATCCCTGACAGGCTTCTGGCAAAGACCCCAGCTTTCAAAAAGGGGATGAAGGGCATATTCAAGAAACTGGGTTTTTTAGCACCACACGAGTTCCTGATTAGATTTTAAATAGATAACTTAAGTGTGCTGGATCATGCTCTGGGTAACTGTGTTACGACAGAGAAAGATCCTAGCAGAACTATCCATCTATCCAACCACCCATCACTCAATCTATTCATTCACTGAGCAAGGACTTGTAAAGCTCCTGGGAAGCCAGTGACCATGATAGGTACATGGGAAACAAATGGGGCTCCTGTGAAGTCCACTGCTCCAAAGAAGCATTCTAGTTCTGCGGTTGTAATGAGTGCTGTGCAGTAATTGTAACACATGTTGATATAGATGAACACACGAGGCGTTTATGAGATTCCAGGTAAGGGAAAAAAACCTCCTGAGAAATCACAGAAGGCTTCCATGAATGTCAGGAGATCTCCTTTCCCTTTAAGATTCTTTAAAGGAATTGATTTCCAAACGGGTGTCAAAATATTTTTCCGTTGCTGGCCAAGCCAGGGCTCAATAATCCCTAGAGTTCATGTGTCTCTGGCAAACGCTAAATGAGAGAAGGAGTCCAGGACTGGTGTCTATAGGAAAAACCAGGAACAGAGAGAGGTTCAGTGTAAAGAAATTGATTTTCTCGAGAAAGCCACCAGAATAACTGAAAAGAAGGAATTACAATAACTTTCATTAAAAAACTATGATGTCCTATGTGCCGTGGTAAGCACTCTACATTTAATATCACATTTAACCCTTACAAGAACCTTTTAAAACATAAACTATTTGATCCCTGTTGTTCAAAGGGAAGCCTATGAATTACCCATTGTTTGCTAATAAGTGGATAAGCCAGGAATGGAATCCTGGGCTAACTAAATTGAACACCTGGTATTCTATATCACAAATCAAAGGAACAAATGAGAAATATTTTACTGAAAGGAAAAAAGATCCAACTTTGTAGATCAAAAGGATTTACCTCCATTGTGTTACAAAGTAATGAAGAACGATGTACACATCCAAATATTCTGTCATGTTTATGCCAACCAAAAAATGAATACGTACATTGGGAGGATGATTTCAATCACCCCAGGAACAAATGATGTGGTGTGCAAGAGCAAAGGATGCAATTTCAAGCTGTGTCCATGGGAATGTATTGTGTGGCTGGAAGAAAGACTGTGATACTCTGTGCCTGACAAGCCACATCTAGACTACAGTCCAGTTCTGGGAGCCGTTTTTAAAGACTCGGACAAAATGAGCCCTAAAATGGATTACAGCCAGCTGAACACTCCTGCATGAGGGGTTCAAAGGAAGAGTGTAGGTAAATGTGGACCCCCATCCAAAGAACAGAAAACCACGGTGCCCAGGTGGCTCCATCCATTAAGCTTCCAACCCTTGATCTCAGCTCAGGTCTTAATCTCAGGGTCTTGAGTTCAAGCCCTACACTGGGCTCCACGCTGGGCGGGGGCCTACTAAAACAAAAAACAGAAGTAAAACAAAGAACGGAAAACCCAATGGTAGAACAGTGAATGCTAAGTGATGCCTTCCAAACAACATTCTCTGAACTAGCTACTCAAAGTGAAGTTTGATTTGGGCTAAACAAAGCAAAATGTAACCCTCCTATTTTGTTGTGCAAACACCATTCAAGTGACTTCTGATGCAGGGAAGGTAAGTTTTGCTTGAAATACTAGAGGGAATACTATTTCATTGTTTGTTTGGGTTTTTTTTCTATCACAATCTTGTGACTTATAGAATAGCCCGGCCTATTTCAATCGTTAGTGTTATTTAGGAATTATTATTTTACATACTTGGCAAAAACAAATGATCACAGTCTGAAGATTGCTCTCTAAAGCCACATTGCCCCTGAAAAGGTTTTGGATGCTTACAGCAGTGGAGTAAAAGCTCAACACAATAAAAGTGAGCTCATCAGAGGACAAGGGTAGCCCAAAGAAACACATAAATATGCAGGACATAGCTTCACAATTGGTGCCCCTCTTGAATTAGTAATATAGAGTAATCAAATGGAAGACATTATAAGATTTACTCAGAATATACTGTAACAATATTTTATGAACACCCATTTATGTCAATTATTATTCATTATTAATAGCCCACCATCAAATTAAAAAGAAGATACATGTGTGTGTCCTACTCTACTCGGTTTCTCTCTCTCATCTTATTATAATACTCAGATGCTTCATAACTAGTTAATGATGGAACACAACTTGGAAATAGTAATTGCAACCTAAATACCAGACACTAAAGTTGATGGGGGGTGACATTCTGTCATGTTCTCAAGCTGTTCATAAAATTTTTATTACTGGTAAATATTTGATACTTTTCCTTAGATCTACTTTCAAGTTCCAAGTAGTTTTATGTGATCACCTAATTCTTGCTATTCTAATTATGAAAGAGACCCCACTCTACGGAACCTTCAACTTCAAACCTTCTTGTTTCAGCAGATGAATGTGATGGAAGAGCTGTAAAGAGCTGCAGACACTCGTGTCAGTGCAATCAACGGCATCATATCAAAGAACTCTGATTCTCAGGGGAAAGAGCGAATTATTTCATCAAGTGAATGCTTTTTGCTGAAACAGAGGTGGCAAAAGTTCCATATATTTGTCTATCACGCTGTTTACGAAGAGATTTCCTCCTCCCACTTAACTGTCATCCAAGTCCCAGGAAGCAACTACTTTAAATCCCCTTACTATCTGTATGAGAAAACTGTGGTTTGGACATTTAGCGACTTTTACGAAGTCTAACAGCTTTCAAGTTGCAGACTCAGGCCTTGAACATAATGGCCAGGTTCCCTCCACCTTCCCCTGCTGTCTGCAATGTCACTGTTACCGAAGAAGGAATCTGAAGAGGTGGTTCAACTCAAGCGAGTCACTTTCTCAAAGGCAAACACGGAGATAACACCAAAGTGGATTATGGAGTTTAAACCATTCCTTATGTGATTTTCATTGGAAGTCTGTTTTCCTCACGCACGTGAGTACAGTGTTTGATAGATTAGTCTCTGGACATGAGGCCTGTGCCTCAAGGGCTTCCTTCCTTCCTCAGCTGCTGGCACAGTGGCTTGTGATAACAGGCACCTGATAACACGCCGGTGGACTGAATTTGTAGTTCAACTTCCACACATAGGATGTGTTAGCAACTGGACTCCAGGTGCACAATGCAACGCAAACAAAACACCTATTTAGCGCATTTAGCTTAATGAGCCATCGGTGGAAGAAGAATCAGTGCAACGAGAAAAACTTGATTATTTTTATCAAGTCACCAATCTGACTTCTCATCTTGGGGAAGCAGCCTGTCTGTTCAATGCAACCATTTCCCCCAAGGAAGGACACAGACATGAGCCCCTGGTCTGAAGACAAGGACCTACCAACAGGTAGCAGACTTTTCGTGCTTGGAGCCCCAAGAGAACAATCTAGAGTCCTCCTCTAGACATTCTGATATGGTAATACAAATCAAAATGGCATAATCATCCCCAATCCTTAAAATCATCACTGGAAATCGAGAAGAATCCAGCAACATAAAATTCAAACCTACGTTCACCAAATTTAGGGCACAAAACCTCACAGAATTATGGAGAAAGTCCACCCAATCAATGGAATTCAGAACTAAGAATTCAGCCACTAAGTGGCATAATTGCTGTAATTAGTCAAATGCTGTAATTACAGTAAACACATGATAAGCTGCTACTGAAGCATCTAATTGCAGAGCATAATGGTGTTATTATGATTTCTGATGATATAATATGATTTGGATATATAATAAATGCCCATAACAATATTAAGACATTTTTCATGTGTGAATTTTCTTAGTACTTGATTTGGCTTTCTTAAACTTTCTAAGCTTAAATCTCAGTCCTACAGAAAATCAAAGTATTTTTTTCAGTGAAAGGAAAAGTGAGTATTATCCAACACAATACCTCGGTAGGAGGGTGGGTAAAATGAGAGAAAGGATTTGAAGTGGAGTGTTTCAGGTTGGTCCTCAGGATGACCCCAAATGGAAATTAATGGATGCAATGCAAGACAACACCTGCACAAATGTGATTATTATTTTACAGATATTCTTGTTTTCAGCAATTTAAATTTTTACCTTAAGTTTAGCACTAAACTATCCATGAAAATGAAAACATAATGCTGTCAGCACTCTGTTTTAACACTCCTTGGAGAAGACAATGTTTTGAAAGCATTTCACATGGGTTATGTATGTGTCCAAAATCTGCACCATGTAACAGTAGCCTGGTAACTATGACTTGTCTTGAATTCTTTTTAGATGTAGGTTTTATATAATTGAAAATATTTTTATCTCACTGAATTTGAGAATTGGATGAATTCTTTGAGTGTGAAGAGATGCATGGTTCAGAGGTTCTTCAACTCATTTCATGGAAGGTACTGTGCATATCAGTGGAAGTGTATTTTTCTTGGAAAGGGGTTTTCATCAGGGTCTTCAGGGGATTTGTGAAGCAAAGGGTATATCTGGGAAATTATGCCGTCCATCTCCACATGGGCTGGAATCTTCTCTACAAATGTCCATCAGATGCTTACTCCACTTCACCATCACACTTTGTAGTCAGGAGGCTCTAATCTTTCAGAGCGATTGTCCCATTATCCAGAAAACAGTCCAATTATTAAAAACTTATTCCCACGTATTGACCATCATTCTTCCTCATTTGTAAATTCTGCCCTGTTGTCTTCATTCTTCTAGATAAAAGCCCTCTGAAGTAGTTGAATACAACTTCAACCACACATATCATTCCTTCTCTACTCTCTCTGTTACTTGTGACCCCTCCTAGTTCCTTCTCTAGTGGGTGGCCAATCCATCAAGACTCTGTGAGACACAATGATCCAGACCAGGGGTCAGCAAACGGGCTTCTGGAAAGGGACAGACGGTATATATTTTTTGCTTTGCACACCATACAGTCTCTATCACAGTGACTCAACTCTGACACACACAACACATCCATGAATAAGGAAGTGTGTGCCCGAATTAAACCTTCTTGGAGAAAACAGGGGACAGGTTGGATTTGATGTCTGTGGTTTGCTGATTGCAGCTAGATTAGTCTGATGCAGCAAAGAGCCCTAGGAAAACTGTGACTACTCTTCTCTGCTGACTAAACGTCTGCTAATCCAGTGTAACTATTCAAATAAAACAACAAAGTGTACTACTGATTTGTAGTAAGGATAAAGTTAAGAAAGCTCCCTAGAAAAGCACCATCAAAAGAACTCTCTGTACTAAGGCAAAATTCTCTGTGCTGTCCAGTATGGTAGCCATTAGCCACATGTGGCTATTAAGCACTTAAATATGCCTAATGCATCTTAAGGACTGAATTTTTAATTTAATTTAATTGGAATTAACTTATATTTAAATTTAAATAGGCTTTGAGTGGTTACCACATTGGACAGCATAGCCCTAGACATTGTTTTCTTGCATCGACTGGTCTTCAACAGTACTCTTTATGGCACTGTACGTAACATTTTATTAAACTGACACATGAAATAGTTTATTATTATTGAGGCAAATATACAGCTTTAAGCATCATGCAAGTTCAATAAATATTAATGATGATCAGCAAATTGAATCATTACAGATAATGAAATAGCGTGACAGAATAGGAGACGTAATTAGAATCAGTTTTGCTTTTATTGACAAAGATTTTCCATGGAACTGGGAGCCATGATCACATAATGGTATACTCTTTCATAATTTTAAATTATTTTAATGGATTTCACACTTTTGATATTTATCTGAAGCTAATTCGAGCTTTTCCTAGTTGACATTCTCCTGCCATGAATATTGATGGATTTTACTGTAGAGTGAATTTCAGAGTGTCTTTGTTTGTGTTGTTCCTTGAAGATTCACATTTTAGCATGCATTGTTTATTGTTTCATTGCATTCAAACTCTGGAGAAAGGGGAAAAGATCATTTTATCCTAATGCTCACTGTGCTCACCAGGCAGAATACTAAACAACAACGGAATTAAGAACATCATCCTGCTGTAAAGTAAACAAGTTCACGAATGGAGAACCCAATTATTATTCAAAACACATTGCCTTTATTGCAATCCCTTCACTTATTTATTCAACAAAAACTGCTCTTAACGTTGCAGATACAAGAACAAACCAAAACAAATGTGGATTCTGCCGTCAGGAAGCTGACATCCCATATAGATGACAGACATTAATCAGAGAGCCTCAAAAACAAAGGATCTTTTACAAGTTACGCTCTGCAAAATTCCACAACATGCTGAGGGCCTCTGACCAAGGGGTCTGGCGTTGCCCAGGAAGAAGCGACATTTGGGGTGAACAAGAGCAAAGCTTCCCAGGCAGAAAATCAGCAGATACAGAGCAGGGTGAGGGAGGGCATTAGGTCAACAGCGAGGGGGAGAGTGAGGTAAGGTGAGGCAGGGCAGTGCCCAGGACTGGACCTGAGCATTACTGCTAGGGTTCTGGTCCCTATAGCCAAAGCAATGGGGGCAGGGTCAGTGGTAAGAATGTTAAGGACAGAAGGAGGGTATGGGGCACAGCAGAACTCACACCGCATCGGAAATCAAGTCTGGTTGCTATGGGGACACAGTCTGCAGGGCCAAATGCAAATGGTGAATCCAGCATCTGCCTGTCGCCCAGGCAAGAAGGGACAGCCTCTCACACTCAGACATGGAAAGAAGCGAGTGTACCGAAGACTTATGGAGAAGATACGGTGGACAGGAAGGAATGCCAGTGGGTGCTGAGGGCGGTGGGCAGACAGCAAGGATACCCCCAGGTCTCTGGCAGAAGGAACTATGTCATGGAGCCTCCACCCTCCGTGAGAAGGGCCTCCGTTTTCTCAAGAGGACTCACAGGAGTGCTCCAGAGAACGAAGCTAGTGCTGGAGAGCCAAGTGTTTATTGGTATGGAGCAACCTTTCCAGAACAATTCAGACTGCCAAGTCAAGGAAGAGCTTCTTTGTGTGTGTGTGTGTGTGTCTGTGTGTGTGTGTGTGTGTGTGTGTGTTGAACATAAACTAGAATGCACAGTACATCCCCAAAGCTCCCATTCTGCACCCTCGGGGAGTCTGTTCAGTGTGCTGACTGCCTGGACACATCTCTGCTTGGGCCTCTCTAGGAGTAGCCACCCTGCCTCTGGCTTCCCCAGTTAGAGAAGGGCTACAGGAACATTTGCTTCCAACTGTGACTCCGGGAGGGCAGCCAGTGCTCACCAAATGCTGCCAGCCGCACACAAGTGAGGCACCCACGGACTTCTGAATCTCGGTTGCCTTGGAATAAAAAAGGGCAAACAACTGCATTCTGTGGGTTCCAAGTTGTTTTGCTTATTCATACAGGATATTCCCAATCACTCCCTCATCCTGGGCCACATCAGTGTGATGTCACTAGCGTATTATTTTCTAGGGCTGCCATCACACCGTACCACAAGAGATGCAGCTGAAAGTCACAGAAATGTATTGTCGCACAGTTCTGGAGGCTCAAAGTCCAAGATGCAGGTGTCCGCGGGCCTTGCTCCATGTGAAGGCTCTAAAGAAGAGTTCTGCCTTGCTTCTTCGTAGTTTCTACAGGTAGCTCAATCTTTGGCATTCCTTGACTTGCAGCTGCTGTAGTCTGATCTCTGCCTCCCTTCTAACCTGGCATCCTCCCTGTGTCCAAAATTCCATCTTCAATTAAGGATACCAGTCACTGGGTTAGGGCACACCCTAATGACCTCATCTTAACATGACTGTATTTGCAAAAGCCCTGTTTCTAAATAAGGTCACATGCACAGATGCTGGAGGTCAGGACTTCAGCTTATCTCTTTTGGGAGACACAGTTCAACCCATAATCCAGTGTATGAAGCTTTCCTAACTGAACTATTTGTGGCTATTTCTTCTGTACTATCTTTCCTTATTTAGTCCTGATATGAAGAAAAAAAAAGAAAAGGAAAGGAAAGGAAAGGAAAGAGGAGAGGAGAGGAGAGGAGAGAAGACAAGACAAGACAAGACAAGACAAGACAAGAGAAGAGAAAGAAAAGAAAAACAGGGACACACAGCTTAATTCTGGCTATCTCTAATACTTGGCCCATGATTTTATTGGCATTTATCTGATTATAACAATTATTTGATTATGCGTCTGTTCCAACCCCTGACTTGAAATTGAGATCTTTTAAGACATAGGTTAATAAGACCCGTGTGCCGCTTATTAAATAAGACATATAAGACATAGTTGTTATTCTAACTCAGCGCTTAATGCCTGTTACATAGAGGGACCTCGATAAATGTTTGTCAAGTCAAAGAAAGAGAGAGAAGAGGACAGAAGGAGGGAGGGGAGGTAGAGGGATTTTCTGGTTTCACAATCAGTCTTTGCTCTTAACCAGATTAACTTGCCTCCCCCTTAACCTTTCCTAATTGCCTCCATTAATTTCCCCGTGTAGCCTGGGAAGGATTGAAACTCATTATCAGATACTACTGATAAGTCATGAAGGGAGTGATAAAGAAGAATGCTTTAGATATGAATCTGTCTCAAATCTGCAGATAAGACAGATTAAGTGTGGGGGACTCTTCAAGACCCGTGACTCTGTGGACTGCTAATAAAGACGTGTGGTGAGGACTGTCTATGCTGTTTCTGTGGTGAGGAGCTCTCCTTCATTGAGAACTGTGGAGTCTGGTGTCACTCCAAGAGTACTGCAATTTACAATCTGCTACCCAAATATCTTATCTCAAACACATCTTCACCTGCACAAAGGGCTCTGAACACCTTCCATAAGCAGTTCACTTGCTGTATTGGTTACTTATTGATGCATCACAACAGGACCACACACTTGTGGACACACAGCTTGAAAATACAACACACAGTTATAATCTCACAGTTTCTGGGGGTCACAGAGTGTAGGCACACTCCTACTATCTCCTCTTCTCAGGGGTTCTCATGAGGCGACAATCAAGGAGTACACAGGGTGGGGGACTCATCTGAGGCTCAAATGGGGAACGAACTGCTTCTGAGCTCACATGATTGTTGGCAGAATTCAGCTCCCAGGAGGGAGGTCCACGTCCTACATAATGCAAACCCAGGAATGATTCCCCATCATCCTTGCCAGACTCTGTTAGGTAAATGCAAGTCACCAGTCTCACCCAGACTCACAGACAGGGAATTCCATAAGAGCATGAACACTAGGAACAGGAATCACTAGGGCTGTCTTGAGCCTCTGTTTACTACATTTGACAACCAAGGCTCGATTCCTCATGAAAACTTGAATGGAACAGGCTTTTACAGCTCTACTGTTGCAAGGATGTACATGGCAGATGTCCTATAAACACAAGACATCATCACTGACCCATGATTACCTTAACTCAGATTAAAGTCAGGCTTTCTCCATTTGTTTGTTCAATAAATATCTTTTAAGCATGTATTAATTTTAAAAAAAACAACAACATGTATTTAACTATTTTTTCCTGCCATTAAAAAAACCAAATGTGTACAACTTAAACTAAAAAGCAAGACTTCCATTTCCAGAAAGCATTCTTGGTACAAAACATCCCATATATAGATCTAGATAAACACGTTGACCAGTATCTTTGGAATAACTGCTGCAGCGACAATAAAGAGAGGGCAAGAGCTGGAGTCCAGAAATGATAGGAACACAGGATCTGAGAGACGTGAGCAAAGCTGCAGGCGGAGTCCCCTGGGAGCCACTGCTTCCTGCTGGCCTGGAGGCCCTGTCGTCAGTACCCAGGGGATGGGGCCAAGGTGGACGGCAAAATGGCTCTGACCTTCCTACATAGACCAGGAACCTCAGGTGGAAAACAATGGAAGAACATATCTTCTTGGGATGTGTGTCTGACCTGGCTTTTGAGGGAATGAAGAAAACCAGCTAATTATCTCCAAAAATTCCCCAAACATAAGTCTCCATTTACATGCTTTCAGACTTGAAGACCCAGTATGGGTGAAGCCTAAAAAACCCCAAGCCAAAATTTTAATCAAGTGTCCTAGGTTTCTAATTCTCTACCTGCACTATAGAAGTACATGCAGAAAATCCTTGCGTTACCATTTTTTAAATTTTTATTTATTTATTTTTAAGATTTTATTTATTTACTTGACAGAGAGAGCACAAGTAGGCAGAGAGGCAGGCAGAGAGAGAAGGGGAAGCAAGCTCCCCACTGAGCAGAGAGCCCGATGCGGGGCTTGATGCCAGGACCCTGAGATCATGACCTGAGCCGAAGGCAGAGGCTTTAACCCACTGAGCCACCCAGGCACCCAGCATTACCATTTTTTGATAATTCTTGGGTGTTGTGTGCATGTTTGTTAAACGACAACCTTTGCTATTGGTGCATAATGATGGAAATCCTATATATTGATCTTATTTTTGGCAACTTGCAAAAATATCTTATTCATTCTGATATTTTCTTAGATTCTTTAGTGCTTTCAAAAAAACAGTCATATCATTTGCAAATAATGGCAGTTTTACTTTTGTGCTGTTTAGGACTGCTAATCTAGTGTGGTACAGAAATGACTTCAGGCTTCTTTTTTTGTTTTCCTTCAAGATGTGAAAGGAGGGTTCCTTGACTATAGCTTTTGTTACAGTATTTCTGAAGCTGTTAAACAGCTTAAGAATACCCTATTATATCCCTAGGTTTTCAAGATTTTATTTTAAGATCATAGATTAACATTGATTATTTCTTGTATTTATTGATAAAAGTATATAGGTTTCCTGCATAAATCTGTTAATAAAGTAGCTTAGATGAATAGATACTCTTACCTTGAATAGAAGAATGATCCTATAACCATTAATGGTTATAAATCTGCCCACATAAAAGCAGCAGGCACAACAGTTATATAGACGGCTTTCTCTGTTCAAAGAACAGACATTTTAATTTGTTAATTATGTAATGGTGTAATACCTTTTAGTATAAAAATAAGGAAAATGCCCTAAGTAAGATAACCTAGGTACTTAAAGAAAACTAAAACAATGAAAGAAAGAAAGAAAAAAAAGCCTGTGCGATTCCATTTGCTGAAATATCCAGAAAAGGCAAATCGAATTAGACAAAAAGTAGACTGGTGGCTGCCAGAGGGTGGGGGAATGCAGGGACAGGTAATGGGCACCAAGATCCTTTTAGGGGTGATGCAAAAGCTCTGAAGTTGATGACAGTAATGCTTGAGCAACTCTATGAATATATTAAACCCATTAAATTGCATACTTTAGAAAAATAAACTATATAATAAGTGGATTTTAAGTCAATAAAGCTATTTTTAAAAAGATTTTACTTATTTGTTTGTCTGTTTGTTTGTTTATTTATTTATTTGTCAGAGAGAGAACAAGCAGGGGGATCAGGAGACAGAGGGGGAATCAGATTCCCCACTGAACAAGGAGACCAATGCTGGACTCCATCCGAGGACCCCGGGATCGTGAGCTGGGCTGAAGGCAGATGCTTAGCCAACTGAGCCACCCAGTCATCCCAATAAAGCTATTTTTTAAAAAAGTGTTACCCAATCCCACTCATGAACACAGATATAAAAATCCTAAATAAAGTATGTGTAAGTATAAAGTATGTTTAAATATACATCCTAAATAAAGTATGTTTAAATAAATATATATAAGGAAATATATATATTTTTATATATACATATGTCATACATGAAGATCAAGGTTGTTTCAATGTTAGAATATCTACTAATCTATTACATAAAAGATTTATGGAGGAATACTATCTACTCTTTATGTAGAAAGTTACAGAAGGAGAGTATATAACATTTAAAGAGCTGAGTTTGGGGACTGAAACATGACCTTTACTAGAAAACTCAATAGCACAGAGATGCCAATTCTCCCTAAGATTTGGTCTACCAATACAACATCATTTCAATCAAAAGTCTGGCAGATTCTCTGTGGCCCATGTCATAAGGATTATAATCACTAGGACACTTGTTTTTTTCTCTTCCCTTCCTCTTCTCTTCTCTTTCTCTTCCCTTTCTTTTCCTTGCAGAGGCGACATGACCACGGACCAAAGTATTAACAAGGCCAATAAATATGTATAAATGTATGTATATACACATACACTGACAACAATTAACGAAAGCCTAAATAGGTAACATATGTGACCAGGTATTTAAAACACAGATGACCAACAAACATAAGAAAAGTGTCAAGTTTCAGTAGTAGTCCGAAGAAAAAAAATGCAGTTTTAATTCACAATGAGCTGCTTCAAAATAAAGATGGAGGATTCTGAACTCACTTCCTCCCATAAGCATACCAAATCTGTAGCTATATATGGATCAATTTCCTCTATATTCACATAGAGATTTCATGTCCCATAGATTACAGAAAGTTAAAAAAAGAAACTTCTATGGGCAAGGATTTGGAGTCATAGAAAGTCTCATATATTGCTGCTGGGGGTAAAAATGATTTGGAAAACGATTCGGTATTATCTAGTAAATTTGAATTTCTGGATAGCCTAGAGAAGAAACTTATGTGTACGTACTCCAAGAGACACAGTTGCAAAATGTTTGTGTCAGTAGCATTGTTTGTAGCAAAGTTCTCAAGATTCTTAGTGGCTCTTTGGTCTAGCTGAGACAATCTAATTAATTCTTCACCACTTTAAATCTGTCAGTGATTTTAACAAAGGTTCACAGAAATACAGTCTTGATTTGATCTTTATCCCCAGGCTACCTTTTATTTTGAGAAACTAAATTTGGGGAAACTGGAGATGAGAAAGTTTTATTTTCCAATGCAATTCTGGCCCCTATATCATCTCTCTGAATTCTGCTTGGCAATTGTCCAGATCTTTTTCTAGCTCATCTCTTTCATCATACTCAGTTAAAAATGAACCAACTGATACTCTCAATAACCTTTTCACTTTACAGGAAAGAGGCGTTTCAATGATTTAGAACTATAACATTGTGGGGTTTTGTTTTGTTTTCTTTTTTAGTGAGCAGACACAAAAATAAAGTATTTCAATATGGATATATATATGTGTGTATATATTATATATATATATATTAAGATTTTATTTTAAAGTAATCTCTATAGCTAACCTAGGGCTCAAATCTGCAACCCCAAGATTAAGAACTGTATGTTCTGGGGCACCTGGGTGGCTCAGTTGGTTAAGCATCTGCCTTTGGCTGGGGTCGCAATATCAGGGTCCTGGCATTGAGCCCCACACTGAGCCCCGCATCCAGCTCTCTGCTCAGAGAAGCTCTCTGCTTCTCCCTCACACTCTCCCTTTGTGCTTTCTCTCTCAAATAAATAAATAAAATCTTCCAAAAGAAAAAATTGTATCTTCTAAGGACTGAGCCAGCCAGGTGCCCCAAGGATAAGCTTTTTTTTTTTTTTAATTGCATGCTAATGTGAAGGGAAATATCTACTTTATCTATAGGGCTGGTTACAAAGGGTTTTCTGAAAAGCCAAGATGAGAATACTGACTTGATGCCAGGCATGTGAAATCAGAGCCTCAACCAACCAACACTCCATGCAAAGGGACAGGAAGTACAAAGGCCCTGAAGTGGGAACACGTATGATGTGTTTGAGCAATAGGAGACAAGCTAGTGGGCTGGAGTACAGAGGTCAGACAGAAAAGCTGCAAAACAACAACAACAAAAAAGAAGTGTTGCTCCTAACTCAGTAAAGTCCTGTTGCCTTTGCAATGGCAAGTGCAAGTAGGTACTTGTTAAATGATTTCTGTTTGTTACGTTGGTCAGAATACTGCTGCTGAGGGGGTGACTGGTACGAGATGATCCTGGCTTATCCTGACTCTGGATCAGAATTAGGAAGTTAGCAACGCTTGTCTTGATGTCTGCTATTTTCCACTTTCTGCTCCGTATTTACCAACGTATTCCTTGCACAAGCTCCTCATTCTTTCCATGCTGTGCTTCTGACTTGGGCCAGCCCTACCTAAGTCGAGCACCACCCAAAGATTAAGCTACTCCTCTGTAAACAGAGCTCAGCAGTGAATCACTGCTTTTCAGGGTGACCAGAAACACACACAAGATGTGTGGGTTCACATGACAACCTCCACGCATATTTGTTCTTTAAGAGGGAACCCCAGGACAGAAAATGTCTCACTTAATGTACAGATGGTTCCCGACTTACGATGGTTCGAGTTAGTATTTTCCGACTTTCCAATGGTGTGAACGCGACACATGTTCAGTAGGAATGGTACTTGGAAATGTGAATTTGGATCTTTTCCTGGGTGAGCAAAATGCGGTCTGGTCGTGTCTCGTGGTGCGGGCAGCAGGAGGGGCTGCAGACGCCAGCAACCACGTGACCACCGGGGTCAACAAGCTGGCCATTCTGTTTGTCACTCTTAGTGTAGGATTCAAAAAATTCCATGAGATAGTCAACATTTTCATGTCAGATAGGCTTTGTGCGAGACAATTTTGCCCAACTATAGGTTAAATGTCAACGTTCTGGATGCCTTTTTTTTTTTTTTTTGAGAGAGAGAGAGAGAGAGAGAGAGAGAGCAAGAGACAGAGAGAGAAAGAGAGAGAGGGAGAGCGGGCAAGTGGGGGGGGGAGGAGCAGACAGAGGGAGAGAGAGCCCCAAGCAGGCTCAGTGCTCAGAGTGGAGCCTGATACGGGGCTCGACCTAATGACCGAGAGATCATGACCTGAGCTGAAATCACCAGTCGGATGCCCAACCGACTGAGCAACCCAGGTGCCCCTGAATAGCTTAAGGTAGGCTGGGCTAAGCTATGGTGTTTGGGAGCTTAGGTGTATTAAATGCATTTTCTTCTTAGGATATTTTCAACTTATGAGGGATTTATCGGAAGTAATCCCATCGTAAGTCAAGGAAGACCTGTAATAGGTTTAGTCCTGGTAGTACCAATAGGGACAGGTTTTTCTTCCCCCTGCTGTGACTCAGACAGCCTAACTGAGCATATATCCCTTAGGTTTTTCATTGTGCTAATTTTAAAAAGGGAGAGAATCATAGTTAAGGAAGAAAAGAGTTATTTCTCAGTAATATTCATTAAATTCCTTTGGACATTGCATTAAATAGTGATCAACCTTTGTGTTCTCTCTCTAATTTTTCTTTGCTTCCTACACTAGATGTCACTGTGTAGCTCATTATTAAATAGCCTAAGGAAACTCTTCCTAGAGAAATGGAAACTATAAAAAATCACGAAGGATGCCTAATATGGCAGCGCCCAAAATGCGTGCAACCATTCTGCTCAACTGGGTGACATTCGGCTAGGAGACAGCTCATTTCCTATACATGACTTACCATTAGTCTAACTCAGTGTAATGTTAAGAAGACTTATCAACAACTTGACTTTTTTTCCTGTCTTTTCTCCATTTGCATACCTGTCAACCTGATAAAAACTGAGAATTTGGGAAATGCAAATAGCCTACTCATGAAATTTCATGATGTGCACATATGCTCTATTTTAAAACGTTGCAAAAATATGCCATCCCCTGGATGCTTAAAAAAACTACCCCTGCCCCCAACAAGGTACTGGAACTGGAAGAGTGAGGACCCAACCCCACATCTTTTGCCCTTTTTTTTTTCACCTCCTGTTTCTGCTGCATCATAGACCTTAAAGTCAGAAATGTTTTTAAATATGCTTTCAATACATGAGCTGACCAAAGGTCCCAGTTTACCCGGGACTGGGGGGGGGGGGTTTAAACCAGGAAATGTTGACCAATCTACTGACTATGGACTCCATGAAGATTCATTTGTTTTCAGGATTACAAACCCACTGCCCCATCTGAGAACTCTTCTGGACATGGACACAAACACAGACACAGACACAGATACACACACACACACACACACACACACACACACAGACACACACACACAGACACAGACACACACACACACACACACCTGAGTTCTTATATTTAAGAATGAAGCACAAGACAAGCAATGTTAATCAGCCTACAAAGATTTTAAAATCTCCCCAGAATGACGGGCTTGAGTTGCTGGCTGGCACTCAAAAAGGCAAAAATATTTTCCAGGATGCTTTCCAGAAGCAGAAGTATTTGGCCATGTCCAAAGTTTGAAGAAGAGTGACAACAGAAATGGAACGATTTGAACAATCTCTAAAGAGTACACTGTAAGAAATTTCCAGGCACTTTGCTAAGGTAAATATGTTGCCATCCTGGGAAAAAGGATGTGCCTATACGAGATGCGAGGGTTAACTTTTTCTAAAACATGTAGAGAACTCATGAGATGTGTGGATTGAAGATAATAAGTCTATAGTGTACAACACAATTAGTGACTTTGATTCAAAGGCATGGTTTTGATGTCGATCTAAAATAATATCTAAAATAAGATTAGCTCATCTTTCTTTAAGGAAGTACAAGTGAACGACTCGTTCCATTATTGTTTTAGGAGATGATGATGATGATGATGCTACTCCCCTTCTTTGATCTTCACAACAACCCTACGAAGAATCTCTCCCTATCTCCATTTTACCATCAGGGATTTCCATTTCACTGCAAGGAATTCTGGGTGTATCCCTGCTCACCTTTGCACAGGCAAGGTGATGGAAGCAGGTTTGGGAATGAGCTCTCTCTGATTCAGGAAATGGGCCATTTTACCACCATTTCTTACATATCTGGGGTACCGGGCAGAGCGTTCTCACTAAGGAACGAAGTCCTGCTCAGGAACCCTTATTCTTCGGAGTCATTTACATGACGATTGCTTATCAGCATGTGGAGGAACAGTCCAGTGTAGGGAACACAGTTCCATCTTTCCTCTGAAGAGGTTTTTTGTTTATTTGTTTGTCTTAAGAGATGTGTTGGAATGAATAAAATCCACATGAGAGAGTAGAATGTTTTCTACAGAGTTTGCAAAGCAGATAACATAAGAGAATGAGGGACGCCTGGGTGGCTCAGTTGATTAAGCAGCTGCCTTAGGCTCAGGTCATGATCCCAGGGTCCTGGGATGGAGTTCCACATCGGGCTCCTTGCTCAGCAGGGAGCCTGCCTCTCCCTCTGCCTCTGCCTGCCACTTTGCCTGCTTGTGCTCTCTCTCTGACAAATAAATAAATAAAATCTTAAAAAAAAAAAACCCGTAAGAGAATGAAAAATAATTATGAAAACCTCAGCAGAAAGAAAAAAAGGATACTGAGGATGGGTTAAGAAACTGACAACTTGCAAAGATCTCGAGGGGAATGTTGAAGCCCCTGGGGCCAGGACCACCGCTGAACAGCTACACCTTGCAGATCTTCAGTGGCGATGACAGGCATGGTTCCCAGAACCCGGCAGTAGGTATATCCCAAGGTAGATCTCCTTCCTCATGCCGGTCTCCTCCTAGAAGCCAACATGAATCCAGCTGTCAGATGTCCACACAGGAAGTCCACTGGCTGCAGACAGAATGGTTCCAGGTAGTTCCTCTTCACTTACAGACAGAGTGCAGAAGGACAGAGGTGTGTCCACTGGGGTATAAGAGATATACCCACTACAAGGCTTCCTGGCTTCGTGCAGGTCCTGGTGGGGTTCTCTGACCTGACTATACTCCATGCAGCTCGAGAAGACTTCTGTCATCACTCTGCTCCTTAGGAGATCTAGTTGCTCATTCTGCTTACAAATGCTTCTAGATCTACCCCAATACAGGAGTTTCATCAGCACAACATCAACCAGTGATGAATGTCTCCTCCAAATTGCCCCATGATAATTAAAGCAGACTGGGGAACTTCAGAAAGTCTTACAGTTCTGAAAAATATGTTTTCAGAGATTCTGTTTTGCCTTGTGAACCCACCTACACAAAGTTTCCTGAAAATGCTTTGCTGACACCGTGGTGGAAGGATGTTTATATAATCCATTGTCTCTAGGCTGGAAAAGATGCCTTTGAGGTTAGTGTTTTCTGAAAGATGCTCCCAAGGTACTCAGAAGCAATCCCCTGCAGAATTACCTCCCGTCTCCCATTTTCCAATTTTCACACTGTTACAGCAGAGGAGTTGAAAGTCACTGCCCACTGCGCTGGAGCGTCCCAGTGTAAGCCTCCCATCTCCTCTCTCTGGCGTGGAGAGGAGCTCTGGTTTCCCCGGAGTTGCTCCGTAGGCTGAAATGTCAGACAACATCACGCAGGTGTGTTGGGAACAGCGAGATCCCTTATGAGGAGGCACAGCTCCATAACCAGAATCTGTTACCTTATCAGGCTGATCTCTCCTGTCCCTCCGAAAGACATTTCTTTTTTCAACAGCCAGTGCTTTGACTGAGAAATGTTGGCAAAGGGCTGACTTGATTTTGTATTCTTATCACAGTTTTGGATAGTGCTATATATCCTGTATGTGCTTTCTGGTTTCTCAAATTGAAAAATTAAAAAGCAATCGAGAGGAAAACAGGCAGACACATTAATACCACAGTTCTATCTCCTCTGTGCCATGGGTGATAAAGTGGAGAGCCTATGAGAGACCAATTGCCCTCCGTCTCTAAAATCAGCAGTATATAGGAGGACACCCAAGTCAGACCTCAAATTTGGGGACTGCATACGACCAAGGGCGTCTGGTATGGTGTGAACACGCATGCACGATGACCAACTTCAAATCCACCACACGCCCCATAGCGCAGTGTGGCAGGGGTGCTCGGGTAAGCAGAATAATGCCTCCTCCCAAAGATGTCTACAGTCTAGTCCCTGAAACCTGCCCCACTGTCACCTTCAAGGGCAACACGGACTTGGGGAATGTGATGTTAAGGACTGCAGATGTGATGAAGTTAAGGATCCCGAGCTGGGAAGATGATGTGGACTGTCTGGTCAGGCATGATGTAATCACAAAGGTCACTCACTATGAGAGGGAGGCAGGATGGCAGAATGAAGGAAGGAGGTGTGAGGATGAGAGCAGACACCCCAGAGAAAAAGAGAACACTGAAGGTACCACCCTGCTAACTTTGAGCACGTGAGAAGAGGGCCAAGCGCGAAGGGCTGCAGGTGGTCGGCAGGGGTTAGAAAACGCAGGGAAACAGATCTCTTCCTTACAGCCTCCAATGGGAACACAGGCATCGATTTTAGCCCCATAAGACCCTTTTCAGACTTCTGACCTCCAGAATGGTAAGATCATACATTTGTGTTATTTTAAGCCAACAAATGTGCTAACAGGAAACGAATACATCTGGTTTTCTCAATCTCATTCTTTCTGTAATACCATGGTCCCCTCCCCTCTTTTCTTCTCCCCCTTGGATCTTTTTCCCTTACATAAAGCTCTATGGTCTGACTCATCAAACATAGCTCTTGAAATATTAAAGGTACCAATAAGGAATTGAGCACTTCGTACTCAGCACTATAGTCTGCCTCACAAGTTGACTTGCTTGCTGCTAAATCCTAATTGGGTCAAAACCTATTTGATACTGGGACCCACACATGACCTCGATGCTTCTCCTTTCATTTCTTCTTTAAGAGCACCTTCACCCATATTGTCATCCCTGGCTAGGAAGAAGAACGGCTTGAGAGAGCTATGCAAAAGGCTGCACTCAAAAATGGGGGGGGGGGAATCCACAAAGGAGGAAAAAAGCGTAATTTAATACTAGAGCTCCTGTTACAAAACTCCCGCCTGCAATGACCTATTGCTGTGTCAGGGGAAAAATAAAGTCTTTGTCCTTAGATAGCTTATCGTCTAGGTCAGCACTTTCAGAAACTGAGTGGAGCATCGGAATCATAGGCAGGGCTTGTTAAAATAGCTTGCCAGGCCCCAGTCCCGGAGTTTTGGACTTAGGAGGAGAATCTGCATTTCCAAGAGATCCTGCTGCTTGTGTAATGAGTGAGATGACATGCAAGGTGGACAAGAAAGACAGAAGGCAGTGAGTGCAAGCACTGTCTGAGAGGTACAGCGAGGCAGGGACAAGAGTGGAAATCTCCTGATATGGGAAGGGAAGCAGCTCGGGGAATTTGCAACCCTGCCGCTGGCTCTCCCACACTCTGAGAAAGGACACAATTCCAGGCCTCGGAAGGACAAGCATGGAAGCCGAGCAAGGCTGTGGGCAGAATGTGGCCAGGAGATGGCTGGCAGAGTCCATCCGCTGGCTGGAGAGTGTGTGAAGGAAATGAGTGAACCCGGGACATTAGATGGGTCCAGGCTAGTTGACTGGAGTACCAGCTGAGTTCTATGCAATTCAGGGCACCCACTCCTTACAACACACTCTATACCAGGAGGCAAGAGGACAACGCACAAGAACCCGTCACGCTGTGACTTTGGAAACCAAGCTAAACAGAAAAGGACTGAGCTGGAGGAATGTGTGCCGGGGGAAGACAGGATGAAGACATTTGGAGCAGTGATCAGAACTGGGGTCAGAGCCTGAGCTGGGGTCACATGCACGGGGATGGAAGACTGGCATACAGCAGAGGCAAGAGAAGAAATCCAAAGATTTATGTCAGATGGTTCAGCATAGGTCAGAAAGAGACAGTCAGAGGAGGTGGAAGGGAGGGAAAGAGCAGAGTTGAAGCTCCAGGGCAGCGAGACAGCTCCCACCTCAATGGACACAGCCAGAGTGAGCTGCAGGTAGGGCTGCAGCTGGCACTTTTATCTTTTCCAACTGACCCTTTTGGAAATGACATTTCATTTCCAAAAAGCCTGGCCTGGCTGCATCCAGGCTATATTCTGACAACGCACTGAAATTAAGTAACACCTTGGTCCTGATGTTTTCCTGGACAATGAAAAAATATGGTATTTCTTTCTGAAGCCAGTATCCCTGTAAGCTTCAGAGGCAGAAATGAATAAACAGCTCTCAGCAGTTTTCCTTTCCTTGAGCAGGAGAGGCAGAGTCCTTTTGAAGGAAGACTGAACTTTCAGTTTGGGAACATGCATACTCAATGGGTCATTTGGACATGGAAGAAGAAAACCTAAATCCTATTCTCAAAGGGAATCGGAATAAAGAGGAGTTAGGTACTTCTGCATAGTAGCATAGGAAACAACTTCTGCCACCGTGAGCAGAGATGCGGCCCCAGGGAGATTACTGTGCAATTGATGGTGGGGAAGGAACGTTTCCTGCTGTCTCTGGGGAAGACTGGAAATGGACCCTGAATTCCCAGGGGTGGCAGGAAATGGCCCTGAAATGGCAGCAGGCCAGGAAGTGCAGAAGGAGAAAGATCAGGCAGATGGATCCGAGGGGGCTGGAGGCATGAAGCAGGAAAACTGCTTTACTGCACTGTAATCCCCGAAGGCCAGCCTCAGCCCTCAGTACAAGTTCACCCGGGCCACGGATGATGCTACAGAGCTGTAAACTGGGAGGCGGGTACCAGTGTGGTGCAGAGGCAGCCATACGTGTACACGCGGATTTGCACAACAGGAGAAGGTGCCGGTGGCATTACGGGCAGGCACGTGCATGCAGATACAGACATCGTAACAGATGTTGGCATCACTTCAGATATACGTAAGGATAGATGGACATACAGCTGGACTTACAGTAATAGCCACAGACACAGATTTTTTAAAAAGATTTTATTTATTTATCTGTCAGAGAGACCGAGCGCACAAGCAAGGGGAGCGGCAGGCGGAGGGAAAAGCAGGCTCCCCTCGGAGCAAAGATCCCAACATGGGGCTCAACCCCAGGACCCTGGGATCATGACCTGAGCTGAAGGCAGACGCCTAACTGACTGAGCCACCCAGGCACCTTCACAGACACAGATTTTTAAAAAGATTTTTAGGGGTGCCTGGGTGATTCGGTCAGTTAAGCACATGACTCTTGATTTGGGCTCAGGTTTTGATGACAGGACTTTGAGATGGAGCACCACGTTGGGCTCCATGCTCAGCATGGAATCTCACAGAGATTCTTTCTCTCCCTCTCCCTCGGCCCCTGTCCTCACTTGTGCCTTCACTCTCTCTCTCTCAAAATAAATAAATAAAATATTTTAAAAATAAAAATAAAACAAGATGGTTTCAGAGATAGAGACATAAAATTAGATGGGAGATGCAGGTATACAGACACAGATATAAATGAAGACATGGAGCATCTCAGCTGGTTCTCCCGGGTTCTTTCCACTTATCAATGAGAAACATACAGAAGTTGAACACTGGGACGTTTTTATGAGTTCAATGCTGTCAACAACACACCCAGCTCTGGGGACTTTGTAAGGATTCTCCCATTCTTCCCCTGACCCACATAAAGTAAGTGCTGAAGAAAGACAAGATGAGCACACCGGTTTGCTTAGCACCGACATGAGTCATTGACAAACACGGTCTTGTTTTCATGGATACGGAATAAATATTTACTTTAAAGGCAACATATACTCCAAATTAGAGTTTGTGGTCCTGGTTCTACCAACTCTAATTAGTCATGATTTTCATTAGGTGTGAAACGTGTCTCTTGTATGAACTTTGCGAGAATATTTAAAAGTCACTCAAAAGCATATTAAAAATCAGGTAACTATAGCAACCAGCTATCATAATATAATACCTTTGTTTATACAGCACCTGGGCAAAGAGTTTTATAATTACCTTGGCTTATTAAATGATCTCACAATGATCTGGCATGCTCATTCTGTATTCACTTCAAAAGTAAATTTTGAATTTTCTGAGTATATATACTATAGATGATTAAGGGGATCTTCACTTTATAAAAGATAATCTATGGCTACATATTTATTTTATACCTTCTATTGTCAGAGTAAATATAGTTGGAAAATATTCAAGCTAGTGTCAATTTTAAGTTCTAGAAAATACAGATCATTCAAATTTCTAGTATATACTATAAAATTCCTTCTCGATGCTTGTTTTGTTTAAATATTGGCCATGGGGACGCTTACACATCATATATATTACTTTATTGTCCCATGTTCCCCCAATTCCAATAAAATTAAGTGGGACACAGTTTATATTTTTAAAAGTGGATACCCTATTAAAAAAAGAAACTGAGGATGTACATGAAATTCTGAACTGAAAGGAGAAATGAGAATCACCCAACAAAAATTTATTTTCTTTGGGCACCTGGGTGGCTCAGTTGGTGAAGCATCTGCCTTCGGCTCAGGTCATGATCCCAGGATCCTGGGATCGGGTTCCGTGTCAGGCTCCTTGCTCAGTGGTAAGCCTGCTTCTCCCTCTCCCTCTGCTGCTCCCCCTGCTTGTCTCTCTCTCTCTCTTTCTGTTGGGTAAATAAAATCTTTTAAAAAATTTATTTTCTTTAACAGTCTGCATACAAGCATGTCTTCTGTTGAGAACACGGGTGTGGCATCAGATTTGGGTGCTCCAAGGAAGGAAATGGAGCTAGTGCTGATCTGAGCCCATAGTCCAGATGTTTAGCTGTGCAATGTCACTGTGGAGGGGAGACAGTATAGTGATGACTCAGAAAACCAGAGCACAGAAGGCTGGAGGCTCAAAGTAAAATGAAAACCTTGTACAAGAGATGAAATGGATGCAAAACGTAGACAAGAGTTGGAATGTGGTCAATGCATTGGATGCAAAATGGGATGAGAACATGGATTTGGAACTCTGGATAAATTCTAAGTGAAGGTGATCAAGGGCTTCATCAGCCAACAAAGGAAGAGAAACAGAACAGACACTTGTGTTGTGAGGAAATACGCAGTACCCGTGTCAGAGGACTCTTGCAGAAGGTAATGGCTTTGGAAGATCAGAAAGGTTTTAAGTTTAGATTAGGGGGCGCCTGGGTGACTCAGTCATTAAGCATCTGCCTTCGGCTCAGGTCATGATCCCAGGGTCCTGGGATTGAGCCCCGCAGCAGGCTCCCTGCTCAGCGGGGAGCCTGCTTCTCCCTCTCCCACTCCCTCTGCTTGTGTTCCTGTTCTCGCTATCTCTCCCTGTCAAATAGTTTTTTAAAAATTTAAAAAATAAGGTTTAGATTAGAATGGAGTAAAGAAGCGCTAATAGGTAGTAAGTCTTTTTATTATTTTCAAACTGAAACCTTCTTAGAAACATAAAAAGATCTTTTAACCTCTTAAAGAGAGGGTAGTAAATTTTTTTGAGGACTTTTTTTCTTTAAGGAAGTAACTGAAAAATATAGAAAATCATATGCTCAGAGATTCTTCTCAGAATATTATTTATAATAGTGAAAAATTAGGAACAACCTAAACTTACAAAATAAATGTAAGGCTAATATGGTTCATGCACTTGACAGGCAAGTGTACAAAAAATAAACTGGGAGCTTTAATAATAATGATGATGGTAACAATCATTAGCTAAGAAAACAGCCATGGCTGAGTGAAGCTACTTAAAATCTCTCAAACATTAAATAAAATGTCTACTAAGGTAATTCTTTAGACCTGAGTCTATTCTTTTGTTTGCAGGACCTAAGTATCTTTAAGACAAAAGACCAGGGATGCCTGGGTGACTCATTCGGTTAAGCATCTTCTTTCAGCTCAGGTCATGATCCCGGGGTCGTGGGATAGAGCCCTGTATCAGGCTCCTTGCTCAGTGGGGAGCCTGCTTCTCCCTCTGCCTGCTGCTACTCCCCCTGCTTGAGCACTCTCCCTCTGTAACAAATAAATAAATAAAATCTTTAAAAAAAAAAAAAAAAAAGACAAGAGACCAGACTTCAGATTTTTCCTACAATTTTCTAGGCTTTCTAAGGCTTTTAACATCAATGACACCAGGATTTTACCCTGGCTACATGAACAACCCCCACAGTACTTTTTCTAACTATGGGCTTACTCCGAGTTTCAGTGCATTATCCTTAAATTCAATGGCAAATCTTTGGGTGAAAATCGGGGAAAAGGTTCCAGATATTAATGCTTCTCAGCAACAGGGCTCTGGAAGTGGTTTTATTTGTTTTTTCTCCCTCAAGCCTCTATTTTAAAGATCTGATTGTGTCCTGTTCTCCACCTCTTAAGAATGGCATCTATCTTGGTTTACCACCTGCTAACTCTCAGTAGCTTTGTCAGAACCCATCTGGTCTCTAAGCCCAGAGACTGTACCTCCTGGGAGTCACAAATGTAGATGTCACTAATTTCATTCATTCGGTTTTTTTAAAAAAATAAACACCTATCATGCATCTAACTTTGCAAGGTGTCATGTTAAGTGGACAGATACAAAGGAATTCTTCCAGGACACCTACCACATAGTCAGGGACACGGGCATGAAATACACAAATTGCTACACAGTTATAATTGAGGTAAGTGCCACTGAAGAAACAAACAAAGGGTTTGGAGAGGATTTCAGAGCCGGACAGAGATCTAAACATCTCTGTTTAGAGGCGGTTCCCATAGGAACCGATCCTGAGGCAAGGGTTCAACCACAAGTGGTATATTAGGAGGTGCTTATATTCTACTTGGGTAGAGGGGAAGTGGACAGGGAAAGGATTGCGGCCGGTGAAGGAGGAACTATTAAGCCAGCTATCCTGGAAAGCAACTAGAGCTTAATCCCATCAGCAAACTGTACAGAAGGGTGCCAAATGCCAGTACTGGAATTATCTCACCTGAGTAGCAAGGAAGTCAGGGAATCACATCCCTACCTGCATATACCATCTGTGGAAGATGCTTCCCAGGAGGTCATTGCCGAGTGCTCTGAGCTCCCCCCACAGGCATATCCACCTTCCAGGGGTCCTGGAAGTGACTGCCACCGTGAATGGTTGAGGTCTCAGGGACAGGAGTCCTGTATGGGTAGCATCTGCTACTAGGCATAGTAATCTCATTGTACAAGCACTATATTCACAAAAGATGGCTTTGGTTGAATGCAAAATCATAACAGAAATAGATTTAAGTACCTAAAACCAGGATTACTTTGTTAAAAGAAGAGAGAGTTATCCGGGCAGGCAGACTACACAGCAGAGCAATGGGCATGGGTCATATGCTTCAGGACCTCCAAACCCAGATGGGGATGGGGTGGTGGCGGGTCCAGCCAGGGCACAGCCACAGATGGTAGTACTGAATGAAGGAAGACCTCTGGGCTCGCATCATCTGAGGCTGAAGAAGTCCTCCACGCGACCTAGTCTGGATACCTATTGCACGGCATCGGAACAGTTAACGACACTTCATCAATCCTGGGATTAAAGAACACACAACATGACCACGGGGCACAGTATGGGAATGCACACTCCTCATCTGTTACTCTTGGATCCACCAAGCAAGCACGTGGTCCACACAACATGCCTGAACCCAGTGCGTGGAACTACACCGGACAGACGCTTCCAAGATGTGTCTGGTCCAAGAGTGCACTGATGAGAATAGTAAAATGAAACTCGAGACAATATCCACTTCTAAGAAGATCACTACCACAACAGAGGCAACGGTTACTTGGGAAACGTGTGAAGGCCGGATTCGCCCTATGCCACAAACTTGCTTTCCTTATACACGTAGAGTACGTCTGTGATTTTCAGCACGTACTTTACCATGCCTAAGTGTCACTTTCTTCATCTGTGAAGCTGCACTTAACAAGATTATAAAAGATTAAATAAGTTAATTGCTTAGCAAGAGCACTCGACAAAGAGAAAATAGCAAAGAATGTTAGTGGCTGTTGCACTGTTAATTTCTGAGAGGTGACGGTGTAATTTTATGGTCCAAATTTGGAGCCATGTATTAGTAAAAGGTAAAGTTGTTACTAATTATGTAGGCATAAACCTGCACTGTTCCAGGAAAGGTGGCATGGATGGTCTGCGTGTGTGTACAATCCACATGTTGCAGGTATCAGTAGTTGCCATCAACAACTCAGCTGAAATGAGCTACGATTGATCACTTGTATCAATGACATCTATGAGGGTGGAGGTGGCGAGAACACGCCTTTGGAGAATTTCCTTCCACACGCACACTAAACCTCTACTCCAGTATAGGAGACTTGACCAAAGATGCAGTCGTTACACAAAACAGACTGTTTGAAATTAACTTTTAAGTATATTTTCTACACAAATGCCTTCCCTTCACATAGATACACACTGGGTGTATTGTTGGGCATACTGCCAACACTGCAACATCTCTTGATGGCGTGAGTTTGTACAACAGCACAGACACAGTAACTGAGAAAGTGGCCTACGGCAGAGAAAGGTCCGTAGTGGCTGGTAAAATCATGCTTTGAGAGAAGAACCACAAAAAATGAAGAAAAAAAAAAAAGAGAGAGACGAACCACTCTTACTCTCCAGGATTCTCCTTAAATACTATAAGACAAAGACCTAGAGCTTTCAAAAAACGTCTAACTCCTGACCCTTTTTATACATACCCCTGATAATGAAGACTTTGAATTTCACAATCTTTGAATGGGCTCTTGACCACCTACTCTAAAAATGTGCTTCTGATTTCACCCCTCTTTTGGTGTGTGACATCTGTCCCCTCTGTGAGTTCTGACCCAATCTCAAGCCGAACGTCTTGTTAACATGTCTTAGCAAATAAGTGCAGCATGTGATAAATCCTTCAGTGGCTCCATAAGCCAAGTACCATGAGGGCAAAGATGATGGTCTCTACTCTGTTTTGAAATACCATCCACCTGTCTGATACTCCCTTGGGCTGTGTCTTTGGACGCAGGTCAGTTTCTTGTCAGCCTGTCTTACAAGCGGAACTGCAAAAACATGGAGTAGACGTATTTCCTAGGTGTTTGCAAACTGCTCATACATACTGGCCTTGCCAACACAATAGTGTCAGATTCAAAAATTTTGCCAATCTGATGGATGTGAAAATACATCCTAATTTCAATGTGCATTTTCCCAAATACTACTGAATTTATACCCTTTGCAGAACTTTCCATTCAAAGCCTTTAATCATGTTTCCTTTGATCTCTTTGTCTTTTATCCCATTGACTTTTGGTTTTTATGTCCTAAACAATAATCCTGAGGTCTGGTACAGATATATGATGGAGATAGATAGATGAAAAATAATACATGTATAACTATACTGATAATAGATAATCTTAATCTATTCTGCTGTATACTTTTAACTTTATGGTGACTCTGTCATAAAAAAATTTAGAATTTTAATAAAAGCATAATTATCGATGTTTTGTTTACAAATTTATTTCTTGGGTATGGCTTTGAAATTTTACTTCTTACCCTGAAATTATAATACTGATTCCATACAAGTATTTTCAAAGCTTTATTTTTCATCTTTAGGCTTAATCTGTCTCCATCTATGCTATGAGATAGAGATCCTAAGTTTTTTTTTTTTTTAAATTTGTCCTATATGGAAAGTCAATTGTCTGAACACTGTTTATTAAATCTAAATACATGAAAAGGCACATATGTGTGGGTCAGCTTATGTACTCTTTATTTCATAATCTCATTGCATCACTTTGCAAAAATCTTGATTTTGAATTACGAAAGAACCTCTCATTATGTTCTTATTTTTCAGAATTTTTAGGATCATTCTGGTTATTCTGGGAAGGTTGCTATTATTCATAAATTAATACATGTTTGCTAAATACCAACCAAACCAAACAAAACTTACTGGGATTTCTATCAAATACCCCCCTTGTACTTAGTTCTCTCTTTCTAGAGAATCCATATCATTATTACGAAGTCAATCCATCAAACACGTTATATCATTTTATTTAGCGGGTCTTTCTATATTGTTTAACATTATTTTGTAATTTTTCTCTATATAGACTTTATACCTCTTTTGTGAGGTGTAGTCCTAGGTAATGTATATACTTTACTGTTATAGGGAATGAAATCATTTTCCTTTGACATTTACTAATTTGGTTAGTGCTGGTGTAGTAGAACCCCAGTGTGGGTTTTTTTGTGCGTTAAAGGGAAGTGAATACAAGCGCAAAAATACAGAACCTGTAGCCTTTAATCAGCTACACGTATGTTCAGTTGTGGGTTTTCTAGAGCACTAAATTTGAAAAGCACTGCGTATGCCAATAGACACATACAATGACACATCACACAACATATCCCAGAGTTGAAAACAAGTATATAAGTGCTGAATTCGAGCAGAGTTGAAGAGAGGTACAAGATGGTGGACCTCAATTAGGAAAACCCACCCCAAACAGGTAAGTCATACAAAAGTTGAACTGAGGGGCGCCTAGGTGGCTCAGTCAGTTGAGTGTCTGTCTTCGGCTCAGGTCATGATCCCTGGGTCCAGGGATGGAGTCGCGCATTGGGCTCCCTGCTCAGGGGAAGTCTGCTTGTCCCCTCTGCTCCTCCCCCGGCTTGTTCTACACACTTTCTCTCTCTCTTTCTCCACTAAATAAAAGTCTTAAAAAAAAAAAAAAAAAAAGAAGTTGAACCGAAACTGGCAGTGAAGCAAACACATGGTAAGCCTGCACGTACACAGATCATCTAAAATGTCATTTCAATTCAAATGATACCCTTCTGGTGTATATACATATTTAAAAAAAAAAAACAAAACAGGGGTGCCTGGGTGGCTCAGTGGGTTAAAGCCTCTGCCTTCGACTCAGGTCATGATCTCAGGGTCCTGGGATCGCCCCCCGCATCGACCCCCGCATCGAGCCCCGCATCAGGCTCCCTGTTCGGCAGGGAGCCTGCTTCCTCCTCTCTCGGCCTGCCTCTCTGTCTACTTGTAATCTCTCTCTCTCTGTCAAATAAATAAATAAAATAAAATAAAAACATATTTGGTATTTTAAAGTTGACGCAGTAGATCGTAATAGGTAAAAACAGTGTTTGTACCCTTGAAAGGATTAATGGTGTTCAGATGGCCCAGGTCCTGAGGACCTACAGAATCATCTAGAAAAACCATGTTTGGACAGCGTCTCTCAGCAGTACCCCCTGCAAAAGGGAAAAAAGATTAATTTCCCCCGGTAACCAGTAATCTGTGCACGATTAGAGCTAGAATTATTCCTGGCCTCCATCATTAACACTCACCAAATGAAAACAAACAAAATTTAGGAGTGAAAAAAACTTCCACTGCCTTCATGGAGTACTTTACTGCAGTCAGACTTGACATTAACATCTTAATAGCTCTGAGAGAATCACTTAGGAGCCTAGCTTCATGTAAATAGAAAAAATGTTAATGAGGACAAAATGTGGGTGACTAATAAATGTGATTGAAATGAAATGACCTTCCCTTATTCACTGGGTAATTAAAGTAATCAAGGGAGACCCAGCTGTGATGAGAAATGTCACAGAATAAACCAAAATACAATCAGCTATCATCATTGTGAAAAATACAGCATTTGATACATTTTGTAGAGAAAACAGTGCTTTTAAAAATTGCTTTTAAAGTAAAACAGGGTTTTTGGTTTTTTTTTTCCTGTCTGGAGAATGTTCCTACTTTAGGAAAATCACAGGAGTATAAAAACACAGGACTGAGAAATACAATCCCTGTGGAATGAAGAAGGAGAGTGCAAAGATTTATCTTAGGCGCCCCTAGTATCCTTTGAATTCTAATTAGACATTCTGTATAGTGTACAATATCAATCAAAAAACAGTGACTCAAAGGCACCAGATCACTTCAAGCTCCTCTGATGTGACTCCTGGAGAAAGAGGGGATGAGGAACCATGCATTGTCCTTAAAACGCCTGTCTTTTCTTTTGGCAGCAAAACAGGTAACACTGTCCAAAAAGCTGGGAAGGGAATTAATCCGCTCTCAAGGGTCAGCGATACAGTCTTCCTATATGAGTGTCACCAGGGACATTTGGGCATTGCCGCCTTAATTCCAGCTGATTAATAAACACAATGCAATGTGCCATCATCACCAAATTTCATTACAAAGTACAGACCTTACGACTTTTAAGCTCTCCTCTAAGCATTGTATCACCTGAGGGCAAACGCTGACCTTTCACCTCGAGGGTCCCCAGAGCTTCTGCACCTGGGTGTTCAATAGATACCTGGTGAATTCACTTCACAAACACAAGGAAATAATATTACCAAAGTACGGATCTGCCCAAAATTGTTTTGACTTGGTGAGTTGATCAATTTTTTTTTTAAGATTTTATGTATTTATTTGACAGAGAGAGACACAGCAAGAGGGAACACAAGCAGGGAGAGTGGGAGAGGAAGAAGGAGGCCACCCGCTGAGCAGGGAGCCCAACTCGGGGCTGGATCCCAGGGTCCTGGGATCATGACCTGAGCCGAAGGCAGACACTCAAAGACCGAGCCACCCAGGTGCCCCACGAGTTGATCACTGTTACGACATACACGTTAACGACCTTAACGACATCGGCATCCCACGTTGGTATTTCCATCACGGCGCTTCTTATTTTGAAATGATTGTAAATGCAGGACCGTCAGAGCCACTGATCCACACGGCACGTGTGTCAGGATCTTCTGTTGCCGTGAAGTCCTGGTGATCCGTGTTTAAACGTTCAAAGGAGAGTCGGGCCACGTTATCTGCCGGCCTACATTTCATTTCTCCCTTCCATGCAGACGGTAGTTTTCTCTTTCCCACCTTCGGCAAGTCTGTGGATGCTTTTTCTGGTATTTTTAGCCTTCTCTTTACAGCCCTCCATGTCCCCTTCATCCTTTCGAGTCCTCCTCTCCTCTCTATATTTGAGGGGCTGACCTGAAAGTATCCGCCGCCTGAACACGCGGGCGCCGCCTGCAGAGCGAGCAGGAGCGGCCGGCAGCGGAGGGGGTTCCGCGGGCAGCCGCCCGAGGCCCGAGGCCCGAGTGCGGGGCCGGCAGAGGGAGGCCCGGCTTAGACGGAGCGGCTGCATAAAGACACAGGTAGTGCGGGCAACCTGGGTGGAGGCTGGGCAGGAAATAAAGAGGACAGCTATCACCCCTGCCAGTCCGTGCAATGCCCACTGTCAGGCATTCAGTATTCAAGCAACACGGTGTCGAGATAGTCAAGATTGAACTGGGACATCAGCTTTTTCCTTCCTTTGGACTCACCGAGAAACAACAGCTCTTTCTGAGTCTCAGGCTTTGGGACGAGACTAGAACTACACCTCCCCTGTCCTGAGAACTACACCTCCCCTCCCTGAGAACTACAGCTCCCCTGTCCTGAGAACTACACCTCCCCTCCCCTGACAACTACACCTCCCCTCCCCTGACAACTACACCTCCCCTGTCCTGACAACTACACCTCCCCTGTCCTGACAACTACACTTCCCCTCCCCTGACAACTACACCTCCCCTCCCCTGAGAACTACACCTCCCCTGTCCTGACAACTACACCTCCCCTCCCCTGAGAACTACAGCTCCCCTCCCCTGACAACTACACCTCCCCTCCCCTGACAACTACGCCTCCCCTGTCCTGACAACTACACCTCCTCTCTCCAGCTTGCCAACACACCCTGCAGATCTGGAGACTTGCCATTCTCCATAATCACGTGAGCCAATTCCTTATAATAAATCTCTTTCTGAACATATGCACATCCTATCGGTTCAGTTTCTCTGGAGAATAGTGACAAGTATGAAAATCTTATGTGTTGGAAGAAACCTTAGAATCATCTATCACAGCATCCTATTCTTACATGTAAGGATAATAAGATCCAGAAAGACTAAGGAAATTCATGGAAGTTAAGCGACAAATGAATGTCATTGCTAATTTTTTTTTCTCACATCCTGTGGGGGCTCTTGGGCATCCACAGCTTTGTTTATGATTGGGAGTGTACTGGAATCCAGTTCTATAGCCTTCGGGTGTCAGAGAAGCTACATGTAGAAGAGGAGGCAATGATTCTTCCAATCTGAGGAAGTGTGCTCCACCCCAGCAGCGATGATCTGGAAAGCTTTTGTGAGTATATTCTTTATTAACTTAATCTCATGAAAATGTCTACAGTAATTCCTCCAACCACTGAGATGAAAACCTCTGTCTCGTTTCCCTTGTCAGTTTAATGATGCTGGAACTATAGGTCTTGAAGGGCCTTGAAAATATCTGGATCAAACCATGGAAGCACTCTGGGGTATGATAAGCAGAGTAGCACCCTCCCCCCAAAACATGTCCTCTTCTTAATCCCCACCGTCTGTGAATGTTACTGATATGGCAGAATGAACACTGAAGATGTGATTAAGAATCTTGAGACGGGAAATGATTCTGGATCATCCAGGTGGGCCCAATATCTATCATCCCTTCTTTGTTTGCTCTTTCTGATTCATCACTTGAAGGGTCCTTGTGAGAAGGAGGCTGTGGGGCCAGGTGTGTGAATGCAAGCAAAGGTGAGACACAGAGAGAAATCTGAAAACGTCATGCTACTGGCTTTGCAGCTGTAGTGGAGGAAGGGGACACAAAACCAAAGAATGCAGGTGCATTCTAAACTGGAAAAGGCAAGCAAGCAAGCAAGCAAGCAAAAACCAGAGTCTCCCCTAGAGCTTCCGGAAGGAATGCGCCCCCCACCCCAACACCCTGATTTTAGTGCAGTGGAACCCATTCTGGGCTCTGACCTCTAGAGCTCTAAGACACACATTTCTATCACCTTAAGCCATGAAGTCTGTATTAGTTTGTTCCAGCAGCAACAGGGAGCTAAAGGATGGAGGCTTGTAAAAACAGGTATGTGGGCCCAATCCCCAATGATTGTAACTCACATCTTCCACCAATCACATTTTATATTCCACAAATTTTGTCAAGTACTGGAAGTACAAGGAAAGCTGAGTCCCAGTTACAAGGAGCTTCCGAGGAGCTTCAGTTCTCTCAACACAAAACACAGCTCTTTCCTGATCAAGAAGCGTAACAAGCATCCACAGTCCATTGATAGATTCGTGGTGATCCATCAACCTTTGCCAAAACCACGAGATTCCATTCACTGAGCTCGACTTGAGTCAGCTTTCCTAAAGGGCTATCTTGCTAGCAAATCCTTATGTTTTTCTTGCAGCCCTCCACATTTCTTCCACAGATTTGCTTCCTGAGAACCCTGCTGTTATTCCGTCTCCACATAATGGCCCATATTTAAAAACTGTGGGGTTTTAGTGATGAGTGCATTTACGATGCCGGTGGCTTTGCCATCTTCTGGGACCCTGTCCTGCTGCTCTGAAAGGCCCCTAAGACACAGGGTTGGTGATTAAAGACTCAAGAGGGCAGTGATGATACCTGCAGTGCCGTTCAGGCTCTGGGTACATTTGCATTTTTTGATCGATAGAGTGGTCCATGGTGTGACATGTTTCTATCTGCTGGTCTTCTTCCAAAAAGCTGGAGAGTCAGGATTTTCTTGTTTCTTCCAAAGCACTGTCCCCCCTCCCTATTATCCCATACTGTCTGCACAAAGTTATACCATCCAGTGACCACTGTGTTGATTAGATTCTGTTCTTTTACTCCTTCAGCAGCCCCATCCTCTGTCATGTGACTCTGTAGTCTCTCCCAGCATTGGGGAATACCCATTCCTGCTGCGCTGATGTTCAGCTTGGAAATTCTATTAGTCTCCTATTACTGCTGCAACAAATGACCACAAATTATCTGTTTAAAACTACATGCATTGGGGCGCCTGGGTGGCTCAGTGGGTTAAAGCCTCTGCCTTCGGCTCAGGTCATGATCTCAGCGTCCTGGGATCGAGGCCCGCATCGGGCTCTCTGCTCAGCAGGGAGCCTGCTTCCTCCTCTCCCTGTCTCTCTGCCTGCCTCTCTGCCTACTTGTGATCTCTCTCTCTGTGTCAAATAAATAAATAAAATCTTTAAAAAAAATCACAATGTTGCAAGGGTTGTGTTGTTCTGGAGGCTTTGGAAGATAGTCACTTCCTTGCCTTCTCGATCCTAGTGGCCCCGCCCCTCTCATTCTTTGGTTCAAAGCCCCCTTTCCAGGATTGGCACTGCTGTTACATCTCTTTCCATCACCACATCTCCTTCACTTAGCCTGATCCTCCTGCCCATGTATATAATCCAGAAAGTCTCTCAACACGTGACCCTGCACTTAGTCCCATCTACAAAGCCCCTTTGCCATGTAAGGTAACGTACTCACAGGTTGTGGGGTAGAACATGTGTATCTTTGGGGGACTATTCTACTGCCCACACAGCAAAGTTACTTGCTTTGCCAGATGGTAGTTACACTTGGGGTGAGTGTAGCATAATGTATAAACTTGTCAAATCACCATGTTGTACACCTGAAATCAGTAACATGGTGTATCAACTACCGTCGAATAAAAAAATTTTAAAATATTATTTGCTTTGGTCAGAAGAATATATGCAGAAGTGATGGTTTGCTAGTTCCACGTCCAGGCCTAAAAAGGTAACAGGTATGTCCACCCATCCTCTTAGGTTCTGTCACCACATGAGAGGAAGGCATCTCTGCTAGCTTGCTTTCCAAGGAGGAGTAGAGGTACGTGAGGAAGACCTGAATCCAACGTACAACTTCAGCCACAACAAACCCAGTAAATTAAGACCAGTTCACCCTGAGTCTACTTGCTTGATGCTGGGTTGAGAGAAGAAAATGGACTATGAACTTATGAAAATGGGTATCAGAATATTTTGTTATGTAGTAACATCACAGTAATGACGAACTGATACAACTGCATTTGATCCAAAGTTGGAAGTAGAAAGTCTTGAGATGGGGGCACCTGGGGGCTCAGTCAGCAGAGCGTCTGCCTCTTGATTTTAGCTCAGGTCATGATCTCAGAGTCATGTGTCGGGCTCTGTGCTGGGTGTGGAGTCTGCTTAAGATTCTCTCTCTCCCTCTCACTCTGACCCTGCTCATGCTCTCTCTCTCTAAAAAAATTAATAATAAATAAAAATGAAGTCTTGGGTTGTATGAGTCCTCTGGGACTCCAAAGTGGTAAAGAATTACAATTATATTTGCACCTCTGCTTTAACACCCCTTTTATCTACACATAATACTTATTGCATATCCTACTGTCTCTTGCACACTGGAGAATCTGGTTATATGTAAAGAATTTCCAAGGCGTTTGACAAAAAATGTATTCTAACTTGAACCTCCTCTGGGACTTCCTTGCTTCTTCAAGCATGACTCCATACAAAATCTGAATTAGATCCCATTACACAGACTTTATTCATTAAGTTACAGAAAGGAAATGGTCAGATAACAAAGGCCTGATTAAAATGACAGCAACATGTATTGCTGCTTGAACTGAGCTTATAATAATAACTGATCAAAATTTTCAATATACTCCTTGCCCAAAACACTCTCCTGTACATATATATCTCAATGAAGTTAACTGATTATGGTGATATGGATTTGACATTACTGAATGTTAAGGAAACGAGGAATACACTTTTTTTTTTAAGATTTTATTTATTTATTTGACACAGAGAGATCACAAGTAGGCAGAGAGGCAGGCAGAGAGAGAGGAGGAAGCAGGCTCTCTGCGGAGCCACCCAGGCGCCCAATACACTTGTTTTTAAAATCTGTCTGCACTTCAGGGATATAGCTAGAGAAAGAAGTTAGAAACTTGAGATTGGGATGCACTCCTTCTTCACGTTCAGGGACAATCTCAGTTTCAAATATCCTAGGCCATATTTCAGATCATTTGACAGCCAGTGTGATCTGATTTAGGGGTCAGAATATAAAAATATGGTGCTTTTTTCCAAAGAAGACATGCAGATGGCCAACAGGCACATAAAAAGATGCTCAACAGCAATAATCATCAGGGAAACACAGATTAAAACCACAGATATCACCTCACACCTGTCAGACTGGCTATTAGTAAAGGGACAAGAAACAACAGGTGTTGACTAGGATATGGAGAAAGGGGAACCCTCTTGCATTGTTAGTGGGAATGCAAAGTGGTGCAGCCACTCTGGGGAACAGCATGAAGTTTCCTCAAAAAATTAAAAATAGAAATTCCATAAAATCTGGCAATTCTATGTCTAAGTATTTACCCAAAGAATATGAAGCACTAATTTGAAAAGATATAAGCAATCCCATGTTCACTGTACTGTTATTTACAATAGTCAAGATATGGAAACAATCCAAGTGTCCATCGATAGATAAACAGACACACTGGAGTACTACACAGCCATCAAAAAGAATAAAATCTTTTGACAATATGGACGGACCTTGAAGGTATTATGCTAAGTGAAATAAGTCTGACAGAAAGACAAATAAAGACAAACACTGCATGATTTCATGTATAGGTGGAATCTAAAAAACAAGACAAATGAACACACAAAACAAATGAAACTCGTAGATGCAGAGAACAGAACTGTGGTTGTCAGAGGAGGGAAATGAGTGAAGGATGTTAAGAGGTACAAATTTACAGTTATAAAATAAGTCGTGGGGATGTAATGTGCAGCATGGTGACTACAGTCAATAATACTATATTACACATTTGAAAGTTGCCATAAAATCTTCAAAGTTCTCATCACAAGGAAAAAACTCTTGTCACTTTGTGTGGTGACAGATGGTACTAGACTTGCAGTAATCATTTCACGATGTATACAAATGTGGAATCATTATGTACACCTGAAACTAATATAATGCAGTACCTCAATTATATGTCAATTAAAAAAAAAGAGAACATGGTGCTTTGATGGCTCTTGGCAGGTTTTTAACTATTTTCCACCCCAACAGGTAAACAAGTGAGCTGCTTGTTTTTTAGTCTCAATAAAATATTTTAAGGTGTTTCCCATGCAGAGACAATTAAACTAGAAAGAGACTAACTCTAAAATATGCACGTTTCTCTGAATGTTGGATACAATTTTTACTTGAAAAGAACACTCAAAACATAAATGGCAAGTATTCAATATAAAGATCTCGGCTTTTTCAGAATTGTAATTTTAACTGCTAAGACGAGTGCTGAGGCTGATTTAGCACCAGAATCATAATTGACCGTAAATTTTCTCTTGTTTTTATAACCATTCCTGTGATACAGAATATAATTTTAAAGATGAAGCCAAGTTTCCCCAGAAGAGTCTGTGATGGGTTGAATTGTATCCCCTGAAAAGATGCTGAAGTCTTAACCTCCAGTACGTGTGAATATAACCTTATTTAGAAACAGGGTCGTTCATATGATGAGTTAAGATGATGTCAAGAGGGTGGGCCTTAATCCACTATGACTGGTATGCTTATCAAAGAAGAAATTTGGATAGAGACAGACATGCAAAGAAGGCAGATGATGTAGGAAGAATGCCATCAACAAGCCAACGCATAGCTGAGAATGTGAAGAAACTGGAAGAGAAGCATGAAACAGATGGTCCCCAGCAGCCCCAGAAGACACCAGCTCTGCTGACCCCTTGATCTTGGACTTCTGGCCTCCAGAACCCTGACAACAAATTTCTGTTGTTTTAGCCGCACGGTTTGTGGTAGTTTGTCCCAAGAGCCATGGGAAACAAAGATAGATGTCAATTTAGCTTTAGTTTCTTTGATAGATTACAGATCAGAAGCTATCAATTATCAAAAAAATAAGCTACCAGATGAAAAAGAATTATCCATAAAATATTCACTACCCTATTCTTGTGTGTGTGTGTGTGTGTGTGTGTGTGTGTGTGTGTTACTAAACAAATACCCATTTCCTGTGCAGAGGTTCTTAACCCACTAAAACCTATGGAAGTAGAGTCTCTCTGTTTTTCTAAACTAAAATTCCACATGGAATATGAAATGGGCCCCAAATATTTCAGCAATCAAAGTCTAGAAAAGGTGTCAATATTAAAAAATAAGATAGCACTTAATACAAGTTATTCACATTCCTTCTGGCTCTTTATAATATTTAATTTGTCAAATATTCAAGACAGAATATAAATCGAACAAATGGTTTCTTTCAATATTACTGGAATATTGGTTCAGATAGCGCTAAAGCACTCAGATTTTCTGTGACGCTGTAACTAATAGAAGTCACTGGGATAACACTTTTAGAGAGCCAATACTTTTACTTCTGCTTTCTGCATTTACGTGACAACTTTAGGAAGACTCCTTGTCTTTTTCAGTTATGTTCTCCCTTCCTCCCTTGTCAAAATCTGATCTCAGGATTACGTCTGTAATCCCTCACATGATGGTATGAATCAACGGAGGTCAATGTATTAACTCACCCAGGACCAGCCTGTGCCTATCTTTATAAATAAAGTTTTATTGTAACACAGCCAAAAGTAGACTTCCGTATGGCTGCTTTGATCTACTCGGCAATGCTGAGTAGTTACAACACAGTCTATGTGGCCTGCGAGCCTGAAAATATTTACTCTCTGGTCCTTTACAGAAAAAGTTTGTCAACTCTTGTTTTAAGGCTTCTCTCAAAAAAGCAAAACAAACAACATCATTCCCGTGTAATATTTATATTACATTTTAAATCTTCAGGACGTAAGAGAGTAAATAGCTTGGTTGTATGGAATGTAAACAGTCACAGATTTCTCAACAAATGAACTACAAATCCACTTCGGCTTTGAGTCCAACACAAGCAAGGGGAAATAGGTGAAATGGGCTCAGAGGCCACATTTCGGGATCTACGTATGAATACGTATGTTTACACATAAGGATCTGTATGTATATCCTAGATCTTGGTCATTTCTGTCCTCATCATCGGACCTGTTGGCTTCGGGAGATGCAAAATATTGCTGTATCCCCAAGTCTTAAAGTTGAAGAAATATGTTTTAGTAAATATGAACTAAAATTCCATTTTCAAAGTTAGTACTTGACTGATTTGGTTGTATACCATGTGTCAGTTTCCTGAGTCATACCCCAAAATTACTATTGTTTGCTAAGGAACAATCTGGACGCTGGCACCACTGAATCCAAACCTACAAACTGAAGTGTTATAAACAGAGATGGATTCATTCCACGGTCTCCAATTAGTTTTCTCCATCCCAACTCCAACAGCTGTTCCTGCCTTTAGATGATGAGAATACAATGCTTATTACATAACCAAAACAAAATGCTATTATTGCCTCTTGCACTTATATTCTTCTTCTTGATAAATCACCATCCAATTGTCCTGCTGAATTATGCATTTGCCACAGGATCCTGCTCTTTACCTTTCTGTTGCTTATTAGTAACACGACTATAAAGAGAAGCCAAATATGAAGGAAGTGAAGCAGAAGTGTGTCTATTATATTATTTCTGGAGAAGTTTTATAGTTTCTAACCAAGATAGAATTCCCAACCACTTTCTCACAGATTTGGGTCATAGGGCATTCCCAGTAGGAAAATGTAAAATTCCTTATCAGTGAATGGGAAACATCTTGGATTAGATCGAGGACTCCCGGGTTTGCTTACTCTCAGTAGCCTGACTTTTTAAAACACATGTACAAACATATGCATATAATCTTGGGCGCCTGGGTGGCTCAGTGGGTTGACGCCTCTGCCTTCGGCTCAGGTCATGATCTCAGGATCCTGGGATCGAGGCCCGCATCAGGCTCTCTGCTCAGCGGGGAGCCTGCTTCCTCCTCTCTCTCTCTGCCTGCCTCTCAGCCTACTTGTGATCTGATCTCTCTGTGTCAAATAAATAAATAAAATCTTTAAAAAAAACAAAACAAAACATATGCATATAATCTAGATTAATACACACAATTTCTCAGTTTGGACTGCAGTCAACTGCAATTTGTTCATTCATTTAACAAATATTTATCGCATACCTACTATGTGTCCAGCACTGTTCTGTGTTCTCAGAATATACAATGACCCTTCAACAACATGGAGGCTTAGGGATGCCAACCTCCCACAGTCAAAAATCCACACAGAACTTTTGATCCCCCTAAAACTTAACTATCAACAGCCTACTTCTGACCAGAAGCCTTACCAATAACATAAACCAATTAACACGCATTTTGTATGTTATATGTATTATATACTGTATTATTACAACAAAGTAACCTAGAGGAAAGAAAATGTGATGAAGACAAGTATGAGGAAGTGAGAATGCATTTACATAACTGTCCTGTCTGTATGGAAACAATCCACATATAAGTGGACATGCCCAGTTCAGACCCGTGTTGTTAAAAAGTCAAATGTAGGAACATCAGATGAGTTTGCTAAAGCTCCTTTTAAAGCTATTACAGAACTGTTAGTCTGTTAACTGCCTTATCAGTATGTCTTGTTCTTGTCAGCTTTTCCTTTCCTTTTTCTTGTATCACATTTTCCAGTGTCTCTCCATTGCCTTGGTCTTTTCCTCTTGGTACCAACATCTTATCATCGTCTCTCCATTGTCTAAGTGTCTGTTTAAATGCTTCAAGTAATTCAAACTCATATTGCTGTCCTAATTCCAGACTTTCAACGATGCCAACTTCCCTAGTTACTCACCCGAGATATTTATTGAAAGTGTTACAGTATTGTATTACTGTGTAACCACCATCCCCATACATCCAGTGGCTTAAAACACGCACACTCGTTTTTTGGGGTCAGGTTAGGTGGTGATGACACACCGCCCTTCCCAGGACTCCTAGTGGGGGGAAGCTCAAGTAGAGATTGGAGGATGTGCTCACTGGAAGAAAGGCTGCTGCTGTCTGTTGACTGGGAACGTAGCTGGGAGCCTCAGTTCATCTCCATAGGGGCCTCTCCATGGAGCTGCTTGGGCTTTCTCAGAACATGGCAACTAGGTCCCAGAAATAAGGATTTCAGGTGGTAGAAAGCAGGCATGACATGGAAAGTGGCACACGGCCACTTCTGCTGTATTTTATTGGTCAAAGACGAACACCTCACTTCTCAATGAGAGATGTATCAAAGGATTTGCGGTCTTTAGGATGCCAGGTAGGATGGAAGGCCCTAGAAATGCACAAATAAAATATAGCAGAGCTCCCACAAACAGCTCAGAGTTTAGCAAAAGGACTGAACCAGTAAAGAGATGACTGTAACACACCGGTTAATTTATGGAAAAATGCTGAGGGTACACAGAACAGAAAATCTGGGGATATCTCATAAGCAGGAGTTCAGGCAGTTAAAATGAAACCAACAACAACAAGCAAAGAACGCAGCTTAACTGCTGGGACTGTGGCCAGCTGAGTGCGAGCTGTGCCACATAATCCTCATTCAACCATGAAATACTGCCCATTTCCACAATCGGCCCTTGTGGTCATTAAACACACCAAACACCCAAGGAAAACGTACTGGACCAGAGTCAGCAGTGAGACCTTGGTGTCACTCTGCAGGCTGTCCTTCTTCTCTCTCTCCTGCACCTGTGGTCTCCTCACTTCCATGTGACACGTCCTAGAAGCCTCCCAGCTTCTCAGCCAAAGACATACATGCTCCCAGCTTATCTCTATGGGGGCTGATTATAAAAGCCCACTTCTCATGAGTCCCCCCTTGCCAGACCAGGAGTTTCCTCAGCTGTGGCTCTTCTAACCAGATCCCAAGTTGATGTGGCTGAATGCAACAGACACTGAAACATTCTCTTAGGTTCTTACGCACACGCTCACTCACGCTCATTCTTGTGTACACACTCGTTCATGTATACTCTTATGCATACATAGCCAAAACACAAAATTCACACTCTGAGCAACAGACTTCAAACCTTATTGGTATATTTAATATAGTGTATTTTATAGGTTTATGTAGAGATGGAACCACACATACATGTCACTTGAAAGTTAGCTTGACTATAAAATGTAAAAATCAAGATTAAGAATCATCTCCCAGGTCTAGAAATGAAATATTTTTATATTGCAATTAGCCTCTAAATACGGGGAAACTTTATTTTTCCAAAAAGGGTCTATTTATTTATTAGAGAAGGAGAGAGAGACAGAGAGGGAGAGAGCACAAGCAGGGGGAGCAGCAGAGGGAGAGAGAGAAGCAAGCTCTCCACTGAGCAGGGAGCCCGACGAGGGGCTCGATCCCAGGACCCTGGGATCATGACCTGAGCCAAAGGCAGACACTTAACCAACTGAGCCATCCAGGCACTAAAATAGGAGAAAATTTTAAAGTATTTACTAATTCTAAGGTTTCCTGAATGGATGCCGAAATTCACTACCTGTTTCAGTTCAACGTCTACCTCGTTTCCTTGTCTCATCTGGCTTTTCTTAACTGAGGTCAACCAATTTGTTCCTCTCTGACTGAACACAGCATTTATATAATTGTTTTAAACTCTGGGATATGTTGTGTAATGTGTGATTTTATGTGCCTATTGGTAGACTCGGCCCTATTAAAATTCAGTGCCTTGGGGCACCTTGGGGCGCAGTTGCTTGAATGTCCAACTCTTGATTTCGGCTCAGGTCAGGATCTCAGGGTCCTAAAACTGAGTCCACTTGGGGCTCCCTGCTCAGTGCAAGTCTGCTTGTCTCCCTCTTCTTCTGCCCTTCCCCTGCTCGTGCTCTCTCTGTTGAATAAATAAATAAATCTTAAAAAATAAAATAACATTCAGTGCCTTCTCCAAAAAGAGACTGGAACAAAATTAGCAGCTACACATGGTTGTGGTTCATAAAAATGCCAATTAACAGTTCTTTATTTATACTTTCATTCATTCACTTTACATTTATTCAATTACTACATACCAGACACTATATTAAAATATGTGAGGGTAGACACACACACACCCAGACACACACACACACACTTACAAACCCATTTATACTGATGTATGTTCGTGTCCTCTAGTTTATCAGCTAAACAGAAATAGAAAACATGCAGTTTGATAATAAATAAAAATGTGTCTACACCTCAACTGACCAAGGAAGGCATTACAGCAAAAATGAAATCTGAGCTGTTATTTTTTTTTTTATTTATTTTTTTTTTTTTTTAGATTTTATTTATTTATTTCACAGAGGGAGAGAGATCACAAGGAGGCAGAGAGGCAGGCAGAGAGAGAGAGGGGGAAGCAGGCTCCCCGCTGAGCAGGGAGCCCGATGCGGGCCTCGATCCCAGGACGCTGAGATCATGACCTGAGCCGAAAGCAGAGGCTTTAACCCACTGAGCCACCCAGGCGCCCTGAGCTGTTATTTTTTTTTAGCTGTTCTTTAAATGGCTTTTCATATAGTTATTAAGAAGACATTAGATTAAGTGTTGAATCACTAAATTCTACTCCTGAAACCAGGATTACACTATATGTTAACTAACTAGAATTTAAATAAAACTTTCAAGCAAGAACAACAACAACAGAAGACATGAGAAATGATTAAAAAAAAAGTATCCAGATATAAACCACAAACTTGGATTTGTATTATTATTTGATATCCAAATTTATTTATTTTTAAAGATTTAATTTATTTATTTGACAGAGAGAGAGACTACAAGTAGGCAGAGAGGCAGGCAGAGAGAGGAGGAAGCAGGCGCCCTGCCGAAGCAGGGATCCCGATGCGGGCCTCGATCCCAGGACCCTGAGATCATGACCTGAGCCGAAGGCAGAGGCTTTAACTACTGAGCCACCCAGGCGCCCTTGATATCCAAATTTAATTTCAGTTACCTATAAAATCAGAATTATGAAATTATTTAAAAGTGGCCTGCTTAATATTTTTATTTTATTATGTTAAGAAACATTACTGGCACAAAAACTGCACTCACATTTGCTTACTTTCATCATATTTCTGTGTCATGAAGGGTAGGAAGCCTACCAAGTACTGATTTAACTGTTAAAGAACAGAAGTAGAAGTACCAAGTTGAATTTACCTTTGGAAGTTATTCAAGCCCAACAGCACATCTAAGATCTACCAAAAATATAAAATAATCAGCTCTTCATTTATGAATTCGTCGCCCTGAATCTTTTTAATACAGTTCTGCCCACACACACGGAAAGTGATTCAAGCCAATGCAATGACATCAAATTATTCTGAATTCCTGCTCCTTGACCCAACTGTAGAGTGGTGATATTCATTGTATCTGCCCACAACTTCAAAACAAATTGAGATTAAGGTACTCTCGGTCAATGCAACAAGCATTGAAATGCAACAGACACTGAATCAATCATGTGACATCACAGGTACCCACAAATACATAATTTAGTAGACTTTTTATGCAAACAGAATGAAAAGTTTGCATAGTCAAAAATAATAGCAAACATTGTTATGACATTTAGGGCTAAAATACAGTCAGAGATTCAGGTAAAGTATAGGAATACATTTTTCATATCTAAAGTTCATCTTTAGCTCCAGAAAATTGAAAATCATCATCTTTTACAGTGTATCTATAGGATATGACACCCTGCTAAGACCCCTGAGAATAAAGGCTATTCCTTGCAGAATCTAAAATCATCAGGCACCTGGGTGGCTCACCTGGTTAAGTGTCTGCCTTCAGCTCAGGTCATGACCCTGGGATGGAGTCCCACATCCGGCTCCCTGCTCAGCAGGCAGTCTGCTTCTTCATCTGCCTCTGCCCTTGCCCCTGCTAGTGTTCCCTCTCTCTCAAAGAAATAGAATCTTGAAAAAAAAGATAAAATAAAATCACAGAGGTACTTAAATGTTGCTTCAGTAGATAGTAAAATGGCATCTAAAACGAAAGGACAACTCTTCTATCTACAGAATGTCACACTCTGTCACTTAGATTCAGGTCTGCCATCAGTGTGACACTATGATAAAGCCTTGTACCTCTGCAGGAGTCAGGGTTATTAGGGTTGACAAAAGAGGTTTGTAAACTTTTTAAAAACTATGTTGTACTTTATCACAATAGGGTAATTATATGTTCTGATTTTATACTGCTGCACTTTTGTATTGTCAAAACCAAAATGGATCACTCCATTATCGAGACAGATAACCAATGTTTTAAAATCCAATTTATCACAAGCATTTTGAACACCATTTATTCTCCTCATTTGCTGCTCAAAACTGCAGAGTGGCAAAAATCATAATTTGAAGCCAAATATCCTATTCTGTTCCTCCAAACAAGAGAAATTAAGGAAAGCAGTTCAAGGTTGTTTTGAAAGATGAGAACATTCTAGGTTGAAAAGGTCCAGTAAGACCATTTCCATATATTGCCCACCTGGGAATCCCACCCAAAAACAACACAATCTAACTAATCAATAACTTGAAATATTCAGCAATGCAAGTAGTAGGAACCACAAATGACAGCAAACTTGACTTGGTCCTGGGATCAAGCCCCACACTGGACCTCTAAGAGGGTATGGGTTCCCTCCGGTTAGCTGTCAGCAACCTGAAAAGTCTGACCCAATGGTCTCTGAGGAGAGGCCTGAGATCCAAGTGTGAGGAAGGGGCTAGAGAAAAAGGAATGCTCCTTCAAGTGGCGGTTCTCTGCCCTGGGGACACCTATAGCAATGACTAGAGACATTCTTGAGCTGTCACAACGGGAGGTGCTATCAGCACCCAGTTAGTAGGTTGAGGCCTGGGGTGCTCAGGACACCTTTGCTTCAACAAAGAGCGATTGGCCCCAAATGTCAAGAGTGCCAAGGTACAGAAATCCTGGTCTAGAGACCTAACTCATCAAACAGAGTGAGGGGGAGAGAGGAGGTGCTTTACAGGCCATTTTGTTTGTTTGTTTGTTGAAGTTTTTTTTTTTTTAAGATTTTATTTATTTATTTGACAGAGAGAGAGAGCTAGAGAGGGAACACAAGCAGGGGGAGGGAGAGCGGGAGAAGCAGGCTTCCTGCTGAGCAGGGAGCCCAATGTGGGGCATGAGATCATGGCCTGAGCTTAGAAGGCAGATGCTTAACAACTGAGCCACCCAGGCACCCCAACTGTTTTACATTTTCATTTAAATTCTAGTTAGTTATGCATAGGGTAATGTAGGTTTCAGGAGTAGAACTGAGTGATTCATCACTTTCATACAGCAACCAGTGCTCATCATTTAAGTGCCCTCATTAACGCCCACCCCCGATCTAACCCATCTCCCACGGACACACAGTGTCTATGATGTGCAGTGCAGCCTTCTTCCCAGGAAGCCTGTGGGAGATGATGTTCCTAGGAAAGGAAAGGAGATAAGAAGTAACCCATGACGACATAACTCCGCTTCTGATGGCTTTGCTGGGAACCCAAGAAACCCGATTGTTGAAAAGGGAAACACACTGAGGGGGCACAGAAGTGACCATGCTGGAGACCACACATGTGCGGGGGAGGCTGTTCGCAGCTTCGGCAGTGCCCCCTGTGTTCCTCCCTGCCCTCAGTGCCACCTCACAGTTTCCATACAACAGTGGGTCCCTCTCAACAAGACCCAACGGTGGGAAAGGGCTGTACGTGGCTTCTCTGTGGATGGGCAGTGGGTGAGACATGACAAAAAAGGGAACTATGTGTATGACCAGAAAATTTATCCAAAAAAAGAGAAAAGCACACATTTTAATCAAAGAGTTCTCCAGAGTCTCAAATAAATTACAGAGAATAGAAACAATATTATTCTTTAAATTATGAGACAACACAAGGAGATTTCCTAAGTGAAGCTTAGGAAAGAAACAGAACAAACACACGATGTAAGGGGAAACAACAATTAGAGTGACTATAACGGAGAGTAAATTCAGAAGTACAAGCTCTAAAGTTAAGTCAAGAAATAAAGCAAAAAGGAAGAGAACAATGATATAAAAATAAGTATGAAGAAGGCCAGATGAATACAACACAAAGGAAGTCCAGCGTAGCATAACGGATACTCCTGCAGAAGACAAGAGAAGAGAAAAGAGAAGAGAAGAGAAGAGAAGAGAAGAGAAGAGAAGAGAAGAGAAGAGAAGAGAGAAAACGCACTGAAAACCAACTCAGGACAATAAGAAAAGACATTTTATTCTGGAATAAACACTCGAACCTATTGATAAAGAGGACACTGTTCTCAAGAAATTTGCGGTAGAATTATCAGCATGAAGACATGGTGAAATTCATCAACTTCAAACACAAAGACATATGTGGAAATGCAAGCAGAAAAAAGAGTGGAGTTATGTGAGAGGGGAAAGACTCAATTTGATCTCAGACTTCCAGACGGCAACATGGAGTGTGGGAAAATCACAGGGCAATGGCCACAAAATTTGGAAACTAAGAAAGTGTCCTCCCCAAACTGTGCTCAGCCAAGCTGTCCTTCAACTATAAAAGCAATATATAGACATTCTGTAGCATAAAAAAAAGCTGAAAGAATGTAACACCCATGTGCTAGTCTTCATGACATTCTTGGATGACAAAATTACAGGCAATAAAAGATAAATCAGGGCGCCTGGGTGGCTCAGTGGGCCTCTGAGTGAAGGCCTCTGCCTTCGGCTCAGGTCATGATCTCAGGATCCTGCGATCGAGACCCGCATGGGGCTCCCTGCTCAGCGGGAAGCCTGCTTCCTCCTCTCTCTCCGCCTGCCTCTCTGCCTACTTGTGATCTGATCTCTCTCTGTGTCAAATAAATAAATAAAATCTTTAAAAAAAAAAGATAAATCAAAATAAATAACTCAGGAATGGAGAAAAAGATGGTAAAAAACAAAAAACAAAAAAAAAAAAAGAAAAAAACCTGAGGTTAAGAATTAAATAATTTCAGATCCAGGAATGAAATGATGGTTATACACAAAAAATGTTAAAATAATACAAAAAAAAGTCAAGGGTTATTAGGAAAGGTACAAAGAGGAAGTTGTATTATAATAAATAACCCTTTTAACCAGAAGAGAAGAGATAATGGCTACAGCTGAAGCACGTAGTTGAAAAACAGCATTAAAAAAACTTTTCATGGGGTGCCTGGGTGGCTCAGTGGGTTGAGCCTCTGCCTTCAGCTGAGGTCATGATCTCAGGGTCCTGGGATTGAGTCCCGCATCGGGCTCTGCTCACCGGGGAACCTGCTTCTCCCTCTCTGTCTGCCTGTCTCTCTGCCTACTTGTGATCTCTCTCTGTCAAATAAGTAAATAAAATCTTAAAAAAAAAAACTTTTCATGTTTTTTATTCCTTCATCGTATGACAACTTTTGAAAAAAAAATTCATCTAACATTTAATGACTTTTTAAATTTAATTTCCATTTACTGCTTTTAGTTAAATTTATTTAAAACAATATAACCCTTGTTTTTTATTTTTTAATTTTTTAAAGATTTTATTTATTTGAGAGAGAGAGCACAAGCAGGGGGAGCAGCAGAGGGAGGGGGAGAAGCAGGTTCCCCACTGAGCAGGGAGCCCGATGTGGGATTCCACCCCAGGACCCCAGGATCATAACCTGAGCTGAAGGGAGACAGTTAACTGACTGAGCAATCCAGGCACCTCAATATAATCCTTGTTACTAAAAATAACATGTGAGAGCGCCTGGGTGGCTCAGTGGGTTAAAGCCTCTGCTTTCGGCTCAGGTCATGATCTCAGGGTCCTGGGATCGAGCCCCGCATCGGGCTCCCTGCTCAACGGGGAGCCTGCTTCCTCCTCTCTCTCTGCCCTGCCTCTCTGCCTACTTGTGATATGATCTCTCTCTGTGTCAAATAAATAAATAAAATATTTAAAAAGAAAATAACGTGTAAAGTTTTAAATGTACTTTTCCCTAGCTATCTATCATTTAGTGACAATTTATGGATCTTTCAATTGGAATGTTTCTGAAGACAGATGCCTATAATCAGCGTTGACCAGAATGATTTCTGGGTGGTGGGCTTTGGAGTCAGTTTCTCAGAAATGTGTACTACTCTGCATTGCTTTATTGTTTTCATAGTAAAAACATATCTTTTAGAGTAAAAAAAAGTTNGTACTACTCTGCATTGCTTTATTGTTTTCATAGTAAAAACATATCTTTTAGAGTAAAAAAAAAAGTTATCGTTTTAACAGAATGGGCAGACAGAGACCACGTGGCCCGTGGAGCCTATTTAGTATCTGTCCCTGTACAGAAACAATGTGTCATCCCCTGCTCTACCTCTCTGCTTGCTAAGAGACACCAGCCCATGGTACCCCGACCGGGCAGACTGAAAGCATGAACCTGGCTATTCTCACTCGGCACGCCTGTTTTCTTTTGACTTGTGTAAGGGGTGGGCAGCAACATGTTACTGAGGATACGACATTTTTATAATTAGAGAGCTTAGGTGCGCCAGAGCTAACACACATCATCAGCTTCCTCTCAAACGAGACCAAGCAAATACTCACAGATGGTTATGGTCCTGTCGCAAAGAAGCCACACTTCTCTTAACCCACCAGACAGGAAGGTTAAAAGGGCAAAACAGAACCATCACAATTTGAGGCTGAAAAGAATGTGAGCTGGGCTCACTAAGACAGCACATACGATTCTGAATAATAACAGAAAAAAAGTTCAAATGTCTCCTTCGCCGGTGTGTTCGATGATAGCGAGGTCTCCATCCCACTTCTTTTCAGAAACACAAGCCTGGACAAGGTGTGTCTGGGTAGAGAGGATACTATCCTCTGGATAATTTTTTCCCCATCTCTTTGCGACATAACCATGAGTTACTCTCAAGTATGGGTAAGAAAGAAAATTAGATAGCAGCTTGCATAAACACTGGAGACTTTAAAAGAAAAGGACACACACTCATTTTAGAAAAGTGGAAAATGTAGAATTATGGAGTGGTTCTAAAAATAATCCAGTAACAATGTGGGTCCAAACAAGGTAGCAGAGAATGAGGAAGTTTTCCTACGACTGTCCTTCTAAGTTGAAGCTACTGTTAAACCCAAGGAGTTGTTTTTTCTGCCCGTGCCTCTCCCCACGACTTCTGTCATAATGCAAGGGAAACTCTGGGTGCTTAAGGTTTTCTTGTGCTGTTAAGTGGGAAAGTCTCAAGGTCCCCAGTGTTCATTGGAAACTAAAGTGGCTTCCAAGTATTTCCATTTCTGCAGGCCTCATGGGGAACTGCTTCCATCCTTCCATGGAAGAAGCAAACATGCTCATCATGACAAGCCGTCCCTCTCCTCCCTGCTTTTGCCTGAAGTGTTAAATGCAGTTTATTGGAAAGGGTCCTTAAAAGCAATTTATGTTCCAGTTCCTTATTCTCTAAGGCGGGGAAATTTCTCTCATTACTGATGATTAGCTTCCTATTGATTCTGTCATGTGCTCACTGGAGCCTTATAAAACTGGTCTTTAAAATAAAATAAGATTTTGGACAACATTTAGCAATGGCACAGAAATCCAAAATGCAGTAGGAGGTGGGGATAAAACACTCAATAACTCTGTGGGCAGCGCCAGTGAGTGGAAAATCTGCAATCTAGCAATAAACAGGCTTTAAATATCATTAGTCATATTTGTATATAAAACCTTCCATAATACATCAAAGTCAATGACTCATAAGTGCAAGTGCCTATCATAGTGCTCGTTCAGGAACTGTTCTTCAGGGCATAAGTGTTTTTGTCCTAAGAGTGAAAATGGATGCATGGAAAATAATTCGATAGATCATCTAAATTTAAACGGAATAGATTTTCATTTTAAGTTTTAATGCTGGCCATTCTTCCTTTCTTCATTGCAAGGACAATCATGAGGGCACGCAGACATTGACCGAATAGATAACAAGAGAAGCAATACTCCATCAAACAATGAGTAGAAAATTGGAGCTATTTTTCTTCCTTATTTAGAAAACAATTCTCCCTTTCCTTCCAGGAAACAGCCCTGCTAAAATTGTTTTTTACAGGCAACAGTATTTATTTTATATGAAATATATCTTCAAGCAAAGTTTACTTGTCTTGTTATGGTATTCTTTGGTTTTTTTGAAAGGCTAATCGGGGAATATTTTCACCAAGAAACTGACACTAATTGGTGAAGAAGGTAGCAGATAAAATACGCATTATCAGGAAACAACTGTCATGAGAAAACCAAAGAGCATTACACATGGATTCAGATTCCTTTTTATGACATTACCGCTCTAGTTAACTTAGTATTATTTTCATAATGTAAATTTGGGTGTATGAGAAATGAAGGACACATTACTTCCCTTCAGTTTTCACTACTGAGTCATAAAACTATGAGATGCTTTAAAGTAAAAACACTCTCACTGGTTGAAGGGATGGCAATGGGTGGAAGAACCATCCTTAGAGGCTAGATATTATTCCACGGTACCTAATTACCTACCTACAAATCTAATTACTCTTGAAATTTACCCAATCAACCATCTCCTAAATAAAAAACCAAAAGTCAATTGGTGAGTCAACACAGTTGCTACAGAAATGTTCAAAAGCCAAAAAGCACGGTGGTTGAGGATATTGGTCAATGAGTCAGACGTAACTGGCTTTCAATCCCAGCTCTTCTTATTACCAGGGGCTAACTTCTCTAGAGTTCGGCTTCACTGTGATTTGAAAATAATAATGGTCTATTACCAATGGTTGTCGCGCAAAAAGCAAAAACAACAGCAAAAAAACAACTTAACAAGATCTGGAATATACTAAGCATCCTCACTATGGTAGGTATGATTATTACTGATAATATACCGTGATATTATGGTGGACTGAATCTTGGGCCATAATCCAACTAAGTGTATCACAGTCCCTATCCACCAAAAGCTTATCACTTAGAGACATGAATATAGGCGGAAAATGAAAATGTAAGGGCTTCGTAGTTACGTGGCAAATGGGTATTGCAATCAATAAGTGGGTTACAATGAAATAAGACAATGAATGGAGAATTGGGTGATAAGCAAAATCTCCTGTGGAGGATGACCTTGAATTTACATTTAATGCTCTTACTCATGTCTATTACATACAGGTTTCCAGGGCTGACAAAACAGGGGAACAAAGCTGTTGAGTCAGGGGAGAATTAGGCTTGTCCTGCAATAACCAGGAAGGGTGAAAATGCGGCAGTTACCTCCTCCTCACTCAAAGTGTGTTTCCTGGGCCAGCAGCACTGGCATCAACCGGGAGCTTGTTACAGATATGGAATCTCAGGCCCATCATAGTAGGTTCTCTTGTACCTACTAAACAGATTGGGATTTTAGCAAGATCCTTGGGTAACCCACGTATACACTTATGTTTGAGAAATGCTGACAACTTCTAGAACACAGATTGCACCTATACTCAGTCTCTATGGGAGCTAGGCTCCAAAGATAGTCCCAGAATAAATATCTCATCTTCCTGGATGGGCATCTGCTCCGTACACCAACAGGTGCAGCTTATTTCCTTTGTCTTAATTTTTGTCTTGTCTTGGAACTAGCTTTGGCCAAAAGAATGCCCCCCAAATGTTACTATTTTCTAAAGCCCATGGAATGCACAACAATAAGAGCGAACCCTAATGTAAACTACGGACTTGGGTGATAATGACTTGTCAGTGTAGGCTCACCTACTGTAACAAATGTACCACTCTGGTGGGAATCGTCGATAGTGGAGGAGGTTGTAAGCGGAGAGATGGGGAGACTTTGTGGGAACTCTATATTTTCCACTCAATTTTGCTGTGAACCTAAAACTGTTCTTAAAAATAAAGTTAACTAATTAACAATAATAAAATGATGCTCTGGGAGTTCCAAGCCCAGGCCATGAGCTTCTGGTACCTTGGAATCCAGCCACCATGCTATCAGAAGCCCAAGCTACGTGAAAAGGCCTTCTGGAAGAGACTGAAGGTACCGTGACGGACTGCCCCAGCTGAGCTCCTGGTCAAAAGCACCACCTGGCCACCATTTGAGGGAGCCATCTTGGATAGCACAGCCCAGTCAATGTACAGAATCATGAGAATAACAAATGCTGTTGTGTTGAGCTACTAGGTTTGGGGGATGGTCTCCTATGCTACAAAGTTATGGAAACAGTCTTATTTGAGGGTACATGACAGTACATTTCTATGTGAAGGTAAACTTCCACTAAAATTAGTTTGTTGATTATTAACAAGTGTAAATTCATTCTGGATAAGGTTCTTGTCTACAACAAGTCCTGACGTTATGATCCAAAGAAGGGGATAATAGAGCAAGGGGGAACAAATGAAACCTTAGAGGACATTCCCTATCATGAATAAGGCTCTTTTCTTAAAAGGAACATGATGTACCTACCTAAAATATGGGCAAAATAATTTAGGAAAAAAGTTTAAGAACGCTTGAGAAGGGATTTTCATTCTCCTACTGAATCAACCCAATAAAATAATTGTGCTCTCAAGGCTTTCGATGATGTTCTGTGACTATCGTTTAAAAGATTTTACTTTTTAATTTGAGAGAGAGAGCTAGAGAGAGCACAAATGGTGAGTAGGGGCAGAGGGAGAGGGAGAAGCAGGCTCCACGCTAAGCAGGGAGTGGGGTTTGATCCCAGAACCCTGAGATCAGGACATGAGCCCACGGCAGATGCTTAACTCACTGAGCCACTCAGGTACCCAATGACATTGTTTTATTAATTTAAAGCACCTACTTACCTGAGAAATAAAAAGAGGAAATAAATTTTGTTTACATTTCTAGAAAACATGCTACATGTGAAATCTGAGTTTCTTAAGAGGAAAAAAAGGCATAATGTGGAATTCATTTCTCAACCATGGAGATGCTGCCTAATGTTTATAGAAACGATAATAGTGATGATACTGAATTAACTCTATGTGATATAATTTGTTAAGTATAAAACTTCTCTGAAAGGACACACATTAATTATATGGCACATTGATTAACAAGCAAAAATCATACTCTGTAATATTTTTATCCTACTCTTTTATCATCCATGCTTTAGTGATGCCAAATAAATCATAACACTTTCATCAGAGCAGAGGATGGCTCCAAGCCTGAAGAACAGAAAGAGAATGCCAGGGTTCCCAGAATGTGGTCAGGCTCTAAGCCTCATTCCATCACATGTGAAAAGACGATAAGAACAGTTCATACCCACAGCACTGGAATTAGGATATTAGGAATTCCATAAAGTAACCTACATCAAGTACCCCACTTAGCATCTAACATCATGGGGGCTCAATGAAAGCGGAGAAATGTGGGGATGAACAAGAAATGCCACCTCCCTCCCTTAAAACACTGCAGCCTCCTTACAGTCACCAGAAATGAAGGGGATTACTCTGTTGCCTTCAAAGCACGTCTTCCTGCTTTCTGGAAATGCCACTCAAAAATGGTAAGTGGAATTATGTATTCATTCTGCCTTCCCCACACACTGTGGAAGGCACTCGGATGGACCGTGTGCACGAAACAGAGAATTAACTCACGTTCTCTCTTCTCAGACAGCACACACTTCTCTAAGTCAGCTATTTCACCAAGTCCAGCTGGAGAAAGGTTATTTGTACATTCATTTCCCACAGTGTTACTGGGGGTGTGTTTGGGGAACAGTGAGGATTCCAGTGGGTGGAGCAGAGTGGGGGAGAAGCAGGGTTGCATACATTCTTTTTCTTTTTTTTTTAAGATTTTTATTTATTTGACACAGAGAGAGAGAGATCACAAGTAGGCAGAGAGGCAGAGAGAGAGGAGGAAGCAGGCTTCCTGCCGAGCAGAGAGCTCGATGCGGGCCTCGATCCCAGGACCCTGAGATCATGACCTGGGCCGAAGGCAGAGGCTTTAACCCACTGAGCCACCCAGGCACCCTGCATACGTTCTCGTACAGAACAGTATGGATGGTGATTTTTACTTTGAGGATTTTGAGCAGAGGAACCAGATGACCTCTGAGGAGGAAGGTCGCTGGCAGCTGGGTTACACACAGCACAGGACCCAGGGCGGAAGCCAGGCGGCCAGTGAAGAGGCCGCTGCAATAATCCAGGTGAGGGAACAAGTGGGGGCCGTAGGGATGGTGAGAAGGGGCTGGATTCTGGGTATAATATATTTTGAAGGTAGAGCCAACAGAAGTCCATCACGAGTAGATGTAGAGTGTGTAGGAGACATACAGAAGTCAAGAATGACAACAAAACAGGTGGCCTGAGCGAATGGGGACCGACATGGCCGCTGACCGAGATGCTGGTTTTCCACACCCGCAAGGCAGCTGATTCTCCTTATTCACCAGAGTTGTTTTCCGTAACGCCACGGCAAACACCGAGCCATTGCTCCTGAGGGGAAAACGTGCATCAATATCGAACTCAAAGCCAACAGCACTAGAACTCACGCCTTCTGAAGGAAGCTTCTCTAATGTGCGTGTTTTCTCCCTAAGGCACATCATAGTGTTTCTGCGTCTAGGAGCGGACAACGCAGCAGCACTATGCTTGGAAGCCATTTTAAATGGCACGGTCTCCAACAAAGAGCACAACAATGCACCAAAGAGACAACGAAAAGGACACTTGTTTACAGTAGGAGAGCTGAAATGAGAAGGCACAGCATAGCCCTGTTCAAGTTCACCCGGGGACACGCACGTCAGGCGACTTCAACTGATCACTGCTCTGCACACATCCACAAATGACTGAAGGCCATGCCACTACTGATTTGAGGATTAAAACCAAATTTTAGCAAACAGACAAATCTGCAGATACAGAATCCATGGATAGTGAGGGTCGACTAGATGGACTGAGTGCTCTGGTGATGATTTTTAAGGACCCAGGAGGAAGGAAAGAATAATGGAGATCAGGGAGAAGAATCACAGAGGTCACACCGACGGTTGGTTTTCCTCGATTTGCCCTTTGCACCCACAGACGAAGACTGGCTTACCAGCTCCCCAAAACGCATGAACTGAAAGTCACGTTCTCGCAGGTCAATAGGGCAGACGGAGTATGTGGGGGGAAAAGAAACAGCATCCACCCAAGGACAGAGGCAAACTATGTGCACAGCAGTGGGGCCCGTGCAAATGCTGGGGAAAGAAGGCAGCTGGCCAGGACTGAGACACTCTCCGCAGCCATAAATCATGGCCACCATGCTTGCAGCCCCAGCGTCACCAAATTTTCCAGAGTTTCAGAGGAAGCTGAAAATCATGTTTTTCATGAAAAAGGGGGTGGGGAGCAGTCAACTAATTCAATTTACAAAATACTGCCTGACCAATTAAAAAAACCAAAACAACCTACAGTCCCATTGGGCTTAGAATTCCTCACCAGTCATTGCAATGGACCTCAGTTCCACTGGTGTTTTTACTTTGATCTCTTTCTACATTCATGTTTTATGGAGGAAAAAAGTTCCAGAGTCGGGTTTCAAAGTAACTAAACAAAAACATATAAAAATTCACATCCTCAGAATAGAGTCATAATTTGTACTTTGCCTTGTATTTGTAGGGCATTACCACAGCATTAACTCTGCCTTTTTTTTTTTTTTTTGGCATAAACATGATCATGGACTTAAGCACTATACAGGCTGACTGAAAATGGCTAGATGCATTTAAAAAATAAATCTACCAGGGTTTTACACAAACAAGTACCATTTTATTTCACCAGTGTTCCCTGGAGGGACTTCAACTGTTATTCAATTTATGCTCTTAATCCTCATTCTTGGAACTGGTTTACCAGTGACGCCAGGAGGCCAGCCATTCCTCCTTCACAGTGAGTGAGCAATGACACGCCTTGGGAAGTGGGTTCCAAAGCCTGGGAGAAGCCACCGACTAAGCAAAGGTCTGTCTGAAGCATCAAATTTGCCCTCAGTTTTGGTAAGGAAAGTTTGAATCTGTGTGCTAGGAAAGTCTGTCTGTTGTACATGAAAAGTGGTAGCTTTCGTTATTGGGTAGTTAGCACTGACTTTAGGTCAATGGGGGCAAAGTATATCCCTAAGGTGGAAACAAATCATTTCAGTGACCTTCTGGCTAGAACAGTATCCTCCCTTGTTTTTACATCAAACTGCTTTTCACCTTATGACTCAGCATTTCTTCCTAAGAGATAGATCTGTTGGTGCTCTACCACTGCTGAACAACTTACCATAGACTTAGCAACTTAAAATAACCCCCATTTACTGGTTTCGCAAGGCATCAGGCAGCCGTGGCTTTCAAGAAGCTCGGTTTCCTCTTCTAAGCTTGCTGGCGCCCTCCACACTGCCTCTCACACATCCAGTATCTCTGAGGTCAGGAAAACCTCAGTCCCCTTCAAGGGCTCACTTGATGAGGTCATACGCACAGGAATAATCACCCTTCTGATTTAACAGCACCTGACCAGTGACCTAATCAGAGGACTGATCTCCTACCCTATTCACACGTCCCACCCACCCTCACGGTGAGAAAATCATACAAGGTGTGGATATGCACCGAGGGGCAGGAATCTTGCGGCCACCTTAGAATTCTGTCCACTCAAAGAGGAAGGTGTCATTACACATCTGAACATAACATAAAGAATTAGCTGTTGCTATAAATTATTTTAGAGTCTTGCTATAATAATGATGGTGAAGACAGTTGAATAAAAAGAAAAAAACTCCTTATGGTGCAATGTACATAAAACAAGTATCAAAACTCCTGGGTCTGACAACGGGTGCCCCTGCCCACACACTATTTGGAGGCATACAAATTTATGTTTTTATCGTCTACCAGGATTCAAATAGGAAGTTTTAATTGTAAATTTTAAATAAAATATAACAAAGTAATAAGGTAAATTTAGAATAGTCTGTAATCTAGAGAGATTCTGAGAGTCATGGATTTATACGTAGGGAACCCATTCATAAGTCTTCTGTCCAAAACAGAAGTAGATAACAGATGGTAGGAAGTAGAGGTCAACACAAATGGTTGGTTGTCCTTAAATGCTTATGAAAATGTAGGTTTAGAGGTGCCTGGGTGGCTTAGTCAGTTCAGCGTCTGCCTTCGGCCAATGAGATTTTAAACTGATCACGCAGAACATTCCTTCCATTCCTAGTGAGAGTACACAGAGCACAAGCACTTTGAAAAACTGTTCGAAAATTTCTCTCAAAGCTAATACCCCGTGACCCATGCCCCGTGACCCATCAATTCCACACCTGGGATTACGTGCAATAGAATTATGACCTATGAATACCAGAAGACAAACAAAGGCACCAATCTTTGTAACAGCCCCAACTCAGAAACAAATCATCAGTAGATGGGCAACCCAATGACTTGCCCATCCACAGTAGAAAGAACAGAAACTAAATTGTTATATTCACACAATGTCATGCTATAGAGCAATGAATACACAAATTCCATCTACACAGGACAGCATGGCTGAATTCCACAAATAGAACTTCGAGCGAAAGAAGCCAAAGATAAAAGGGTTTATATGCACATCCCATTCATATAAAATTCATACAGAGGGCAGACTATAGCATTTGAAGGTAGCAGAGTGCTCACCTTTGGGGAGAAGGGGTTAGTTACTGAAAAATCTCAAGGTGGGAGCATTTCTGAAGTGCTGGAACTTTTCTATTTTTTACTTTTTATTTGAGTAGTGGTTACAGACATGTGTTAATTCCAGGAAAATTCACTGAGCGGTATAATCCTGATATGTGCACTTTTCTGTATGTGTGTTTTCATTTAATAAAAAGTTTACTTACAAATCATTCACACAGGAATAGGCTGTTGGTGACGTCCGAAGAGTGAAATCATCCCGTGCACTTGGTTAAATTTTTAAAAATACAGTGGAAAGCTTCTCAAAGGAGACAGAAGCTGGACTGGAGTTTAACCTCCAACACTCGCAGCTGTAGGAATAAGTCAGCATGGCTAGAGTGCGGCTCCTGGCCTCAGAGTACTGCCCATGTGACTAAGGGTGCGGAGAACAGTGCGAGCGCCTCCACATCCTTATTGGCTAAAGGGGCAGGAGGTTAGCTGGAAATCAAATCGGAAACCTTAGGAGCATGAGAACCGTGGGATTTAAATCCAAATTCAGAACATAACCTGTCTACATCACCGACAGAGAGCTCTACTACAAAGGGCCACAGAGATCCTGGTAAAAGGTCACAGCAACAAGGAGCAAAAATACGCCAAGTTAAAATATGTCATTTTCTTAAATGAGTGCACAAACAGCACAGCTTGGGCAACAGAAACCCTGAGGGGTCCAAGTCCTGAGCCCCAAACTGAAAAAAGCAGCTGGAAATTATTAGTATCTCTAGAAGCAAGGAAAGCACAGAGAGTAAGGCTTGTATCTTCCCAGACTCGGCTGACTGTCAGTTCTCACAGGGAAGAGCCAGAGGGTCGGGGGCACAGGGCGGGCAGGGTGGGGGGAGGTTGTGGAAGTGGAAAGAAACAGAAAATGGTGGAGGTCTAAGTAAATGCACATGAGGGAAAAACAAAGTGCAGACTAGAAGAAAATGTCAATCAAGATACATCATATGCTGGGCCATAAAATGAGTCTCATGGGATTTAGAGACAATGAAGTATTGCAGAGTATGTTCTCTGTCCACAGTGCAATTAACTCAGAAATCAGTATAAACACAGCTAATAGGTAGATATTAAACAACTCATTGGAAAACACAGCATATCAAAAATTTATAGTAAGTATATATAGCAGTGCTTAAAGGTACATTATGACCGGGGCGCCTGGGTGGCTCAGTGGGTTAAAGCCTCTGCCTTCGGCTCAGGTCATGATCTCAGGGTCCTGGGATTGAGAACCGCATCGGGCTCTTTGCTCGGCAGGGATCCTGCTTCCTCCTCTCTCTCTGCCTGCCTCTCTGCCTACTTGTGATCTCTCTCTCTCTGTGTCATATAAATAAATAAAATCTTTTAAAAAAAAAAGGTATGTTATGACCTTACATGCTAACATATAAAAATAAAAAAAGTCACTAATCAATGACCTAATTCAAGAGTTATCTTAAAAAGGCCAGATAGTAATTATTTTAGGCTTTGAGAGCCACATGGTCACTGTTGCAACTACTCAACTCTGCTATTGTACCACAAAAGCAACTGTAGACAATACTAAAGAGGAATAACCATGACTGGATTCCAATAAACTTTATTTATGGAAACAAGCACTGGGCCATACTTGGCCTATGGGCTATAGTTTCCTGATCTCTGATCTAAAAGCTTTCAGGATAGCAAACTAAAAAGCAAAAACTCAAATTAACAGAATGAAAGAACATACATAATGGCAGAAATACGTAAAATACAAAACAGAAAATAAAACTGAAAGCTTACTCTTTGAAATAAAACTGAAAGCTTACTCTTTGAAAAAAGAGTAAAATTTCTAACTAGAAAAATCATGAAAGAAAGGTGGTGGGGGAGAGAGAGATGAATTGCCAATATCAAGAAGTAAAGGGGGGAAATCACCAGAGAGCCTACAGATGTTAAAAAGATAATTTTAAAAAGATATTTATAAACAATTTATAGCCATAAATTCAACCATGTCAATAAAATGGACAAATTCTTTGCAAGACATAAATTATCAAGATTATTTAAGAAGAATTAGAAAACCAAAGTGTATCTATCTTAAAAAATTGAATTCATAGGGCACCTGGGCACTGCAGTTGGTTAAGCATCTGACTCTGGGCTTCGGCTCATGTCATAATCTCAGGGTTGTGAGATCAAGCCTCATGTTGGGCTATGTGCTCAGTGTGAAGTCTGCTTAAGTTTCTTTTCTCCTCTGCCCACAGCCCTACTAGCTCGCTCTCCCTCAAACAAATAAATCTTTTAAAAATTGCATTGATAGTAAAAAAAAATCTGACCAAAGATTCCACACTCAAATGGCTTCACTAGTGAATTCTTTAAGTTTTGAAAGAAATCATACCAAGTATAAAAGATTAGTTTAACACCTAAAAGTCGTAATATCAACCTACTAAAAAAGAACATTATATAATCTTCTTAAAAGAGGCAGAAAAAGCATTTGACAGAATTCTCTATTGATTTATGATTAAGAAAAGAAAGTCTCAGAAACTAGGAATAATCAGGAGCTTCCTAAACTTTATAATGGATCTCACTTAATGGTGAAAGATTCTCTTTCTCCCCCAAATTGGGAACAAGACAAGGAAGTCTTCTCTTACTACTTCCACTAAACATCGTGCTTTAAATTCCTAGCCAGTACACCGTGGCAAGTAAATAAAAATAAAAAGCACACAGATTTTTAAGGAAAGAATTAAAGGTTTCTCTAATCACAGATGACATAATAATATATATGGAAAAATCCCACGTAGTCTATTTAAAAGTTAACAGAAATAAGACACGCATTTAACAAGATTGTAGGAGACAACGTCCATATACAAATTGTATTTGAATGCAATAATATCTCTATATTAGAGACAAAAAGTAGAAAACGGAAATGCGATGATGGGAGCCGCATGTGAGGATTCTGTTTTTAGATGGGAGAAACAGCAGGAAATTTTGTAACAGTTCTTAGCCAGTAGGGAGAGAGGAAGACATTGTTGGGGAAGTGCACTGCAGTCAAGGAGAGAGCGTGGCATCTAGGGAATGAAGGAAGGAATCGCATCAAATGTGATTATCTCATGGATCATTTCAGCTGGAGTAAGAGGGAAGGTGTGGAGTAGTCAGGGGTAGTGCAGACAGATGCTGGCGTGTGTGTGGATGCAGCTGGCCAGCGTGGGCTTATTTTCCAATTGCTTCCATTTTGTCAGCAGAGTCAGGAGGAAGATCTAGGCCTGAAGATGGGAAAGAAGTGTCAGAGTTCTGAAAGGAAGAGACAGAAGGCAAGAAACAGCTAAGTAGGATGTAGAACCATAAAGTGGTGTTAAGAATCCTAATATGAGGGGGCGCCTGGGTGGCTCAGTGGGTTAAAGCCTCTGCTTTCGGCTCAGGTCATGATCTCAGGGTCCCGGGATCGAGCCCCGCATCGGGCTCCCTGCTCGGCGGGGAGCCTGCTTCCCCCTCTCTCTCTCTGCCTGCCTCTCTGCCTCCTTGTGATCTCTCTCCCTCTGTGAAATAAATAAATAAAATCTTAAAAAAAAAAAAAAAAGAATCCTAATATGAGGGATGCCTGGGTGGCTCAATTGGTTAAGTGAGTGCCTTTGGCTCATGTCATGATCCTGGAGTCACAGGATGGAGCCCCACATCAGGCTCCCAGCTCAGCAGGAGTCTGCTTCTCCCTCTGACTCTCTCCGCTCTCGTGCTCTCTCTCTCAAAAAAATAAAATCTTAAAAAAAAAAAAATCCTAGTATGAGGGGCACCTGGGTGGCTCAGCTGGTTAAGTGACTGACTTCAACTCAGGTCATGGGCCACCTCATAGCTCAGTTGGTTGGGCATTTGACTCTTGATTTTGGCTTCGGTCTTGGTCTCAGAGTCATGAGTTCGAGCCCTGTGCTGGGTCTCCACTCTGGGCATGGTGCCCACTTAAACAAAAAAAAAAAAAAGAGAGAGAGAGAAAATTCTTAAAAAGAGATATATATGATATGATATATATATATAATGTATATATAATATATAATGTATAATATGAGCACATATATATATTAAAAATATATGTATGTATAATATGTATAAAAATATAATATATAATATATAATGTATAATATGAGCACATATATATATAAAGAGAAAATTCTTAAAAAGAGATATATGAGTATATATATAGCCTGAAAATGGCCATATATATAATATATAATTATATATGATACTTTTAGATGTTTTTATATATAATTTATATAATATACATTATATATTTGATATATTGTATAACATATATATTTACTTATTATATATCATATATGATAAAACATTATATATATATGATATATGTCATATGTAATGGTATATGTAAGAGGTAAGTTTTATGTATATAATATTATTAAGTGACCAAGAGTTAAGATGAAAATTATGTTACCGTTATACTATTATATTATCTATATCTATGTATACATTATATCATACATGTATATATTATATATGTATTATTAAATGATGAAGAATTAAAACAGAAGTTATATTAAAGAAATAATAAAACCCCAAGAGCTACAGTTACCCAAAAATGAACATGAGTGACCCAGAAGTTGTGGAAATATGCAAAGATGATGGGATATTGGTGATATAATGTCAAGACATGATCTTCAAATATGAAGCACTTAAGACAAGTGAAGAGGGAAAGATCTGGTAACTGAAATAGTAACAAAATTTGAAATCTGAATGAAGACCGTTAAAATCCTAAGATTATGGGAACCAAATAGAGATTTATATGGAAGAAATCAATAACCTCCTCAAGTTCCCTTCCAATTTCAACCATTTGCAGTAACAAATAAGATAGTTTGACATGCATTTTTCAACATTCACTCTGAGTCATTTCAGGTTTAATTTTTTAAGAAACTATTCTGTTGGTAAAAAAAAAAAAATCCATCACTCTACTGAAAAAGGTTTTAAAGAATATGTCTGTAAGTAAAAGGCACTTGCCAGTTGGCCCTTTCAGTGGATAGTGTAAGTGACTTGTTTCTCAGCAAATACACTCCCCCAAAACTTGTCCAAAGTGACCTAAAAATATCACACAGCATCCTCCAGGCATTTTAGAAAATTTGTACTTCTTTCCTCAGAGATCACCCCAACAGGTGGGGAAGCATTAAGTTAATGTTATCATTTGCATATCATGTTTATGCAATCTTTCTTTCTGGAAATACTGTGACACCAGATATGATCTTTCTTTCTGGAAATACTGTGACACCAAGACCAAGAAAAAACCTGCCCTTAGGTTACCCCTGACAGCCAGTGTTAACCTCTTGTCATTCCCGCCAGTATTGCATGAGCGATAAACACAATGTAATAGACTTTTAACCAATAACCAAGAGACAGGAAGGAAATTTCCTGGTGAAAAGTAATGTGAAGTATTATTTTCCAGTGAAAATCCTATGACATAGAGGAGAAAATGTGCATGAATTTTTCAAATTAGAAGCAGCCATGAAGAATCTTGACACTCTGAACATGTGATTGGTTGTCTCAGCTCATTTTCATCAGTGGTCATGGCAGCCCACCTCCCCACCCCAAGCTTGTATGTTTACTGACTTTTGTTGTTGAGTCCATGGTTGGAAAGATGGAGGAGCAAAGCTCTGTGTTAACTCCTTTCATCATTGACCTGAAAATGGCTTCAACCTCCTCTTCTTTTCCTTCCTTCCTCCCTAGTCTTCCCTGCTCTGTTTCTGGAGGAAAGTAACTTTACAGGGGAGGCTTAAGAGACTCCAGGAAAAAGCCAGGCAAAGGTGGGGATGGAGCCATGGGTTCAGATGACAGGAAAAGGACGTGGATCCTGGACAGAGGGGCTCCAGAAAATTCCTACTGACCATTTGCTGTCCAGTGGTCCGTATAAGTGTAATTGGTTGAGAGCTACAATTATACATTCTTGAAGGTTATGTGACATGGGTCAAATCTCTACATAAGCAAGTATGCATTTCAGAACCACTCACTGACTTTATTTTTTTTTTTTTTTTTTAAAGATTTTATTTATTTATTTGACACAGAGAGCGAGATTACAAGTAGGCAGAGAGGCAGGCAGAGAGACAGGGAGAGGAGGAAGCAGGCTCCCCGCTGAGCAGAGAGCCCGATGCGGGCCTCGATCCCAGGACCCTGGGATCATGACCTGAGCAGAAAGCAGAGGCTTTAACCCACTGAGCCACCCAGGCGCCCCACTCACTGACTTTAAACAGCAAAACTGTAAAAACTATACAGCCACTAATAATAATTACATGTTGATACTGCTTATAGCTCTAAAAGTATTGTCACAGATGGAGGCAATGTACAATTACCCACAGACTATTTACAAATTTGTAGGTTTTCTAGACCTTCGTCATTTCCCCATCTCTCTCCAATTACCTTGTTTGGGGACATTTCACTGTATCTCACTGCTTTTTTTTTTTTTTAAGCACTGTGGAGAAAGAGGAGATCCCAGTAAGTCAAGCTCACCGTGTACTAGCAACCCCCACAACGGTGACACATGGAGGAGGCTTATCTAGTAACTCTAGTGACAGTTCTGGATTTGTGAACTGCTTTGCCACTGATGCATCCCTCCTATCCTTTAAACATAAAGGGAGAAATGATTTGTAACGCGTTTCTCTGTTAGACCGGAATCATGCCAAATATGACTCAAAACTATCACAGTGGTCCTGCGTCTTCCTGCATCTACAGTTCCAAGAAAGCCACATTGCCGAATGTTTCTACCGCTTCTACGTCTAAATACCACCTTCATTTTCTCCCATTTTCCCCATTTCCACTTGAAATCATCTATTTGCTAGCCAATCTCCTCCTACGGAGAAGTCTTAGAATTCTTACACCCGTGTTCACAGCCATATCCACCATAGAGAGAAATAGTAAGATGTGAAACTAGGTCAACTTGGGACCAGAACTGGAAGGTCAAAAAGAAGAGTGAATTTTTATTTTGTTCACTACACCTACCAGGGAAAGTTTGTCCATAACTCCTATTAGGAAAAGAGTTTTTCCCCCTTTCACTTTTTCTTTTTGTGTGAGCAAGTATCAAGGAATAGTTAGTAGAGTCTAACCCTGTGGCAGAACTTAAGAATGAGACTACTTAAATATTTCAGTTCAGATGGATCTTTCAAATATGCATTTACTTCTCATTGCTTTGATCTCTATATTTCACCATTTATGGTTTGAATCCACTGTTCAGATTGTTTACAAAGACACATCTTACAACAGTAGCAGGGGATGGAGGGATAAACAGAAAATATGCGAGCATCCCATGTGTGCAGGAAGCAGCTGCCCGGATCCAGGAGGGAAGGGTGGTGAGACAGAGGAGGATGGTAACAGCTCTGCCATGGCACCCCTTGGTCAGCTGAAGACAGATACGAAGTTACCTGTGACACAGGAGTTTGCCAGCAAGAATGAGAGCAGCTTTCTGCTTTCTCTGTATACGGAGCCATGCTTCAGGGAAGAGCGTTGGAAGGGAATGTTCGGAGGAACCAACTCAAAAGCTCCACTGTCATCAACCGGGCCCCCCTCCGTCTCTCTTCCACTTTCCACATAATTCTCCAAAGAGGTAACATAAAATGATGAAGTTTCCCACTATATGAATGATAATACAAAGTCATCCACCTGGAACCATACAAATCTATGGTAACAAAATAAGAATAAAAGATTTAAAAAAACCCACGAAAAAAGTAAAAATAAAAAAATTTTAAAAACCCACAACCCTTTCCCCAAAAGGCAGAGGAAAATGGACACTTCAATCAAATCAACATACTAAATAGAGTCGGTTAAATTAATTCAATTAGATATGGATTCTCTGAAAGAATTAAATATGGGTTCTATGTATATCACTACAGAAAGCCAACTAACCATGACAGGGGTGCAAGAGAAGAAAGGAATAAAGAACTACAAAAATAACCATAACATGAATGACAAAAGAGCAGTAAGTACATACCTATGAAAAATTACTTTGAATGTAAATGGACTAAATACGCCAATTAAAAGACACAGGGTGACAAAATGGATAAAAAAGCAAGACCCATCTTTATGCTGCCTACAAGAGACTAATTTCAGACCTAAAGACACCTGCAGACTGAAAATGAGGGGATGGAGAAACATTTATCATGCAAATGGATGTGAAAAGAAAGCCAGGATAGCAATACTTCCATCAGACAAAAAGACTTTAAAACAAAGACTGTAATGGGGGTGCCTGGGTTGCTCAGTTAAGCATCTGCCTTCAGCTCAGGTCATTATCCCAGGATTCTGGGATCCAGCCCCACATCGCATCCAGCTCCCGCCTTTGTGGGGAGCCTGCTTCTCCCTCTTCCTCTGCCCTTCCCCCTGCTCTCTTTCTCTGTCAAATAAATAAATAAAATCTTAAAAAAAAAAAGAATATAACAAGATCATAAAGGTAACAATTCAACAGGAGGTTATAACAAATGTAAATATTTATGCACCCAACATGGGAACACCCAAATACATAGAGCAGTTAATAACAACGAAAAGGAAGTAATTGATAGTAATATAACAACAGTAGGGGACTTTAATACCCTACTTATACCATTGGATAGATCATCCAAACCAAAAATCAACAAGGAAAGTGGGGCTGGAAACTGACACATTGGACCAGATGGATCTAACAGGTATTCAGAACACTCCAACCTAAAACAGCAAAATACACATTCTTTTCAAGTGCACATGGAAGATTCTGCAGGGAAGATCACATATTAGGCTATAAAACAAACCCCAACAACTTCAAAAAGTCATGCCATGCATCATTTCTGACCACAGTGCTATGAAACTAAAAATCAACCGCAAGAAAAAAATCTGGAAAGAACACAATTACAAGGAGGATAAATAACATGCTACTAAACAAAAAAGGGGTCAACCAAGAAATCAAATAAGAGACAAAAATAAACATCGACAAATGAAAGTGGAAACACAAAGTCCAAAATCTTTGGGATGCAGTAAAAGCTGTTCTAAGAAAAAACTTAAGAGCAATACAGGCCCACCTCAAAAAGCAAGAAAAAATCTCATACTTAACCAGCTAGAAAAGTAGAATAAACGAAACCCAAAACCGAGAGAAGGAAGGAAATAATGACGATTAGAGCACAAATAAACAGAATAGAAACTGGAAACCCAATAGAACACATCAATAAAACCAGGAGCTAGAGCCTTGAAAAGATCAACAAAATTGATGAGCCCTTTGGAAGATTTATCAAATTAAAAAGAGCACACTCAAAAAAGCAAAATCAAAAATGAAAGAGGAGAAAGAACACCACCACAGAAATACAAAGGATTATAAAACAGTATTATAAAAAATTATGTCAACAAATTAAACAACCTAGAAGAAACAGTTAAATTCCTAGAAACACATAACCTCCCAAATCTGAATCAGGAAGAATTAAGAATTTTGAACAGACTGATCAGCAGCCATGAAACTGAATCGGTCATCAAAAAACTCCCAACAAACCAAAGTCCAGGACCAGATGGCTTCACAGGAGAATTCTACCAAATGTTTAAGGAAGAGTTAATGCATAGTCTTCTCAAACTATTCCAAGAAGCAAGCAGATGAGAGTGGGGTGGTTGCAGGGGATGGGGTCCTTTTCTCAATGTACTCCAAGTGAGACGTCTTCTCATGCAGATGCAGGAGCAGAAAGCAAGCTGAGGACAAAGTACAAGCTGACACCCACAAATCTTCCCCCCCGCCCCCAGGTGGGATCTGTGAGCCATCCCTCACCCACTCTAGGCTGCCCTAAAGCTACGGGAAGGAAAAACAAATGGTTAATTTACAGAGATTACAGTCCTAAAGAAAGGAGTCTCCCTCAGTTTACAAAAGTCTTAGTGATTTACAAGAAAAAAGCATTCTTATCAATAACTTAACTTCCAGAAGGAAACTCCCAACTGTCTTAATTCTGCCCTAAAGGGAAAAACAACTTTAACTTGACAATGGCAAAGCCTCCAGAATCTCGTAGGTCCTCTTTAGCATATGAAAGTTCTTTTTGGGGCACCGGGGTGGCTCAGTCTTTAATCGTCTGCATTTGGCTTGCGTCACCATCCCCGGGTCTTTGGATCGAGCCCTGCATCAGGCTCCCTGCTGGGCAAAGCCTGTTTCTCCCTCTCCCACTCCCCCTGCTTGTGTTCCCTCTCTCACTGTCTCTCTCCGTTAAATAAATCAATAAATCAATCTTTAAAAAAAAAAAAAAGAAAGAAAGTACTTTTGAAAACCTCCCTTTCCCTTAACTCCAAGTCCCAAGCATCCAATCAGTCACCCTTCACAGGACTGGGGCAGCAGCTCCTTCTGCCCACAGGTCCTGTCCCGGTGCTTTAATAAAACCACCATTTTATACCAAACATGTCTCAAGAATTCTTTTCGGCTCCAGACTCCACCGAACCTCACCAAAAACATTTCCAAAAACAACATCAACACTACCTAAGACACTGCATAATTCAAACCAAAAAATAAGAGATCCTTAATATGGACAACCATCATGCACCACCCAGACCTGACTCAACAACGAAAGCGTCTTATGGATGTGGGGGGCGGGGAAACCCAAGCATGTTGCAATAGACACCTTCAGGGCCTGAACGCTATTTTTTCCACCACACACACAAAGAAAGACATACTGGGGAGAAGTCCTAGAATGCAATGAAAAGTAGTTAGCAGGGGCGGGGGCAGGTATCAGAGCAATAAAAACATAAATACAACAAACATGATTACAGGGAACAGCGTTACAGTGTGATTTGGTCAACAAACCTCCTTGGTTTGAGGTTATTTCTCACTCAAGTCCGCTACACGGGATGTCTTATTGTTCTCAAACACGGCATGCATAGCCCTGCCTGAGGGCCCTGCAAAACTCTCCCTTCCTCCTGGAGTCCTGCAAGTATCTGGGGCAGCCTCCTGTTAATCTTTGCTTAAATGTCAGGGAAGCCAATCAAGGTTGACTGTGATTTTTGTCTAAAGAACTGGGAAAAAGGAATTTTCATTAACTGCCACGTTGTTCATAAAAAAAAAATCAGCATGTATTTGGAGAAGTATTAAAATAGCTATATATTTATGAAGGAGAACCAGAAAGGGAAAAGCGGGGGGGGGGGTGCAGCAGAGCCTTTCAGAGTAGAAATATGCTGGGGGCGCAGTTGGCTCTGTGTGCTCCAGGCTGCAGGGGAGCACAAGGGACCACCTACCCTTCTTAGGCACAATCAGGCCCTCTCCGGCTCAAATGTTCTTGGGCAGTGCCCTGGGGAGAGAACCACCAGGGGACAAATTCAATGATCACGGCAGTAGGTATTTTACTGAGTGTCAGCAACATGATATGCGCCACATACACAAGACCAGAATTACCAGATTTTCCAGTTTCTCAAGAAAAGCTGAAAAATCTGGATGTTTAAATGTAAAAAATTCTTATTTGAAAGGTTGGCAAGCTGTTCAAAATCTTTAAATGCTACAACCCAAACAAAAGATTCGGTCTTACAGCTGCATTCTTATATTCAAGTGAAGAAACAATTTACGATTTAGCTATACCATGTATATCATGATTTGTTAGAATTTAAGACTTAGTGAATTCTATTCCAAAATACGTTACACAGTTGAAACAGAATTCTTGTCTGAAAACCTGTGCTCTTGTAGGCAGGGATTATTTTTGTTTTTAAGTGCTCTTCCGAACTAGGTTGATGGTTCTATCGCTAAGAGAGGTTTATTTAATTTGTAAGGGTCAGTCACGGTAGCTGTATTTGGTTTGTTTTTAAGGTTTTATCCTAATTCTAAATGCCTCCTACACCTGGGTAATCCATCTTTTTTGGTGAGGATGAAAAAGAAGAACAAACAATGATTATCCCAGGACTCGGTCCAACTATATATCATTCCTAAAGAAAAGAAAATCAAGCAAATTCTCCAAAAACCTATAATTTTGTAAAGACTACAGACACGATACTAGGGAGAGAATGAACAGGGAAGAAGCATGGGGCACAATCAGACGAAAAAGTACAATTAAAATTACGTGACTGACGATACAGTTGAGAACTATAAATGTTTTTACTCTATTCTTAAAATACAGGAAGCCTAATATAAAATTCCAAATTAGGATGATGAAATGCATGAAACGATAAAGGTATTTTCTTGTTTCTGTAGCGGGAAGACAGAATGACTACTGAACTCTTGACATTAGTGAGTAGAAAGTGGTTGTAACAACTAAGCCCGAAGTCGGAATCACAAAAAAGCATTATCTCCCGGTCCAATGTGGTAAGTCACAGCACTGTTGAAATTTAAATACATGGGAATTTGAGTATGATAGTAGTATTAACATTAATGCCTGGTTAATATTAATAATTAACTTACTAATTAATGGTAATTACTATCGATGATAGCATTATCCAGAAGTTAATAATAATTAATATTAAAATTGGTAATAGTATTATACAAGAATAGACACAAAACCTTTTGGTCTTGCCTGGCCTTTCATCCAGAGGAAAGGAAAGAATAATCCTAGTAAAATGAAGGAATAAAGCTAAAGATAAGTTGTGAGTTTATCCTATGGAACTCTACTTATTACATATGATGATTAAACTCTTTAAATAGCAAGATAAAAATCTCCCTAATTTTGAAAGGCCTACATTAATATTGGCAAAAATTTCTAATCAAGTTGGTACAAGTGTAAATGAAAAAAGTAATCCTAACTGTTAATGCAAACCAAAACCACAAGCAAACTCTTAGCAGAAATCAGATGCAATTTTATTAACTAAAGCATCATCCCCAAGGAAAGAACTAGCATAAGGAAAGCTACTGATTGAATCATTAACCATTTTTACAGCAAGACATTGTTTCATGGGAATTGAAAGAGAAATGGATGGGGCACCTGGTGGCTCAGTCAGGTAAGGGTCTGCCTTTGGCTCAGGTCATGGTCCCAAGGTCCTGGGATGGAGTCCTGCCTTGGACTCTCAGCGGGGAGTCTGCTTCTCCCTCTGCCTCTGTCCCTCCCTCCTGAGCACTTTTTCTCTCAAATAAATAAAATCTTAAAAAAAAAAAAAAAAAGACCAATGGATGAAAGTCACCTCCCATTCCTCATGAAAACTCCTTCTTTAAGGCAGGATATATGTGCCCATTCCCAATACGTCGATCAAGCAAATGGATATACCACACACACACACACACACACACACACACACACACGCGCGCGCGCGCGCGCACCAGTATCCTGCTTAATGAAGAAACATGGAGAAAAAATATATAATGCTAACAAAAGAAAGGGGATTAATTTCCTTACTATTTAAAGATTTCAAATCAATTTTAAAAATTCAACAACTCAATTAAAAGCAATGAGCTAAAAGATATGAACAGGCAGATCACATAAAACAGCAATGGATTATAATCATGAAATGATAGCATAATTCTGATTAAAGAAATGTTCCTTAAAAATAGAATTTCATTTTCAAAGTCCAGATTGGCAAGTATTATCTGATGTGGGAAACAAAGGCAAAGAAAAATCATTAAATTTCCTGACTACCTGCAGCCCACTGACAAGTCTTTGAAACAGGTGGAGTGCCATTTCTCTAGGGACTCAACTGCCTCAATGTTAATATTTGCTAAGGGGGAAAAAAAAAACAACCCAAAACACTTTGCTAAGGGCCAAAGGCAATCCTAGCCTAAGCCTCCCCTCCCCTAGGATCTTGTAAGTCTACTTTAACGTATAAAAATACCTTTGGGAACTTCCTTTATCTCTAAATTCAAGCATATGGCCCACCCATATACATCTGAGGGCCTCATGATTAAGGTTTTATTAGATGGTAATAAATGATCTTTGCCCAATAATAGCTGGCCCCCTCAAGGTCCTGGAAACCTTGTTTCCAAAATTCCTTAGAGACTTATGCTCTCCCTAACCCCCTTCCAACTTGAAAGCATATAATGGGCCACTCCTCGTGACCCTGGTGCAGCTCTTTCTGCCCACGGGTCCCGTCCTGTACTTTGATAAAATCACCTTTTTGCACCAAAGACGTCTCAAGAATTCTTTCTTGGCCACTGGCTTTAAACCCTAACATCGTCTTTCCTACATCATTAATAGGTACGGTTGCACACACCGTTGGCTGGCTTGTGAATAAACCAGTTTTCTCATACACTATTGGTGAAAGTGAAAATGAAATTAGTATACTTTTGGAGAAAAATCTGGAAAAATGTCAATCCTGCTCTTGATTTCATCTCACAGGTAAAGTCCTAGTTGAGCACTCACACTTGAATTCACTGCAGCATTACTGGTATCATTAAGACACTGGAAACATTCCAACAGGTTCCGCAGCCATGGCTGAGATGGGCGTACACGGGAGGCAGAAAAGTTACTCTTCGCTTCAAGAAGTTGTAGACCTTCTGTTAAAGCCAACCCTCGTGGACAGCACTCTGTCCCATTCAAGTCGTATTGCTTACAGCTCCCTTCCCAACTTTTCTTCCCTTACAAAGCACCCCTACACCCCATCTTCCACTCCCAGCCCTAACCTCCAAGGGTGCTCCAGTTATCTCGGGCACCAGAGAAGGGAAGAGCCATCTGATTTAGTGGGAAGGCTACACTGAAACGGGGAACAATCTGCATATTTCGTGGTTCTCCTCTCCTTTTCACTGCAGCGCAGGCACACATGGGCCATGCATGTGATCATGTCTCCAAAAGCTGATGGCAAACAATGGAAGCTTCTTTCCAGACCCATTCCGTGATCTTAAGGGACAGTGCTGACACGTTGTACCACAGCTTCCCGGCGAGGCTGACCTCTCTGCCGCCCTCTGCCCCAGGACTCTCAGACGTGATCCATCTCCGCTGGTGCTGGAGGCTCCCGTGTGTCCGACCTGTGCCTCAGCTAGGCTCTGAACTAGAGAGGGGCTACTCTCCGGTGTGAATCTTTCTAAAGGTCTCAGGAGATGCCCGCCCAAGGATTAACCAAGACCTTCCACACCACTCTCTTGCACGTTGTTCTTGCCATCCTGGAATCATGCCCTCTGTCCATCGTTTAATTCGTCCAACTCATTTTGTTTTGGTTTTCCAGGCATGGGAACAAACCTCTTTCCTCTTGCATATGCCACAGGCATTTCCATCTTGTGTCTGATCAGGCTTCCTTAAAAGTAGCAGTTTACATTCTCTTGACTTGTTGGTGTGTCTTTGTGAGCATTCTGCATGTGCAGTGTGTATGTATGTATGTGATCAGCACACAGGGAAGCAAATCTCACCATGCTCTGTCACAGGTTATTACTAAGGTGACATGCACCACAACCAGAATATTCACAAATGAGGCTTCTTCACACAAGCCTGCATAGAATATGCCCCATTTGCAGGAGCAACATACACATATATATACACATATTTCTGCTTATACATATGTTTATAATTAAAAAAAACACTTATAAGTCTGCTAACAACTTCTGGGAAGGGTGGCTCTAGGTTACTTTTGAATGTCTTACTTTGCTCCTTTTTTTTTTTTTTTAAGATTTTTATTGATTTATTCGACAAACAGCAAGAAAGGGAACACAAGCAGGGGGAGTGGGAGAGGGAGAAACAGGCTTCCTGCTGAGTAGGGAGCCCAATGTGGGGCTCGATTCCAGGACCCTGGGATCATGACCTGAGCTGAAGGCAGATGCTTAACAACTGAGCCACCCACGCACCCCTTATCTTCCTTTTTAATGTTTTTTTACACATGTACTCTTTTTTTTCTTCCTTTTTTTTTTTTAATTATTATTTGTCCCAGGGGTACAGGTCTGTGAATCATCAGGCTTACACCTTTCACAGCACTCACCATAGCACAAACCCTCCCCAATGCCCATAACCCAGCCACCCTATCCCTACCCTCCCATCCCCAGTAACCCTCAGTTTGTTTCATGAGATTAAGAATCTCTTATGGGGCACCTGGGTGGCTCAGTGGGTTAAAGCCTCTGCCTTCGGCTCAGGTCATGATCTCAGGATCCTGGGATCGAGGCCCGCATCGGGCTCCCTGCTCAGCAGGAAGCCTGCTTCCTCCTCTCTCTCTGCTTGCCTCTCTGCCTACTTGTGATCTCTCTGTGTCAAATTTAAAAAAAAAAAATCTTAAAAAAAAAAAAAGAGCCTCTTATGGTTTGTCTCCGTCCCGATCCAATCTTGTTTCATTTTTTTCCCTCCCTACCCCCCACGACCCCCGACCCTGCCCCTCAAATTCCTCATATCAGAGAGATCATATAATTGTCTTTCTCTGATTGACTTATTTCACTCAGCATAATATCCTCTAGTTCCATCCACATCGTTGCAAATGGCAAGATTTCGTTTCTTTTGATGGCTGCATAGTATTCCATTGTGTATGTATACCACATCTTCTTTATCCATTCATCTGTTGATGGACATCTAGGTTCTTGCCATAATTTGGCTATTGTGGACATCGGTGCTATAAGCATTCGGGTGCACGTACCCCTGTGTATCACTACGTTTGTATCTTTAGAGTAAATACCCAGTAGTGCAATTGCTGGGTCGTAGGATAGCTCTATTTTCAACTTTTTGAGGAACCTCCATACTGTTTTCCAGAGTGGCTGCACCAGCTTGCATTCCCACCAGCAGTGTAGGAGGGTTCCCCTTTCTGTGCATCCTTGCCAACATCTGTCATTTCCTGACTTGTTGATTTTAGCCATTCTGACTGGTTTGAGGTGGTATCTCACTGTGGTTTTGATTTGTGTTTCCCTGATGCCGAGTGATGTTGAGCACTTTTTCATGTGTCTCTTGGCCATTTGGATGTGTTCTTTGGAGAAATGTCTGTTCATGTCTTCTGCCCATTTCTTGACTGGGCTGTTTGTTCTATGGGAGCTGAGTTTGATAAGTTCTTTATAGATTTTGGATACAAGCCCTTTATCTGTCATTTGAGAATATCTTCTCCCATTCTCTCAGTTGTCTTTTGGGTTTTTTTTACTGTTTCCTTTGTGATGATGAAGTCCCAATAGTTCATTTTTGCCCTTGCTTCCCTTGCCTTTGGTGATGTTCCTAGGAAGAAGCTGCTGCAGCTGAGGTCAAAGAGGTTGCCGCCTGTGTTCTCCTCAAGGATTTTGATGGATTCCTTTCTCACACTGAGGTCTTTAATCCATTTTGAATCTATTTTTGTGTATGGTGTAAGGAAATGGTCCAGTTTCATTCTTCTGCATGTGGCTGTCCAATTTTCCCAACACCATTTGTTGAATAGACTGTCTTTTTTCCATTAGACCTTCTTTCCTGCTTTGTCAAAGATTAGTAGACCATAGAGTTGAGGGTCCATTTCTGGGCTCTCTATTCTGTTCCATTGATCTATACACATGTACTCTTTTTTCCTGATAAAATACAGTTAATACATATTCACCTGAAAAACCACAAAAGAAAAATTTTTAAATGGCAGGAGGGAAAGAAGCTAGGAGATATCATTTTTTTTTCCCCTGGTATTGACTGTCCCAGTTGTGCTGGTCCCTTATGCTTCAATCATCTAAAGCCAGAAAGCATGAATACTTCCAAGAGGGTTATTTATGTTGCTAGCCCTCTCCTCAAGGGTGAGTGAGAAGGCATTTTCTAGGTAAGCAAGCTGCTGGGTAATAAGTATACTGAGCAACACACTTACAGAAATGTTCCAGGAAATGGATTTACTTGGAAATAGAATTAATCATTTCAAAGGAGATTGTCGAGAAAAGGCACGTGTGTATAAAAACAAGCTACTTCAGTCTTAAAACTATTCTTTGGGGCAGATTTTCATTGGTTTAACAAGTTGTTCTAAAGATCTCAGGGTCTTTTCAATTTGCTTCCCCAGAACTGTTCTGTGCTGCCTGAGGGGTTCCCGAACAATGCCCACCTACGAGAAATATCATCTACCACTCGATGGACCCCCACTTACACCACCTTCAACTGCCACCAACAGCAACCTCAGACACACACACCTCCCCCTGCCCCAGGGACTATCCTGCTCAAGCTAACTCAAGCGTTCTTCTGTCTTCTGATGCCACCTGTGAAGTGACCACTTAACACTTTATAAGGGGGAGTCTTCAGCTAAATGTGACACCTGCAGATCCTAAAACATGCTCTCACCCAGAAAAGCATGCACTGTTTACAACTAGTTCAGCTTAACGCCCCATGATCAATACTCTTGGTCAAAACACAGTCCTAAATAGAAAACTCAGGCAAGTCTTTAAGTAGATCATCAACTCTTGAACAATGTGTTTTCCTTCTCTGTCTGTTGCTCAAGGGAAGAGACCAAGTATCTCTCCCACCACTAAACATGGAAATGGTTGAAGAGTCTCTGCCCACAGCCAACCCATACGGCTCTCATCACGGTACCAGTCTGTCCAGCTGTGACCAGGCACATCTGGGTTCCTTGTAGTCAGTGTTTTAAAGAACATCCCTCTCAAACACAACAACATAAGCATCACCAGGTAGAAACTTGTCCCCAAACTGGAGCCCATTTAACAGCTCATGGCAGGACTGTTGGGAAGTCGATTGTCACTGTTCTTAGGTTCTCAGTGGCTTCGGCATGAACTACAATGACAATTTAGAATCCTGAAATTCTACCTTTTACTATTTGACTTAAAGATAATGAGACATAACTGCTTCATCTTTTCTTGCAAAATGCCCTCAACATAGCTAAGCTAAAGCATTTAGCATTTGGCACATCTTTCCTAGTCCCAGTTATCCCCCATTATGTAACCCCTGTCTCTCTTTCTAAACGTTTCTCTTTCTAAACGTGTGAGAATGTCTTCTTCATGTTATCAAAGTGACTTGCCCTTGAGCATGAGTTCTCCCAGCTGAGCAATGGATACTGTCCAGCAGTTACACTGTGAGTCTATGGGATAACTGTTCTCACTGGAAATGGAACAAAAGAAGAGAGTTTGTAGGATTTTTCTACTGTGGTTTTTTTCTGCTCACATTTAGATTAAATCCGGTGCAGAATGTGTATAGCCAGACTCAAATGATTTTGAATCTTTTCGACATAAATTTAGACAGCGCATGTCTCTACTGAAAATTCAAAACAGTATTAAACATAAGTAGGCAGGAATGTTCACGTACAAATTTGATCTCTAGAAAGATCTTCGGTTATGGACATCAGCGCTTAATGTATAAGATTTTTAGAAGCTAAAACTCCCCAATCCTCTCTCCAGAAAAGAACATTTAAATATTTAAATAAATCCCAAACACAGAGCCTTTTTTTTTTTTTAAAGATTTTATTTATTTTTCAGAGAGAGCACATCAACAGGGGGAGTGGCAGAGGCAGAAAGAGAAGCAGGCTCCCCATTGAGGAAGGAGCCCAATAAGGGACTCAATCCCAGGACCCTGAAATCATGACCTGACCCAAGGGTAGACGCTTGACTGACTGAGCCACCCAGGTGTCTCCAAACACAGCGTCTAACATTTGACAGCAGTTTATTTCCAGTTACAAATAAATACATCTTTGAATTTATAGATACTTCTTTCATTGGCTAATGAAAATTTTCCCTATGTTAATTAAAATTATTTTTCAAATTAAATAAATTTTAGGTGTACTGTTGTCCTTTCCTCAACCGGAAAGATTTCATTTAATCTCCAAGGAATGCAACCCAAACAAAATGGCCAAGACCTAAAACATAGAAAGATCAATGACTAGCTTGTACAAGAAAAAACTAACAGGCAGATCTATGTTATAAGGCAATGATTTGGCAATCATTATAAGGCAAGTTAGTGGTTATATAAGAAAGCATATCATATTGCTGAGGATAGAATATTTTTTGCAGGCAAAAAAAAAAAGAGAGCAAACCTTAAGGAACGACTGGTGATTTTATCATTTGGCGATTTTATCATTTGGTCAACACCGTGGAGGCCTAGAAGAAGATGACCTCATGTATAATACAAATGGGCAGAATATGGAGTGATCCCACTTGCACAATATCTAGGTATTTTTCTTTCCATTGGGTCAAACCCTGTCTCCACAAATGCCTAAGAACAAGGAATCCTCTTATGCCTATAGAGAGCATTACACTTCCCAACAGTGATTGTGAAGGTGGGGTGTGGAGTGGTTGGAACCACCCAATAGGTGGAATATTTTATCAATGACATTGTATAGAATTGCATGGTGATAATAAACAGAAAACAGACTTTTGGTCTGTTCTACCACTGCATTTAGTTCTCTGGAACTCCTGCTGTGGCATTTCAGGCTGCTCGTTAGCTTCCGTTCTATAGACATCGCTGTAGCTCTCGCACTGGGAAGAAACATTCCCATTGTCAGCCATCCCAGACACCACCATCCGATCACTCTACTTCTTAGAAATGTGGCCGATGTCACTGCTGGTAGTTTAAAGTTAGGACTTTGAGTCTCAAAGCCGCTGAATGACTTACTGAAGGATGCTAATGAGTTCACCCTGGGATAGGAGGGCAAGCATTTCAAACCACTCAGCCACTGTTAAACACACCAGATACTCTATATTCTGAAAAAGTACCTGATAACCTATGATTGCTAATGTTTTAGCAGCAGAGTGTTTTTGTTAACATGCAATAGTATTTGGAACTCCGATGTTCCTTTCAGATAAAGCCAAAGCCCTTTTTGCTCCATGGCCCTAAGGACTCCACAGAAGCCCTAAGAAGAGGATCTTGACTGGATACTGGAGAATGGGTATGCAGAGACCATGCAGGGCATCCTGAGAGACCACACACCAGAATCCTGGGTACTCAATAAATCCAAGCAGGGCTCAAGAGACATGAAACAAAAGGGAGGCTGAGTGTAGCAGGCAACACATGCAGCGCCGGCATTATTTATAATTTTGACTCATTTCAGTCTTACATTGGGAGATAATTCTATTTCCAAAGACAGTTGGTCTTTATTCTCCCGGGTGAGAACCCCCTTCAGGGCAACTCCAAAGTTTCTTTATGAAATGTGCTTACATTCACTGCCTTTGAATTTCTCTGGCCAGAGTTGACCTTTCTATGCAACTAGGAAGGGAAAAATAATTACCATGCCTGATTTTAATTCTCATGTGCTTGATCCTACAATTACTGTCCCTTGAAAATATGAGTTTGACCTTAGGACATTGGCAGGGCCCATGTTATTAACTCACGGGTTTTACCCTCGGACCATAAAGGAGTTCTGAGAAGACAGAGACCCTGGACTTTCTCCAAACCTTCGCCTTTCTAAATCTCTCCACCTTTTTGTCCCTACAGTGTGGAAAGAACTGCTTTTTCTGCCCAGCTTTTAGTTTCTGTGGTTCTCTGTTTCAGCCATCCTAGTCTAAACTAAGCCAGGAGGTGCTGTTTCAGAATGTAAATGAATGTTCAAACTGTAAGTGAATTTTCCAGGACAGAAAGGTAGGCAACTTGCTTGGTCAACAAAGAAAGATACATTTACCAGCCCAGATCTTTGCAAGTCATTCTGTCCACTGAGGAGGGGGCACAGACAGATAGTGAAAATAAATGAAACTGGCAACCTTTCCTGCTCCACTGGAATTACAATTCTTCTGAGAGATAAGAAATCTCTTCCCAGCTATTTTTCTCATATTATATGAATCCAGGGACACTCTTTTGGCGAAACCTCTCCCAGGACACATCATTGGAATGTTAACTTTGCCAGGGCCTTCTAGCTCTTTCAAAATAGGTCCCTTGAAGATATTCTCCCTGTGCAGTCTGAACCTAGTTTTTGTTGTCACAAGATTTTTAAATGAACTGAATGTTGGACAACCAAGATCATTTACTTTTTTTGTTTTCTTTCATTTTGGAATGCACAAATCATGGCAGATTATGATAGTCTGCTTGCATAAGGCCACGCGCAGTGGTGTGTGTGAGCTGCAAATGCATGCATGCATGGGTTTACCTCTAATGTATGTGCACGTGCACGTGCCCTCTTTTGTCCTCATTCCATCTTCCAGAAACAGCCATCCTCGTATACATTTGTTGTACATGTTCATGTAAAATGTCTGTCCTTGGTTTCAGCCGTAGATCCTTGTCCACATGATACATTTTGTTGTGATGTGTTGTTGTATAAAGGGCACAACTGTGGGCGCCTGGGTGGCTCAGTGGGTTAAAGCCGCTGCCTTCGGCTCAGGTCATGATCTCAGGGTCCTGGGATCGAGGCCCACGTCGGGCTCTCTGCTCAGCGGGGAGCCTGCTTCCTCCTCTCTCTGCCTGCCTCTCTGCCTACTTGTAATCTCTCTCTCTGTGTCAAATGAATAAATAAAAAACCTTTAAAAAAAAAAAAAAGGGCACAACTGTGTAATAGATTACATTCTATTTCTCATTTTTATTTTCACTCAACACTATGCTTTTTGGATCTATCCATGATGCAGGACTCACACATACTGATGGTTTCTGACAGTTGGACAATGAAGTACACACTTTCTGCATCCTACGCGTCTCATCCCCAGCGATGTCTCCAGTTCCTGGCCAGTACACACAACCTCATTATGAACCCTCTTGGACACGTGGTCCCAGTGGTCTGAGAATTTATTTGGGTTATATACTCAGAGTACCAATTTGGGTCATAGACTATTTTGATACTATATATTTTTATGCTCTTCCCAACTGAGGCTTCCTATGGTATTGTAGTTGTCTATGTTCTGGCCTTAGATTAAAACCATGCTACTTTCATTACCATGGCTTTTGTGTATGTCTTAATATCTGTTAAAGATATTTTAAATAAAGATATTTCCTCTCCAGTATTTTTGTCACATTCTTGTCATTTTCATGGAAATGTGTTCATCAATACAAATTTAAATTGGGTTCATCAAGTTTCTAAATAAATCCAACCAAAATATTGAATTTAAAGATTAATCAGGAGAACTGACATCTCTATAAAATTAAAATTGTATCGTTTCAGGAAAGGAATGTCTCTTCAGATATTCAGATTGTCTTCTGTCTTTATGGGAATTTTACATTTTTCTCTATAGACATACAGATACTTGATAGTTTTTGTTGCTATATTGAATGGTATCTTACATTGGATTATATACTCAAATTGCCAGTATAGAGACTTGCTTCCACATTTTGTGAGTTTATCCTGCTTCAAGAAAGATAGTTGAACTCTGAGTATAACAGTTTGTCTACTGATTTTGTTTTGTATCTAAATAATTGTTTCGTCTGCAGACGATATAGTATAAGAAGTCCTGTTCCATACCATAAGAAAAGTAAAAGAAATGAGAAGTGTATATTGGACCATTTCAGTTCTATCTAAACATAATATTGAAGCTTATTAATTATATCATTCAGATTTTTTTATAATGGTGTTTTGGCAGTCCGACTGAACCACTTCTTCGAGGATTATGTTGCAGTCTTAAACTACAATCTATTTCTACTAAAATCTATTTTCCCTGAAATGTGTTTACGATTGAGTATTCTTATAGTAAAGCCCCTTATACAACATAGTATCCGTCTTTGTCCTTTATGATTTTCATGTCCTGGAATCTATTTTGTTAGATTTTATCACCCCAGTATTCATTGGTTCATAACTGACATCCTGTTATTTTCATGTTTTCTCTATCTTTTCATTTAAGCATGACTCTTCTAGGCAACAAATGGTCGAATCTTATTTTGTAATCCAGTCCTGGAGCCTCCATCTTTAACTGCTGAGTGCAGCATATCTAATTTTTTTTATATTGATTTGTTCCTACCATCTTGTGTTACATCTTCATTTGCGATATTTAATCTTAGTTTTTATTTTCCTTTTCTGCTTCCTGTTGGATAGGTGAATTTTCTTCTCTTACCTGGGTGATGTAAATGTTAACACATTCTATTTTTCTTCTGTACATGGTCACTCTTTATTAGGATCCCTATTCGCTATTAAGGTTTTTTTTACATAGATTTATTATTTTTTAAGATTTTTATTTATTTGAGAGAGGGAGAGAATGAGAGCGAGCAAGCATGAGAGGGGGGAAGGTCAGAGGGAGAAACAGACCCCCTGCTGAGCAGGGAGCCCAACACGGACTTGATCTGTGACTCCGGAATCATGACCTGAGATGAAGGCAGTCGCTCAACGAACTGAACCACCCAGGCAACCCCACTATTGAGTTTTTAAACTTAGTAGTATCTAGGTCTCTCCCCTATTACGTGTTTAAGCAAGTTCTTTTATCTGTTTGATCTCTCTGTGTTGCCCATGGTTTGGTACTGTCCAAAGTTTTAGTTCTTAGTTAAGATGTCCTTTGCTTTCAGGCGCCTGAGTGGCTCAGTGGGTTAAAGCCTCTGCTTTCGGCTCAGGTCATGATCTCGGCATCCTGGGATGGAGGCCCGCATCGGGCTCTCTGCTCAGCAGGGAGCCTGCTTCCTCCTCTCCCTGTCTCTCTGCCTGCCTCTCTGCCTACTTGTAATCTCTCTGTGTCAAATAAATAAATAAAAATCTTTTAAAAAAAAAATTAAAAAAAAAAAGATGTCCTTTGCTTTCTTCTTGTCTTAGCTTGGGCTTATTAGACAACAAACAGCACTTAACACATAGTACCACCCTTCTATACTTGTTGCACCCTTTTTCTGGAGTTGAGTAATGCCTCTCAGATTGATTTCAAAGTGGATTTTTGAATCTTTTGAAAACCAGCATGCCTGAAAATATTTTCAACACACTCTCACATTTACTTGAAAATCTTGTTATAGAGTTTTTATGTTCAAAGTAAGGATGAAGTATTACCCTGACTACGTTAGTGCCCTCAGGCTACCCTAACACAATACCGTAGAACATTAAACATGAAGCAACAGATATATATTTTCCTACAGTTCTGGCAGCTAGAAGTCCCACATCAAGGTGCCAGCCAGTTTGCTTGCTGGTGAGAGCTCTCTTCCTGGCTTCTTGCTGTATCCTCACATGGCCTTTCCTCCTTGGATACACGCAGAGACAGAGCAAGCTCCCTGGGTCTCTGCCTACAAGGACACTAATCCCATCACGAGGCCTCCATTCTCATGACCGGATCACCACCCTAAAGCCCCACCTCCACATATCAACACACTGAAGGTCAGGGCTTCACCATGGGAAATTTGGGGGACAAAAATATTCAGTCTACAATATTTCTTAGAGTTAGTGCTGATGTTGAGAATTATGCTATCAGTTTGATTCTTGTTGTTTGGAAGTCTACTACCTTCTTTGAACTTCTGGAATTGCCTTTGTTTCATCATTGACCATTTCTACTCAAATATGCCTAAGTATATGTTTTCCTTATTTATCATGTTGAAAACTCTGAGCCACTTCCATCAAGTATCTTTAATCGTCTTCCTTTTCTCCTCCTCCTCCTCTCTTCCTCCTCCTGACCCCTCCTCCTCCTTACTCTCCCCTTTCTCTTCCTCTTCCCCTCCCCCTTCTTCTTTTCTAAAAATGGAGCTTCTCTTCATTATTTTTTTTCAAACAATGCTTCCTTTCCATTTTTTTTTACACTTTCTGGGTCTCTCTTCCATTTGTTGCTAGTTATTATTTCTACTCCCCATGCCTTTGGCACTTCTGTTGTAATTCTCTTCTTTTTAGCCTTTCCCAACATTTTATGGAGGGTCTTGAACCTTACCTTGCAGCGCACCCTTTGTTTTTCAGCTGTATTCAATTCTTCTATTCAATCCAACACCTACATCCTTTACTTTAACGCTTATGGTTTTCATATTATATACTTCTGCTTGGTTCACTAAACTCATCATTATGTGCTTTATATTGGTACACTCTTCTGCTGTCTCAGGGAGTATATTTATTATGTTAACATTCTTGGGCCATCTCCCTCTGCAATTCTACCGCAGTGGTTATATGTTTTTCAATTTGCTTTCTTCTTAGAGGTTGTACTCTGAGTCTCGGTTATTTTATTTTGTTTTATTTTTATTTTTTATTTTTATTTATTTATTTATTTGACAGAGAGAGAGAGAGATTACAAGTAGGCAGAGAGGCAGGCAGAGAGACAGGGAGAGGAGGAAGCAGGCTCCCTGCTGAGCAGAGAGCCCGATGTGGGCCTCGATCCCAGGAC
>LNAC01000046.1:596356-645348 GCA_002007465.1 Ailurus styani | reverse complement strand
TAAAAACAAGCTTAAACTCTCTTTTAATGAGATTTCTACATGTTCAAATATATAAGGGAAAGATGATTTTATTTTTTATCTACCTATATACCTATCTATCTATCTTTCTACCTATCATTTATTTTTGTGGTTTGGTATATAATCATTTTCCATAAACTGTCAATTGAGACTAACTGGTAAAGTACAGCCAATGATTTACAAAACTCTAGAAATAATAACAGTGGATGCAAATATTTTTTTACCAATTTTAGTATATCATAAGCACTGATAAGCAGAAAAAACAACCACCCAAATTTGATGAAAGTAGCACATAGATATTTTTAGAGTAAACTCAAGAGTAACCTGAATACCTGAATTTTTCATTTTATTTTATTCAAATACATCTAACGCAGTTCTACAAAGTACATTTTAGGACAAAAACAAGTAAGAATTCAATACTTTTGCATACTTCAGATTACACGAACACTAATTAAGATAAAACAATTGTCTTCCTGCTCAAGTTTTCCATTTTGGTCCTTTGGTTTAGACCAAGGGACCAGCCAACTAGTACCCTCAAGTCCAGTAGGGCTCATCATCACTTTTATAAATAAAGTTTTACTGGTACACAAACACATCCACTTGACAATAAATTGTCTATGACTGTTCTCATAGTACAGTGTCAGAGTTGAAGGCATCTGACCCACAAAAGCTAAAACATTTACTATCTGGCCATTTATGGAAAATGTTTGCTGACCTCAGGCTTAAGCCATGAATGAACAAATACATATTGAAGTTGATGCCATGTTCTCTCTACTGTTACCTTATTATCTCTTGGTGGTTGGACTGTTCTTCCCACCTCTGTAAGGCGGTCTTGGCATCTTCCCCATGTTTCCTGTATGACGAACCTTGTTATTAAGTACTGTCTTCTCCTACTGTGGACTGACATGAACAGTCTTCCCGGCCATGGCAACTGCTTGCAACAATTTCCCAGTGATTTTGTACTTTCATTCTATGTGCACAAACATTCCCTTTGTGCTAAGCTTGGACAAGCAGTGATTCATACTTTTGTTGGCAAAATGGAACCTTGATTAGAATCAATAATATCAAATAGCTGCCATCAATTAAAAATGCTTCCAAAAAGCTCTTTGTAGCAGAGCTGTATAAATGGATATGACTTTGATTTATTAGGGAATGGATGGATGCATAGTGAAAGGTATTGATTTTGCCATTTTTTTCCCAGATTGTGGTAGCATACAATTGATTTATACTATCATTAGCATTGTTATGGTTCTAAGCATTTTTTAATTGCCATGTTCTCTCTCCTATAACTCATGTGTTATTTAGGGCTGTATTTTTAAATCCCCAAACACGTGGAACTTTATTAACTTATCTTTTTATTGTTGATGTCCAATTTATTGCCTTGTGGTCATTCTCCATATACGGGGTATAAGTTGGGTATGTATAACATACCTGGCTTCTTAATGTCATTTCTAAAACCTCCCATCTACTTTCTAATATTCTGTTATTTCGAGCCACCAATTTGTGATAAAAATATGTTAAAATTAAACTGCTAATGGANTTTTTTTTTTTTTTTTTAAGACTCTATCCATCTATTTCACAGAGGGAGAGAGATCACAAGGAGGCAGAGAGGCAGGCAGAGAGAGAGAGGGAAGCAGGCTCCCCGCCGAGCAGGGAGCCCGACGCGGGCCTCGATCCCAGGACCCGAGATCACGACCTGAGCCGAAAGCAGAGGCCCCAACCCACTGAGCCACCCAGGTGCCCTGGATGTGTCCATTTCTCTTGGTGATTCTGTCAGTTTCCTTTTTGGAGGTCAAGGTACATACTGTTTCATGTTGCTACATCTTCTTAATAGACATGCTTTTTTGTGTTTATCATATACCATCTATTTTACTAAAATTTGTGCATTAAATTCTATTGTGGAATATTCGCATTTCTAGCTTTCTTTTTATTAGTATTCTTAATTTCGTTTAGCTGTGTCATTTTTATACAGCTAGATTTTTAGTAGATCAATCCATTTTCACTCACAATAATTACTGATATACTGGGGCTCACTTCTACCATTTTATCTTGTGTTTTATATATTGTTTGTCATTGTTTCTCTTTCTTTCCCTTTTTATCCCTTTTATTTGTTTTTTAATTCAACATTTTTTCCTTTTATTTCTTCTCAATTTTGGTTGTTTATCATGTCTTACACCTTCTGTGGTTGTTTGCATTGTTACATATCCTAAATATTAATTTAAAATAAAATGTGAGGTTAATTAATTCTTATAAAATCTGAAGCTCTTCAGTAATCGGATACTTTATCAAAATACTGCATTCCTGCCTTGTTATTGTTGCCAGAGATTTTATTTTCAATGTTAGGTGCAAAATGCTATTTTCACATTTAGCATTTAACTAGTTATTTCCATCCATTTCTGTACCCCTTGTTTCTTGATTCCCATCTCTTCTCTCTTACCTTCACATTTATCTTCTTAATGAAGAACATCCTTGAGTATTTCTTTCTTTTGGTTCTATAGTCTATGTATATAAAATCTGTATGTGAAAAAAATGCCTATATTTGATGCTTCTTCTTGAATATTAAGGTAGCAATTGCTTTCCTTCTAACCTTGATTACCATAGATGAGAACTGCACTGTTAGTTGAATTGTCATGCCCTTGCAGGTGATGTGATGTTACTCTGTGGTAGCTTAGGAATTTCTCTTCATTCTCAGTGGTTTGCAACTATTATAAGCCATGGGATGGACTTGTATTTATCCTTTCAGATCACAGAGTATACTTCTGATCTGAACACTGCAATTCTGAATCATTTTGCCCATGACTTCATTCAGCTCCACACATGCTCCAGCCATTTAGCTCATATGAAACTCCTATGAGATAATATTAAAGGATCTCCATCTGGCCTCCAAATCTCACAGCTACTCTTCTATATTTTCATATTCCTTTGTAAAAATCTTGTTTCTCACTATCCTCTTTGGTCTAATGCTGTAACAACATCTAATTACCAATTTCTCTTTGCGTATGTGTGGTAAGAGTTCATCCTCAAAACAGTTTGGTTTTACTTACGGATAATTGCTAAATTTTTCCATGATCTTTTTTTATGCTCATTTCTGCCTACCTCAGTCACTTCCCTGCCCTTTTAAAAAGGATGTTTTTCGTTCATTTAGGCATCTTAAATATATTACTTTTAAGCTTTCAGACTGTTCTATAGCAGTCTTTTCATTGCAAGTTAATTACATTTTTAAATGTTGATTTTATTGACTATAATAGATTCTTAGCAATCAGTTTCTTCACAAGGGTCAGAAGTTTGGATTGTGGCTCATTTGGAGGGTTGCTTTTTGGTTCTATTTTTTTTCCTCTTTCTCTGCCTCTCCTTTCTCTAGGCTTATTCCTTGTGTCTAATAATTTCATGGCTGGTTGAACTCCCAATCCCCCTGGGATGGTTAATTTTTCTACGTCAACTTGGCTGGGCCATGGTGCCCAAATATTTGGCCAAACATTTTTCTGGACATTCTAGGACGGTTTCTTTTTGGTGAGATTAATATTTACATTGATAAACTATGAATAAAACAGATTCCATAATGTGGGTGGTCCTCATCCAAACAGTTGAACACCTTATAGAACAGAAAGACTGACCTCCCTTGCGCAAGGATAAATTCTGCTGACAGATGATCTTCAGACTTAACAGCAGTATCAGCTCTTCCCTGGATCTCCAGCTTGCTGGTCTACCTGCAGATTTTGGATTTGCCAGCCTCTATAATCATGAAAGCAAATTCCTTATAATAAATCTCTATCGAGATGTACACATCCTATTAGTTAAGTTTCTCGGGAGTGTAACGACTAATACACACCTGCTAAACCTGTCAGGATGAGATATAATATTGGCATTTCAAGGCTGCTGTTGTATGACCAGGAAATTCAGCTAGAGCAGATCTTGTCCCTGAATGACTGGATGACTTGGTCCAGTCTCTGGTCTCTATGTGTCCTTAACCCTGTCTAACCTGGCTAAAAGTCCTAACCTCAGACAGTGGTCAGCAGCTCTTTTCTCCCAAGCTTCTTCACTGGGGTTGGGGGAGACTCTCACTTCAGCTCCTAATGTGTCAAAGTGAACCTGGATCCATGAACATTGTGACAAGAAATACATCTGATGACAAGTAGCAAATATGGATATAACTGTCTTCGTCCTGGGCTAACCAAAAAATGAAAAGGAATGATGACTTCTGTGAAAATATATTTTGGAAAACATCCTTTGAGGAAAAAGAATTTCATCCAGAGAACCAAAAGGAAGAACATCCTGATGATTTTTTGAATACAAGACTATAAGAATCTTGAATAGAAGAATTTCCGTAATTCACTGGAAATGGGCATCATTAAGTCACAGTTTCCACAAAAGCCACTTGTCACATAGGCTGAGATTAAAACATGATGTGATGAGCTAGAGAGAGACAGTGCTCTCTACAGACCACTCCACCTACCTCACCCTTGTTCTTGTAGAGCTCAGATTAAACATTTCTTCTTGTGGTCCTCAGACCTCACTCCTCCCCACCACGCTACCACTGCTCTCATCATGGCTTACTTTTTCTTCCACTTGCTCCTATAACACCCTGGACTTACCTTATTGACACCTTCCCTAGGGTCCTGTTATAATTTATTTATCATCAGTGTCACTCATAATGAAATGGCAATCTTTTAAGAGCTGGAACTTCCTCTACCTAATGGATATTTGAGTTGGCTGTGCCTGGATCCATGCTTATTAGCACATCATTCATCCCCCAGTAAATATTTTTTGAATGGTCGACTGGCTTCTCTTCATTCTGAACAGCCTTGCAATTCCTGGGCATTTGTGACCTACATACAAAACTATTCCTATGAGACTTTATGGATGTACATTAGGCTTTACAACAAACATTTGATTGAGACATTCTCCTTTGTTGGTGCATGTGCAGTGTGTATATCCAGCAACAGCTGTGTCTTCCTCTGCAGACCCCACAACATTCTCCTAAGTGGGAGCAGCTCTGCTCAGCCTTCCACACTCTGCTATACAGCCAACGGAGGTCTATGTTTATGATTCTTTCCCTACACGTTCTATTTCATGTCACCGGAAATTTGAACACATGATTATAGAAAAGTAAGTTTAAAATACAAATGCTATGTGAAAACTTTTTTCATACCACCTCAAATCAGGAAGCCAGCAGGACTCAGACAACGAGTGAGACTCTAATGTGATTGCAGAAAGGTCTGCACTGATTACAGCATCCCACCTCGTCATCAGCAGGAAGGTCTATGACACCTTAGTAAGAAGCAGAACCTTACAGGCACAGAATCATTGCTCTTACAGCAAATATAGTATGAGGCCATTATAAAGTAAGGAAGGAGTTCTAAGAGAAGGCTGTCCCATCCCCTCAAGTCTGCACAAGTCAGCCATCGAAAACCTCTTCAAAGCCCCAAACCATCACCTGGAAAGGCATTAGGGAAAAGTGCGATACTCCTTTAGAACCAGCACCAGAAAAGATGAGTGGAGTAAGAAATGAAGACATGGAGAATCAACTTCAGGCAGATTCTCCCTCACGTTCAACTGTGTGGATGTTACGTAATGTTTTCAAATGGGTGAGGAGGAGGGGAATAAAGGCATCATCATATAGACATCTACATGTCTCAAGGAAAATATCAGATTCTGAATATAAATTTTAATAGTTATCTGTCTCTACTAAATTGGCAATGATTTTTCAAATAATTCCCCAGAGTAGATTTGTGTCAATGTTCACAGAAGCATTCTAAGCTCTAAGTGGTAGACACAAAGGAAGTTCTTTCAAATATTTTATCATAAATTTTTAATCTAAAGACACAAAGATTAGTTGAAACAATGACAGTATCAGCAGGAAAGGAAGATTTGGCACCTGGCTGTAGGACAGGAAAATACTAAATGCTTTAATGCAACACTGATTAGTATTTTCTCTCATTATAATTCTCATTGGTTCTACCAAGTACAACCTGAGTTGTCCATTCAGCAAACCTAAGGCAACTAGGATGTAGGGCCCTGGGAGACCGTTATACAGATCTTCTCTTCAAAAAGTCTTCTAAGTTCAATGCATTTGGAACCTCTGCTCAGAGGAGGGAGGAAGAGATGACCCCTCAAGCCCAGGAGCATCTGGGCTGGTATTTTGTGCTCATTACAAAACCTAAATGGTGACAAGGAAAAAGCTGGTTCTAACAGAATGACTGGCCAAGCACAGGAGGCCTCCAGCCTTGGGATCCGTGGCTGCACAAGTGAGGACGGGGTGGAAAGGCTGCAAGTTGGCAGACTCCAGCATGGCTGGGAACCTCTCCCCTGAGCACAGACAGTGAACCGTCCACACCAGCACCTCCAGGAACACAGGTGTCAGAGTGACGCTACACTGGAAGAGCAGCCCCAGAGCAGCCGATCCCCACAGCCCGCGTTCTGGGCGCCATTTGGAAACACGACTGAGTTCTGCGGCTTCTCCCTGAAAGCTACCTATCCTGTGACTTCCTGGTCTGAATATCTGTGCTCATCTGAGTATCATACAGGGCAGGGACTCCAGGCCTCAACCTATTCATTCTTCCTTTTGCAGCATCTAGATGCCCTCAACCAAAATAACAGTGCAAACGGATGAGAAACAGTAGCCGAACAGCACCTACTCTCGTGAAAAGATGAAATCCTTTCGAATCCACTTAATATTTGTCTGCAAATATTAGCTATGCCACCCTGGTTTAAGATGCTTGAGAAGGCTGAGCTGTGCTAACACAATTAATTTGCTCATTACATACATCTTCATCAGCAGGGGAAAGGTAAATTCCAGGCCAGCCGGAGACGACATTAAAAATTCCAAATGAGTGGGTTTTACAGCAGTGAGTGCTGAACATTTTTAAGTCTTATTCTCTCTTCCCATAGTTCCAGTGTTATTTAATTCATAGTCCATGGCTATTCCGTGTGCCCATGTCAACCATACTAACCTTTTATAATCTCTTAACAATCCCATTACAGCTTTGGCTGAGAATTTACTAGCCCGCCGTGAGCTTCTGGATGTGGTTACACGCTGGTGGGTCGTAGAACCCCCGTGATGGAAGAATGTTCTCACTCCATTACATCATGTTGCAAAGTTGGGGGTGTCTGCACCCCCGTTTCTCCTCCCACCCCCTTCAATCTGCCTCCTGAATGCTTGTTGCTGTCTCTACCACACCATTTGCACTTTGAGTCTCTGGGCAGTGCTGTGCTGTGCCCTGTGTCTGGAAGACACAATTTCTATGTGTTGAGAATGTACCTGTCCCCTCATCCCTATCTCTAATGCTGCCTCCTCCATGCAGGCTTCTGTGATATGACAAATCCCTTGACTCTTGACACTTCCTCCAGTGACATTTATCAGCTTCATCTTGGCCATGTACTTGTTATTCATATTCAAGCCTTATTTCTCCAGCTCTATTTAAGAGCAGGGGATTAGCCTTCTTTGTGATTCTAAACTCACTCCTTCCCTGGGCTGCAACAGGCTCTGCATTCTGATTATCGATTTGCCTTGCTAGTGCAAGAGCGCCTTTGGGGAGCATGATCTCTTTACCTAGAACAGGACGATTTAAGGCCTTCCCTACATGGAAACTGCTCTTCCTCCTGCAGCACCACAAGCCAGAAATTCCACTGATAGAAATATTTTTTTTTCCATTGAGCATCAGCATCTCCAAATGCCAACTGTCAGGGGAAAGATAAGGCAGTGTTATCTGCACATTTTGTTTATGAGATGGTTTTCCTGGGAGGAAAGGAGATGTGGAAGAGCAACCAAAGCACTGGCTACTTCCTGGGCAAGAGAGAAGCCAAAACGAAATAGGTCAGAAATGAAGACAGAGAATCTAAAACTAAGTTAAGGAACTGATGTCACCAGGCTGGCTCTGCAGGTGACAATGGCATTCTTAGAAGGGGACTGCATGAGTGAGGCCTGCAGGTTCCTCACTGCCTCTCCCCGATCGGGCACCGGGGACACGTCCCCCCGACAGTGTGCTAATGGAGGGCACGAATTATGACACAGCCCGTCTACGGGTTATGGTCCCCGCACTGTGCTGCTCGTCTCTGCAAAACATCTGATATCCTTCCACCTTTTCCTTGAACGTGAGGCCTCCGGTGATACACTTGATTTCAATCGCCAAATTTGTTCTTCTTTCCATCCAAACTGGATTTCAAGACCCAATGTAACTAGACTGAGAACCCTTCCAACACTAACTACCCATATGACCGTGAGGATAATTAGAAAATGAAAGAACTGCATGTCTTAGGCTTGGGGAAAAAGAATGACAACCCAAACTCCACCTTGGGCCAAATTTTTCCAAGGGCCCAGCGGATTTGCTTATAGCAGGAGCACAGCAAAGACAGACATATCTGTCTGTCCCAGAGAAGAGGCAAGAGCAGGCATGACTGGGTAACAGTGTGTGCACAGGGCCAGCAAAGTGTACCCTTTTCTGATGGGTTTGCAAAAACAAGGAGCAGATGACCCTAGCTACTGTGGGTTTCCCTGCTGAACAGATACAAAGAGCATATTCTAAAACTTTCCACTGTGTGTTTCTCCATTCACGGAAAGTGTAGATTTAATGGCAGTAACAAGAGACGGAAACTTCTCAAGGCTCAGTGACTCATTTCACTTTTGGACAATTAAGACAAAAGAAACAATTCTATGAAGCCTTCTTCACTGCACATGGGCAGAAGCTAACCCATGTGCAACAGTGCATAACACACTCACATTAAAGTAATTAAATGTTACAGGGAAGCAGAACATCGGTGCAGATGAAAAACCTTTTGCTATGTCTGAATGCAGCCTCTAACTCTGACGATGTTGAAGGAGCCCAGGGAAGCAGGAAGGGTGACGTCCTCAGTGGTCATTGGAGGAGGGCTGCCTGGCAATGGTCCGCCTTGCAAAGCAGGGGAATCACAGCACCTGGCACCGAGGCTTGGTTCCACCAATAAACCACTCTCTGACCACAGTGCGACAAGTCTGTATCTTCCTCTTCTCATTGATGAAGAAATGGAAATGATACCATATTTTCAGGGACGTCCAACAGAGACATTGTAGGGACAAAAATTAAAACACATAATAATGGAAAAGATCTTTGGAAAACTAACACTAAAAATAATGCCACTCTGTGGCACGTTGCTATTGATCCAAAGTTTACCTCTGCACATAATAGCTGCTCACCTAATATTTGCTGCATCTGCTGGTGACTGCTGACCTCCCAGTTGCTAAATGCAGTGAATTCTCTACAATCATCACCCATCTCCACCTCTCTAAGATTTCATGTGGCTTTGGTTAGTTCTTCTCTGCAAAACCTCTTCTTTGCCCAACTCGTACTCTATTGGTTCCTTCCCAACCAAACCCCAAGTGCAGCTGCCAGCACTGTTTCAGCAGGCAGTGCACTGTCCCGGGTCTCCAGGAGTCCTGTCCCCAGGCCATCCCTCTGCTCCCATGGCCCAGTGACTATGTTTGCCCTTGCCTCCTGGCTCTTCCTCTCCAGTCCCACCATCTCCTCTCAGCTCCAAACCACATTTCAACAACTTCCGGGGTGCTTTGTCATCATGTCCTTAAAGCAGACAGTCATGTGTCCAGTCCCTGCCCCTAAGGTGTCTGTTGCGCGAGTCCACAGTCCCCTATGTTGTTATTCGCTATGATGAAGGACCACCACTGTTCTCTATTTATTCCCTGACCTCAGCAAACGGATCACAAGCCACCTAAGTTTGTCTCAGACAAACTTCTTGAATAATTCACTTTAGTCACATACAAGAAAGATTCATACTTTCACCAAATTATTGCCCAAAACCACTCTGTGGTTTCCATGACCTCCAGACTTTTCTACTTCCAATCTAGTCTCTGCACAGCTGGAGACGGATCCTTCTGAAGCTGAAATCTGGCCCTGTCACTATTTAATGCTCTCCCCTCCCCCAGCAGCTCTGGAAGCCAAGCACTTGTTCATTAGATGATACGGCCATGAAGATGTGCCTCACATCTGCGGGGAGCACAGAAGGGGGCCCACTGCAGGGAGCACAGGAGGAGGGCGCCCCAGCCGCACAATCCCTCAGTGTGTTTGCACTGAGCCTCCTGGGCACTGCTCCCCACGGAGGATTCACCACGATGGAAATACTGACACAGACCCATTCCTGGGAAATATGGCACTGCTTTTCGGCTCTAGGACCCCCCAGTGGCTTGGCTGAAACCTCCTAAGAGCTCATCGACACCTAGGAGGCTCCCGCCCAACCTTCTTTCTCCTTCATTTGGGGTCAGATTTTACTGAGGCCAGAATCCTGTCCTTCCCAATTTCCTTTCATATGGGCGTTTCCTCTAATAAGATCCTGGAGAATCTAATGCTGCCTTGATGTCTGCTTCTCTGCACACTCAGAGTAACACACATTACAAACGCTTACTTTTTTTTTTTCAAACACTTATTTTTTGTTTTGCAAATTCCCTCTAGCACCACAGATCGCAGTCCTGCGTTCTTATGGTGTTTTTTTTTTTTGTCCTCTCTGCCTTCACCATTGTCTTGTCTTCTGGATCAGTTCTTGTAAATAGAGCATCACTTATTTTTAGCTAAATTAGGTGCCTGTCCTTGGTAATTATCTATCATACCATGTACCATTCTCTATTCCCTGTTATAATTGAGTATTGCCATCCATTCCAAGAATGTGAGCTTTTCAAGGGTATAAATAGTCCCATGCAGACCCAATACTTAGAGTCTCATACAATATACAGTAGCCGTGGCTGCACAGTCTCACAGGTAGCTTTTTGGTTGCCTCTGCTCTGAAACAAATTCCCCCAAATTTAGTGGTTTAATACAGCAACCACTGCATTAGATGTATGATTGCGTACGTCAGGAGAATTATAAAATAAAAAGTAATTTTTTTTGCAGATATGATTTTTCTACCTACTTGTGGATAGCTGAAGAGAGGTGAAATGTGTTTCAAGGTCATGTTTAGATTACATTTATTTATGCTTTCGCTTACCTCTTAGGAGTGAGAGCAAATTATCTTGTTGCAAATAAAATGTGTAGTGCCAAAAGATAGAGGCCATTTACTTTTTGAAATTTTTAAAAGGATTTTATTTATTTATGTGAAAGGGAGAGCACGAGCAGGGGGAGGTTGCAAGGGAGAGGGAGAAGCAGACTCCCTACTGGGCAGGGATCCTGATGCAGGGCGGGACTCCAGGACCCCAGGATCATGACCTGAGCTGAAGGTAGATGCTTAATGAACTGAGCCCCCCAGGTGCCCTGGTCAAGGCCATTTAAAAGAAATTACATATATGAAGGAAAGGAAAGAGGGGACACTCTAATTATTTGGGACAGGCAGTGCATACAAGATACAGAAATCACACTATTATTTTAAAATCTTCCTTTAGACATTCTAAGTGTTGTTGTTGTTGTTTTACTATATTGAAACCATACAAAACCTACTCTTTGGTTTAGGTGATACTATAGGCAAGGGGTCAGCGAACTTTTTCTGTTAAGGGATAAATAGGAAATACTCTACTCTGCTGTTGTAGCATAAAAGCAGCCATAGGCAATACATAAACAAATGGATGTGGTTGTGTTCTAATAAAACTTTATTTACAAAACAGATGGCAAGCCATATGTGGCCCCTTAGTGATTGTTTGCTAACCCCTGCCATAGTACGGCATAAACCTACACTTCCTGAAACAGACACAGCTCTACAAGTGACAAAGATAAACGAAAATGCATGTGCATCGCCTGAAGGAGATAAGAAAAAGTCAAAATAAAATGTAAGTTTCGCATGCATGTTTTAGTAGGTGCCAAAGACGGACACCCTCTCCTGCTACTCCTTCACAGTTACCCCCACTCCTTACCCTGGCAACCACTGATCTCATCACTCGTAGCTTGTGGTTTTGAGAATGTTCAAATACATGGAATCATATTATCTGGCATTCTGTGAAAGTGGCTTCTCTCTCATGAAAGATTAGGTATCTAAAACTCATCCAAGTTGTTGCATGTATTAATAGGTTTCATTGTATTGCTGAATAGTAAACAACTGTATCCAACCAACGTGTGTGTGTGTGTGTGTGTGTATGTGTGTGTGTGTGTATGAGAGAGAGAGAGAGAGAGAGAGAGAGAGAGAAGGAATTTATGTCAGTGAGGCCAAAACTGGGAAGACAATGGACTAGCATCTCAAAGACGGTCTCCCTCCAAGCAACTTTTCAAAATCCACTCATGGGTTCAAGTACATTTGGGTTGTTTCCAGCTTTTGGCTATCACAAAGCTGCTATGAACATCTGGGTACAGGTTTTTGTGGAAATGTAAGTTTTCATTTCCCTAGAGTAGATACCAAGTAATGGTATTGCTGTGCTGTATATTAAATGCATATTTAATTTCATACAAAAGTGCCAAGCCATTTCCCATTATGCAGGTTTTCTAATCATCACACTTTTTATTCTTCTATATTAGGAAGTAGCACCCATTCAGTGAAGCTCCCAAATGTACTGGCTCAGTAACCTCGAGCAAGTTCTGCAGGATCTAGCCCTTTTGTAGTTTAAAACTGGGGATAACTTGATTTGAGTTAATGAGATGATGCTACCACAGCACTGAGGTCAGTACCCACGCCAGTGGCCCCCCATCACAGCAAGTCTAGCCCCACAGGAACCTGGCAATGTGTGGAGACATTTCCGCTTGTCACAACTGAGGGAGGTACCACGGGTGTCTGGTGAGTAAAGGCCAAGGATGGTGCTAAACATCCTACAAAGCATAGTACAGGCCCCTCGACAAATTACCCATCCCCAAATGTCACTGATGCCAAGACAGAGAAACTGCAGCCCACACAGAGAAAACACTCAACAAATACTTATTATCATCGCCATCACTATTAAAATGGATATTTATTCAAACTCGGCATATACTCAAGTTACTCAAAAGGTTTAGGAAAGTACACCCCTCAAAAAGAATGATGACTTTAAAGGAAAAGTAGTTCTCTAGAAAGCTGAAGTCAAAAAAGTGAATATATAAATAAAAAATATCACCACTGATTTTTTTCCCCATAAAATCTCCAAAGAAAAAGTTAATGTGTAAAGATTTTCTAGGGGCGCCTGGGCAGCTCAGTGGGTTAAGCCTCTGCCTTCGGCTCAGGTCATGATCTCAGGGTCCTGGGATCAAGCCCTGCCATCGGGCTCTCTGCTCAGTGAGGAGCCTGCTTCCCCCTCTCTCTCTGCTTACCTCTCTGCCTACTTGTGATCTCTCTCCCTGTCAAATAAATAAATAAAATCTTTAAAATACAAAACAAAACAAAACAAAAGATTTCTGAAGCTTCCCTGAAAAGCTTACATATACCTAGAATCCTAATATGGTTATCACTGATGTTAAAAATAACACCAAATAATTCCACATTTTTCACTACAAAAAAAGTTATCTTTGACATATTAAAATACACTGAAAAAGAAACATTTAAAGGTCAGTCATCCATTCAAGTCAGCTCAGCTGAGATACTTCACTCAGGCATGTGAAAGAACTGCTATAGATTTAATCTAAGAGGAAGACGGGATAACAGAAACAAAGTCCTAGAATACTCCTGTGATTGAGTATGGATTCAGCAAATATTTGTTCACCTCAGGTCCTTCTCCTCAATCTTTATTCTTCTGGTAGAAGCAGACAAGTCAAGTGGTGTGCAACTGTAAGTCCACGTAGCTTCCCCCGCACACTGCCACATAACACCAGCTGCATGATGCCAGTTCCCTCAGAACACTGGTCTCTTCATCTCAGACAGCTGCAATGAGCCATCAAGGTCCCTTTCAAGTCACATGTGCTCTGGGTAAGCTCTGTTTCCAGTCCCTTTTAGGGCAGACCTTGGAAAGAGGCTGGGGAGAGACTTGCGCTGTTCCTCCTCCTGCTTCTGTTCCAGATCTAGACTAGTCACCCCCATCGAGTCAGTCATCCGGGGTCCTGCGCAAATCAGCCGAGTGGAAGGACTGGTGGATGGGTGAGCCTCCAGGGAAGACACACACTGAGTTTGCTTGGGTGTGTATCATTTAGTGGCTTAAACATAGTTAGAATTTATTCAAAGTACATCAAGCAGTCCTTAATGACCTTTAATGGACCTCCTCCTTCCATGAGTCCCCCACCACAATCTCCCCACAAAATCCTTGCTTAAAACAAACAAACAAAAAAAACTTACATTCTATTAAGAAGCCTAAGAAGGAGGACAAATGTCCTGAAAACAGTTGTTGTGTGTGTGGTTTTTTTTTTAAGATTTTATTTTATTTGCGGGGCGGTGGAGCAGAAGCAGGAGAGCTGCACATAGAGGGAGAAGCAGACTCCCTACTGAGTAGAGAGCCCGACATGGGACTTGAACCCAGGACCCTGGGATCATGACCTGAGCTGAAGGCAGATGATTAACTGACGGAGCCACCCGGGGTGTCCCCACAGTTGTATTTTAATCAAGAGGTGCAGTTGGCTCAATACAATACAGCACAAAGTGCACTGAGCAGTCCTTGATATAACGTAAACATGATCCAATTTGCATTTTTTTGTTTGCTTGGTTTTGTTTTTCCCGTTTTTTGGGTCTGTAGCAATTTTACTAAGATACAATCAAGCATCTATACAATTCACCCATTTAAGGTGTACAACTCAATGGTTTCATGCGTTCAGAGAGTTCTGCAGCCATCACCACGATCAGTTTTATTTATTTTTATTTTTTATTTCTTAAAGATTTTATTTATTTATTTGACACAGAGAGAGAGAGATTACAAGTAGGCAGAGAGGCAGGCAGAGAGACAGGGAGAGGAGGAAGCAGGCTCCCTGCTGAGCAGAGAGCCCGATGCGGGCCTCGATCCCAGGACGCTGAGATCATGACCTGAGCCGAAAGCAGAGGCTTTAACCCACTGAGCCACCCAGGCGCCCACCACGATCAGTTTTAAAGTACTTCATCACCCCCCAAAAAAACCTACAGCCCTCTTTATAACCCCCCACCACCATCAAGCCTAGCTATGCTGATAATCAATCAGAGTAAATTTCACAAATCGTTTAAAAGCTGCTCAATGTCCATTTTTCTTTTTGAAAGTCATTGACTATCTTTTTTTTTTGTTCTGGGTTCTGACTGGCAACATTTACTGCAAGGTGAGGACTTGCTGAGGGAAGTACCCAGATTCTGTCCCAAAGTCTAAGGCAACAGGGAAGTGCTCAGTTCTCAAGAAAGTTACTACCGGGCGCCTGGGTGGCTCAGTGGGTTAAAGCCTCTGCTTTCGGCTCAGGTCATGATCTCAGCATCCTGGGCCGGGCTCTCTGCTCGGCAGGGAGCCTGCTTCCTCCTCTCCCTGTCTCTCTGCCTGCCTCTCTGCCTACTTGTAATCTCTCTCTCTCTGTCAAATAAATAAATAAAATCTTTAAAAAAAAAAAAAAGAAAGAAAGTTACTACCATAATGCAGTCTTTAAAAAATTAAAATGAACGGAAAAGCCCCAGCATTGTAAATAAAGGCAGAACCCCCTAATCCTTTTTGTGATAAAATGTTATTTACAAAAACAGGCAGGCAGACCACAGGCATAGCTTACCAACTCAATTTTTGAACATACTGCATTATAATGTTACATATGTCACATGCCTGTTTGTGTGTGAGAGACAGTGTGCACCCACATTTGTGCATGTGAGTGGGGGGAGGGGCAAATGGAGGGGGTAAGGGAGAATCTTAAGCAGGCTCCACACTCAGCGGAGAACCTGATGTGGGGCTTCATCTCACAACCCTGACATCACGACCTGAGCAAAAATCAAGAGTCCGACGCTTAATCGACTGAGCTACCCAGGAGGCCCTAATGTTACAAATCTTGATGCCTGAGTGTTTCTGGTGGCCCCTGAAATTTGGCACCTTAGACAAGTGCCCCACTCTCCTCACCCTTGTCCTAGCCCAAATACTGTTTCCATTTGACTCCCTTCATTTTGCCCTTTGTCAATGGACTAGCGTAAAACAAAATAATCTTTAACGGTTAGTGAGATTGGTAGAAGAGAAGCAAGGAAATCAGATGCTCCAGGCACTGGTCATCAGCCCTGAATAATGGAGGCGCTGCGTGTAAACATTTGCAAGGACTTAAGTCTGGGACCTGACAGGTAAACACACAGATCTCTTATTAGCGTGATGCTCAACAGGGGCATAAAGGAAAACCCACGCTGACTGAGGTATTTATGAATGATTTCAGGGGCAAGGGAAATACGCAGGTAGTAAAAGTTGCTGATGCAAATTTATTAAGTTAATAAAAATTATGGAGGAACATAAAATGCAGAGTAATCTAATAGGGCTCTGTGAATGAGCCACCTGATAAAATTTAACCCAGAAGGGAATAATTGAAGGAATAAATCCCAGGAGTACTCAGGAAAAACAGCCAATAACCAAAAGCCCTGGCTTGGCAAGATCCAAAATGGGTTCAAGGTATTTGAATATATTAATGGAAGGGTAGAGGAAAATTCAGAGACACTATGGCTGTACATTCTGTGTCTTAATGAACCTTCTTACGACTCCCCTACAACAATCTCTCCCTAGAATGGTTGCTTTTTGAGAAACTGGTACTTTTAGTTAAGGAGCCAAAGATGGGAAACAAATGTCCTGAACATAATCATATTTTATTCCATTTTTTAAAAAGATTTTATTTATTTATTTGACAGAGAGAGAGATCACAAGTAGGCAGAGAGGCGGGCAGAGAGAAAGGAGGAAGTAGGCTCTCCGCCGAGCAGGGAGCCCGATGCGGGACTCGATCCAAGGACCCTGAGATCACGACCGGAGCCGAAGGCAGAGGCTTTAACCCACTGAGCCACCCAGGCGCCCCTCCATTTTTTGTTTTAAGATTTTATTTATTTGTGGGCGCCTGGGTGGCTCAGTGGGTTAAAGCCTCTGCTTTNACAAGTAGGCAGAGAGGCGGGCAGAGAGAAAGGAGGAAGTAGGCTCTCCGCCGAGCAGGGAGCCTGCTTCCCCCCCCCCTGCCTGCCTCTCTGCCTCCTTGTGATCTCTCTCCCTCTGTGAAATAAATAAATAAAATCTTAAAAAAAAAAAGATTTTATTTATTTGAAAGAAAGAGAGAGCACACGTGGCGGGGAGGGGCAGAGGGAGAGGGAGAAGCAGGCTTCCTGCTGAATGGGAGGCAATGATGCGGGGCTCGATCCCAGGATCCTGGGATCATGACACACCACGAAGGCAGATGCTTAACTGGCTGAGCTACCCAGGGCCCCCTGTCCTGAACAGTCATATTTTAATTAAGAGGTACAGTTAGGTAATGAAGCTCAAAAATAAGGAGCTTCAAGAGACATATGCAAAGAATATGTGTCAAAATTTGGGTCTTTGCACTCAAAGTTTAGGAAGAATGAAGATTATTTTATCAAATGTGACAGGCATACGAAGAGTAAAGAATAGTGATGGTAAACTAGGACCTTGCCTGTTCATTACTCATGAAATACAAGAGAGAGCAGATGATGAAGAAGGAAATTATACTGGTAAATAAACGAAATGCTTCCTACAAACAGCACAATCGATAGGCGTTACTGACAACCAGCGGCGAGCTCGTGCTTGGGATTAGGATCAAAGGAGCCACAAATAGGTACATTTAAGCAAAGGCGGAAAAGAACACAGAGCCAGGGCCTCTAGATTCTGTAAGAAGCAGAGAAACAGGAAAACCATCCTCAAGATGATCAATGTCTCAGCTCACAAAGCTCCACTGGAAACAAAGAAGAGTCGGAAGACACTTAATGTGTCAGGGTATGTTGGTTTTTCCCTCTTTGTGCCTTGCTGCACTTTCCACCGGATTTTACCCTATTTATGCTGCAAGGGTCCAACTTCCACGGGCTGTGCTGCATGGGTGCCTGCGCCTTCCAGTTTCCTGCTTTATGATAAGAACCCTGGCGCAGGACGGGGATGAACCCCTGAGGCTTCACTGAGACTATGCACAGCACACCTGAGATTCACCCCAATGAATTGAAATTAACAATTTTTTTGTGGTAAAGTATGCATAACACTACACTTGCCATTTTAAGTGTACACTGAAATGGCATTAACCATTCATGCAACATCACCATCAGCCACCTTCGGAGGGTTTCACCTTCCTACACAGAAAGGCTACTTGCCTTCAATGACAACCCCACTCCCTACCCGCAGCCCCTGGTGACACCACCCTACTTTCCATCCAGACGAATATGGCCGCTCAAAGTACCTCCTAGAAGTGGGAGTCACACAGTACTTGTCCTTTTGCATCTGGCTGACCCACTTAGCAAAACGTCCTCAGGGTGCGCCCTCCTGACAGCATCTGTCAGAACTTCGTTCCTAACACTGAATATCTTCCATTGTATGTGTGGCTCACGCTTTGTTTATCCATTCATCCACTGGTGGACATTTGGGCTATTTCCACCTTTTGCTTACTGTGAATAATGCTGCCGTGAACGTCGATATACAATATCTGAGTCCCCGATTTCCACTCTTTTGGATATATATTTAGAATTGCTGGATTGCGTGGCAATTCTAGTTTCAATTTTTGAGGATCTCCATGTGAGTTTCACTATTTTGTTCAACAACAACAACAAAAAAGGCTAAAACCCGTGACCCACATGTGCATTATTATGTAATTTTAATAGATACTAACCCTACAAGAATTTCCAGTGGAACCATCTAAAGACTTATAAAAAAAAAATGCATGGTGTCTGGGAGTGTAAAAATCCAATTCCTGTAAAAAATCCAATTCCTGCAAAAATCCAATTCCTGGTGCCCGACTGATTAATATGGATTCCTTACGCCGTTGCTGAAAATGCAGTCATGTCACAACAGTCATCATCATTCTTTGGAAATTAGTTTCAGAAACACCTTGTTAAACTTTACTTCTTCTGGTGAAGTAGTGAGTTTTATACTACTATTTTTAGGGATATAATTGCATGAAAAAAAATCCTTATTTTGAAAATGAAAGCCCTTCCACACCTACACACAGAGACGAGAAGGGAGAAAGACTAAACTCTCCCTCATTCCTCCAATCTTTGAGCCCACACCTGCACTAAAATAACCTCCATCATACTCCACCCCAAGCTGCTCTATAAGGCTCTCTTTGCTTTTCCCCATTAAATGTAATAAAAAAATCAGGGATAACTCTGTGCTTTTGCCTCCCCGGTAAGGAGGGAGTCGTTTATCATCTGGCAAGTCTGGTGTGCAATCTTCCACACGTGGCTTCCGGCTTCAAGCTGGAGTCAGAACAAAATGTCAGCCAAGCATCCCTATCTAGTAACTGCATCAGGTGGTGAGGAGCATTTTGAAAAGGGACGATAACACCAGTTGTGAGAGCGAGTCTGATCCTCAGTGACGAGGGACACAGGTCCATGCCGGGGAACTTGGTGTTGCTCTTGCAAACGTCATCTCTGAAGTTCAGTTTGGTGCTGGCATCTCCATGATGGCAGGGCCCTTAGAGAGACTGACACGCTCATCCAAATTTGTCTCGTAGCAGGACTTAACTAACACCCAGAAATATTGAGTCTGCAACTCCTACCAGACAGAGCTGCCCTGCCTGGTCCTGGCTTGTAATCCGATGCCTTCCAAGACAAAAAGAAATGGCAGCTCCTTTTGAAAGAACTGTCAAATCCACTGCGTGCAAACCCAACTCTGATTCAAACACGGGGGGAAATATGTATCCTCCCTTTCTTTTCTTTCTTTTTTTTTTTCTTTTTCGGTTCTAGGGGGAAAAAATGGACTGTTTTCAGAAAGATTTTTAGAAATCGCTATTTCCTGAGGAAGTGGAGAATGAATTTGTCATGGACAGGAAAGCAGGCAGAAGACATGTTCCCTCCATGCATCTCAGATTTTAGGGTGCCAGAAGTCACCTGATGTGTGCTGGTTACGAATGCAGATGTGTGGGCTCCACCAGAAAGTTCTGAGTCTTTAGCTCCGAGCCCTAGGAATGTGTATTTGTAGCCCCACATCAGGTAATCCACTTGTGTTTGGTTTACCGGTGCTGGTATCACAAATTACCAGAAACTGAATGGTTTAAAATGTGAATTTCTTCTCTCAGTTCTGGAGGCCAGAAGTCTGACAAAGGCCTCACCAGGCTAAAATCAAGGTGTTCTCAGGGCCTACCTTCCGGCAGCTCTAGGGAAGAATCTATTTCTGTGCTCCCTCAAGCTTCTAGATGCTTCTGGCATTCCTCAGCTGATGGTCCTCTTCATGCATCTCCAACGCAGACAGCATTGCGTCTTCTGACTTTGTTTCCGTCCTCACATAGATTTATTTTTGGTCTCAGCTGGGAAAGGCTTTCTCACACTATACCAATCTGACACGCCTTTTCTGCAGTCACATCCTCCTCTGCCCATCTCTTAGAAGGATCCTTGTGATTACCTCGGACCTACCTGGATCACGCAGGATCACCTCCCCACCTCAAGGTCCCTAGCTAATAAGTACATCTGCAAAGTCCCTTTGACGTTCCAATCAACAGACTCCCTGCTTCAGCAATTAGGCTGAACGTATATTTTAGGGGAGAGAATGGGTATCATCCTGCCTACCACAGGTGGTCCACAGGCCAGACTCCGGGGAAAAAAACTGCAAGAAGCAGTGTTTACTTCTTTTTCCTCACAACCTGCCACACCTACAAAGCAGTGGTTCTCACCTGGGCAAGGGAGGGGTGATTTTTCTGCCCTGGGGACATCTGGCAATGTCTACAAGGAGTCCTGAATTAGGATGAAGATGGAGATGAGAGAGAAAGAGAAGCCACGAGAAAAAACGCAGCTTGTCTTCTATCCCACTAAAAAGCTACATAGTTTCTACGTGTTCTCTCCTCCCTGGTACAGTGCTGATGGAGAAGACATTGAAGGTTCGGTCAGGTGAAACTGGGTGTGTGTCGCAGCTCTGCTGGGTGTGACACCGAGTTTGCTTCAACACCTCTCCCGGCCTTTGGTGTCCTCAACTGTGAGGTGAGAAGAGTCAGACCTCGCTCAGGGGCAGGAGATGATCCCTGGGCTGTGATGGCTTACACACCTGGTTAGTTCCTAAACCGTTATCTTAGGAGTAGCAATCTCAGTCTTGCTCAGATAGGTGCTCCCAAAAGGCAGGGACTTTGACTCCCTGAAGGTTGCATTAGAAACAGCCCAAACCGGTGTCTGCCTGGGTTCTTACACCTCATCGACTGTGGTCAGATCAAAAGGAAAACAAGCAAGGAAGCAGCTGTGTCTAGGACATAAAGCATAACAATTTAGGAAGGGATTATGAAAAGTCATCAAAAACCAGAAATGTACCTGTTACCAATCCAATCCACAAAGCAATGCCTACGCAGTGACTGTTGTGAGCATAAATGATGGAGAGCCAACCAAACACCTATAAAACAAAGATGAACAGATGGGAGAAGGGGTTTGTATCCTTCCTAGATGAAGAGGTGATCTCTGCAGGAGTGATACAGAGCATTGCAGATGGGCGGTGGGAGGTAAGAACAGCCTTGCACAGCAGATGTGGCTCAGGTGCTAGCGGCTAGCTAGCACACCTTCCCCGTGCAAGCCTTAGCTACTGAGTCTTGCTGAAACAAAACAGATTCTGGCTGAGGCCCTGTGTGCATCCTGCCAGGTCTTGTTTGTGGAAATAAGCACATAGCACAAGCAGGTGAGCACCCCTAAATGAAATCCAGCATGCTTGTGGGAGACTCTGCTGGGGAAGTCAGCCATACAGTTCGTGCCTGGCACCACAGGACACAGGAGAACACACCACCACCACCACCACCACCCATGATCCCTGAATGTGGGCGTGAAGAAGGTGCTCACAACCATGAAGCAGAGAAGGATCCCCATGGAAACGTTTCATCACTGACATTTCAGCTCCCGTTGCCAGTGCTGATGACAGGAGGCACTGACTGTGACCTATCTCTAACAGTTTATCAAGGTAAGGAGGGAACATCTTGCCTTTTCCTGGTCAGAAACAACACTGGGTACAGTTTTCCTTTCCTTGTTTCCTGTACTTAGGGCAGGCCTTTGAAAAAATCCATATTGCACCCTTCCCCATCTAGGATGGCCCCCAAAATAGAATTAGACTTAACCTAAAAGCCAAAGATCTATCAAATTTCATTTTATTTTATTTTTAAATATTTTATTTATTTATTTGAGAGAGACAGAGACAGAGAGAGCACACACAAGCAGAGGGAGAAGCAGACTCCCTGCTGAGCAGAGAGTCTGACGTGGAGCTCAACCCCAGGAACCCGGGATCATGACCCCAGCCAAAGGCAGATGCTTCACCGACTGAGCCACCCAGGCGCCCCAAGATCTATAATAAATTTTAAAGCTGAGAAGGCATGTGGTTACAGCACAGCATTTATGCCAGAACAATGTGTAGGGTACATTATGTGTAGCTCTGTTATTCTCTCAGAACTACCCTGTGGAGTCAGAGGACTGTAAAAGGAATACAAGACTGCTTCTCCAGTATCCTCAGAAGCCTAGCTCTACTGCACGCTTCTGAACACCACACAACGTGTTCAAACTCTTAACTCCATCGCGGTTGACAAATGGGTCGCTTTACCTAAAATGCAGCCCCTTTATGTCCATTTATACCAAAGGCACAAAAAATTGAGAGAATGATTTGTTATCCTGGCTTTAATATTAGCAAACAGAAAAGCCTGGCTTGTCTGCGAATGTGTAACATGGCTTCACGGGTAAGAGTGAAGAAAATATCCAAGAAAAAATACTCGGCTTTAATCTATATAAATATTATCATCTATATTGACTTACTGCCTTCAACTTTTTCAAGGTCTCTTATTGTCATCATCTTATTAATCATCCCTACTTTTTAAAAGAATTCATTTACATATATTGTCATGAGCTGAACTGTGCTCCTCCCAAATTCACATGTTGAAATCCTAACCCCCAGGGTCTTAGGACCGGAAGTGATGCTATCTGGAGATGGGGCCTTTAAAATAGGTAATTTAAGTATAAAGTGAGGTCACGAGGGTGGGCATTTACCCCACGTGACTGGGGTCCTTATAAGAAGAGGAGATGAGGCCACAGACCGGCACAGAGGGACGACCACATGAGGACACAGCACGTGTGAGCCTACACACCAAGGACAGAGGCCTCAGGAGGATCCGGGCCTGCCCACACCTGGATCTCAGACTTCCTAGCCTCCAGACTGATGGACAGAAATGTCTTTTGTTTGAGCTTACCAGGCCGTGGCAATCGGTTATAGCAGCCTGAGCGGACTCATACACAGATTTTCTACATCAACTGCTGGACGTTCTCCTTTCTTTGTTTTATAGCCTTTCTTGAGGACCTGTTGTGAGCCCCAGGACAATGAGGTTTTGTTGTTTTTGTTTTTGTTTTTTTAATCTCTAATTCAGTTAATTCTCTGAGCAAAGATGCACAAATGCATTAGCAGTCCTAGTTTGTGAATAAGGATCCTGAGGCTCGGTGTTATAAATGTGCCCCAGATCACACTAGATGATGCAACCGGACCTGCAGTGGAGACAGATCCAGAAACAGGTCTCGTGTTGTTTCACTTCCTCTCCCTCCAGAACCTGGATGTTTTATTTATTTATTTATTTATTTGTTTATTTATTTATTTAAGATTTCATTTATTTATTTGACACAGAGAGAGAGAGAGAGATCACAAGTAGGCAGAGAGGCAGGCAGAGAGAGGAAGAAGCAGGCTCCCCGCTGAGCAGGGAGCCCGATGCAGGCCTCGATCCCAGGACCCTGAGATCATGACCTGGGCCGAAGGCAGAGGCTTTAACCCACTGAGCCACCCAGGCGCCCCAGAACCTGGATGTTTTAATGAGGTGAATTTCTCTGCCAATCAGGAGGAATATTTGTGTGTGGGTGATGCCTGGAGAGAGCCACAAGCTATACTGCACCCATCTGGGAAGGGCCCACCAGCAACGCCATGGTCACCAAGCATGGATCACCCCGCGTACGGAAGCGGGGCTGTGACTCTCCGTCCCTACATACTCAACCGCAGCAGAACACACATGGAATACACCGGGCGGGAGATGACACAAGCCCACCTCCCTTCCTCTCTTCCCTGTTCCACCACATCTCCAGGCATGGCCCCTTCCACTAGCTTCAGATCTAGATGAGTCAGCTACTGCTACAAAACAAATGACACCAACTTACCAGCTTAAAACACCCATTTCTTAGCTCACAGATCTGTGGGGTAGAAGTCCGGGATGGCATGGCTAGGTGCTCTGCCGTGGGTCTCCCATAGCTGTCTCCCAAAGACGCCCCCAAAGGGTCTGCAAGGCTGGGCTGCTGTTACCTGGAATGTTCAGAAAGAATTCATTTCCAGTACCCTTCATGTTGCTTCATCAGTTCTGTTCCTTTGGTTGCAGGACTGAGGTCCCCAGTTCCTTACTGGCTGTCATTAGCCAGAGGCCACTTTCTGCTCCTAGAGGCCACCCAGACTCTTTCTCACATGGCCCCTTCACTCCCCCAAACCAAGAGAGGCACCCGCCATCCCTCGGCCATCCCTCGTATACTTCAACTATGTCTGACTTCTCCTTCTGCTACCAGCTGGAAGAATACCTCTGCTTTTAAAGGGCTTGTGTGATTAAATGGGCTTTTTTAAGGGCTCGTGTGATTAAATGGAACCTAACGCACCCCAATACTCTGTTTTACCTATATAACGCAACATGCTCAAGGAAGTGACGTATGGTCATGTAATGAGCTCCTACCCACACTCAGTGGGGAAGGGACTGCACGAGGGAGGGGCAGCCTTAAAATTCTGCCAACCACAGCAAGTCACATGTCCTTTCCATGTCTGGCGTTCCTTCTACGCCGGCATTCTAACCCACCCCTGTCTTCTAACCAATCTCCAGTTTTCCACCCTGGAGAAACAGTGACCCATTATCAAACATCAGTGTGACCGTGCCACCCTTGTAGTTAGTGCTTGTTTTATTCACTCAACATTTATTGAGCACCTCTGCAAACCTCCCCCCACCAATACTCTGAGCACTGTAATGAGAGAGGCCAGTCAGAGAAACTTCCTGAAGGACATGCCCTCAAGGAGGAAAGAAGACCCCCCAACAAGCAGACAAGTGTGTGGGCAAGACTGCCTCAGGGCAAGACAGGTGCTATGGAAAAAATGAAGAGATGTACCAGCGGGCCGGACTGGGAATGGTCTGGGAATGCCGTTCTAGGTGGGCATCTGGAGTTGTAGACGGGCAGCCTGGGAAGGTCTGGCTAAGCACAGACAGACCTGCACGGAGCCACCCACCGGGAGGTGCTGAGGATGGAATGGTCCACAGAGAGACCGGGAGGTGATGATCCTGAAAAGGGGAAGGACTGGCTGTTTGAGGAGCTAGGGACAAACATATAGAGGGCAGAGCTCCCAATGTTAAGGAACTCCTGAAGAAACAAAGTCAGCAAGATGCAATGATTTAGGGAAGGCTGGTCTATTTACTGAGTGCAAACTGCACGGGTGCAAACTGCACAGTGCACAGTGCAGGTGACCTCCACCATGAGCTATGACCGTCAGCAGAGCACCACAGCCAGCCTAAGGGGATCTCGTGGGGAAAGGTTTCAGGGAACAAACGCCCCTCTCTCCCTCCCTCTTGGCTCCTGCCAGGGCTCACTGTTGGACACTTTAGTTGGGACCCAGTGCGAAGCCCAAGGGCAGGCACCCAGGTGATGTGGTCCACTACCATCAACTTTTAGGGGTGGAGTGGGGGATGGAGAGCAACGCAGAGTACATTTGGGGACATAAAAGGACCATCACAGCCCCAACCCTGAAATCTGGAAACATGCCCAAGTGGACAGTTGGCACTCCCTACTTTCTGGTCTCCTAAACACTGAAGATTCAGCCATTGGAAGGCATTGCTGATTATCCCAATTCTTTATTTCAGGAACCTCCGAGTTACTCATGAACACCACTGAGAATTCTGCTTCCTTCTAGGCTGGGCTGCTGTCTCAGCTGATGCTGCCCAGAAGCAGAGGGCACTGCCCTGCTCTGTGGTGGGCAGCCAGCTCCCTTCACATGTCCTCCCAGCTGAAGCCTCCACGCCCGTTCTGGGACAAGAGGGCTGGTCAGCAAAACGCGCCTTTTTGACACGGATCTTCTATGAGGGACCATGTGTACTTGTGGTACAGTGACCAATCACCCTGTGATTTCCAGCTGAATATCCCCTCTATCCCTCCCTAGTAAAAAGGCTCTTGAAGTCTGCCAACCTTCCCAGCCCCGATGAGACTCCCTTTTCTCCGGTAGGGGTGATGCTCTGTGCATCTCAACCGTCTTTTATCCCCAGACCTTGGGAAAGTGCTCCACTCTCATCAAACGTTTACAGAAGGGTACAGTCTGACCGAAGTCAGCACCGACAATCCTCCATGTCCACAGGGATGGGATAGAATGGCCTGGACCCAGTCGGGAAGAGGACCCTGCCGCACAAGATTAACATGAGATCTGGCTCAAAGCTACGTGTCCCAGGTCTTTTCGGTGAAGATGAATAGACCTTATCTTCACTCGGGGACCTTGTGCTTCGAAGTCGCAAGCATCTGACCTTATCTTCACTCGGGGACCTTGTGCTTCGAAGTCCCAAGCATCCACACTAGTCCCAAACACGCTGTGAAGCCGACACTTCAGCGGCTGGCCAGCCCCGTTCTGTGTTATCCTTCCAGTATGGTGTTCAAGTCAGTGTACAAAGCCCCTGAATGGCTCGCCGGCAGGGTTTCTTCTCGACCAGTAATTATGTCTTATGTCCCAAAGGGCAGCCCTTTGAGTTCAGCCCCTGGCTTTAGGAAAATGCATACCCTTCTCCAGCAGCCCCGAAGGCACTATTACTCTCTTTTGTATAGCCAATGCTCCTAATGACATTTAATAATTATTAACGTCCCAAATGGCATCTTATTTTGTTGTTGTTCAGTAAGCTTGATCACTCCTGATCACCTTAAATCACACCATCACCCAGGTTCACGTGGCGCTCACGGAAACCACGGGTTCCACCTCCTACCCAGGTCCCCCCAAAGAGCTTTATGAAATGCAGTGCCTGCTTTTGTCCAGAGACACAGCCTGTTTCTAGGCATCGTTTCCTGTTTTTCTCAGGTACGGTTGGAAAAAATGTAGGCTTTCCCAAGTTTTGAATTTGGTCTGTCATTCAGCAACCGTGACCTTCCACTGGTGCCTCGATGACACTGAGTTGTCTCTAAGCTGCCCCTTGTTGATCTTCTTGGATGCTCTTTGGATGACTTTCCCCTTTGTGTGGGGAGACTAAAGTGAAGGTGTGTTTCCATGTGGGGAGGGACTTTCAGTGTTGGGAGAAGCAGGACATACTCTACTCCTGACCTCCCCCTTACCTTGACAGACCCTGCCCTTTTGCTGGCTGAATAAATAAATGGATGCATGAAAACAATAATGGTGGTGGCAGAAGCCGGTTCCCTGGGCCGTACCTAGCCAAGATCCCATCACGTCTTTTTTCTCCTGGCTTTATTGAGATGTAACTGACACACAGCACTGTGTAAGCTTCAGGTGCATGATGTGTTGATCTGATACATTTATGAATTGCAAAATGATGACAGTCAGTGTCAGCTACCACCTGCACACCATTACATAGTTCCCATTTCTTTTTGTGGTAAGAACTTACTCTCTGAGCAACATGCAAGCATATGGTACAGCATTATTAGTTTATAACTAATTGGAACTAATTCATTTATAACCACCATACTCTACATTAGATCCCCAAACTTGTTAACCATATATAACTGGAAGTGTGTACCCTTTGAACAATAGCTCCCCATCTCCCCTACCCCCTAAGGTCCTGGTAACCAGCATTCCACTCGGTGATTTCTAAATCTGTCTTTTTTAGATTTCACATATAAGGGAGATCATACAGTATTTGTCTTTGTCTGGCTTATTCCATTTAGCATAATGCCCTCACGTGATAATATGTGGTGAAATATACATGACATATGTCATAATGCCTAATGTGGGATATATTACACACATAATAATATAATATATACCATAAAGCCTAATGTGATATTAATATATAATATATATGTCATAATGCCTAATGTGAGATATATAATATATATATGTCACAATAATATATATGTCATAAGGCCTAATGTGATACATTATACATGTAATATATGTCATAATAATGTTATGCCTACTGAGATATTTTATATATAATAATATATATGTCATAATGCCTAGTGAGATATATTACATATAATAATATATGTCATAATGCCTAAATGTCATAATATGTCATAATGCCTAGTGAGATATATTATATATATGTCATAATATGTCACAATCCCTAATGAGATATATAATATATAATAGATATGTCATAATGCCTAATGTGATATATGTCATAATAATGTACATGTCATAATGCCTAGTGAGATATATGACATAAGTAACACATATGTCATAATGCCTAATGTGATATATGTCATATGTCATAATGCCTAATGTGATATATGTCATAATAATGTACATGTCATAATGCCTAGTGAGATATATGACATAAGTAACACATATGTCATAATGCCTAATGTGATATATGACATATGTCATAATGCCTAATGTGATATATGTCATAATAATGTACATGTCATAATGCCTAGTGAGATATATGACATAAGTAACACATATGTCATAATGCCTAATGTGATATATGTCATATGTCATAATGCCTAATGTGATATATATATCATAATGTACATGTCATGATGCCTAGTGAGATATGTGATATATATAACATATACATAATGCCTAATGTGATATATATGTCATAATATGTATATCATAATGCCTAATGTGAGATATATTATATATGTCATAATATGTCATAATGTGTAGTGAGATAAATTATATATAATTTATATGTCATAATGCCTGTGAGATATATTATCTATGTCATAAGAATATGTCATAATGCCTAATGAAATATATTATATATAATATGTCATAATGCCTGATATGAGATATATATATAATTATATATGTCAAAATAATATATATGCCATAGTGCTTACTGTGAGATATATTATATATAATATATATGTCATAGTGCCTAATGTGAGATATATTATATCATAATACGTCATAATGTATAATGAGATATATATATAATATGTTATAATAATATATATTATAATGGCTAAAGTGAGACACATTACATATGTCATAATATGTCATAATGCCTAATGAGATGTATATATAATAATGTTATAATCCCTAATGTAGATATATATAATTACATGTCATAATATATATGTCATAGTGCCTAATGTGAGATATATTATATATGTAATATATACCTCATCATAATATATATGTCATAATGCCTAGTGAGATATATTATATATAATACATGACATGTCTAATGTGAGAGATGTCATAATAATATACATGTCATAATGCCTAATGTGAGATATATTATATATAAAATAATATAATATATTGCCTACATTGTGATAATGCCTAATGTGAGATATATTATATATATTACATATTTATATATTTATAATATATATATTTTATATATATATCATCTTGACATTATGGCATTATGACATTGGCATTATGACACATATTATTATATGTAATATATCTCAGTAGGCATTATGACATTTTTATGATACATATAATTATATATAAAATACATCTCACTAGACATTATGACATATTATTATGAAATATATTATCTATGTAATATATCTTACTAGGCATTATGGCATATATTATTATGACATATATATAATATATCACATTAGGCATCCTGACATAAATGTTATTGTGACATATATAATATATATATCTCATTAGGCATTATGTCATATATATTATTATGACACATATAAAAAAATATATATATAGCACACCATCTTTATCCATTCATCTATGTGGACACTTAAGTTGTTTCCATATCTTGGTTATTGAGAGTAACACTTCAGTGAACATGGGAATGCAGACATCTCTTCAGGACACGGATTTTAATTTGTTTGGATAAATATCCAGAACTGCTGCATCCAATGGCAGTTCCTTTTCAATTTTTTGAGAAATCTTTCGCATGCTTTCCTTAGTGGTGGCAGCAGTCTGCATCGCCAACAACAGTGTACAATCTCTCCGTATCCTTGCCAACACTAGTTATGTCCTATCCACCTCATTCTCTGAGCAAACACTGCACTACTTTCTATTGCCTTGGGCTTTTATTTCCTACTTGTATTTACTTTCCTCCTATTTTTTTTTCTATCTCATTTTCAGTAGACAAATTAGTTGAAAACCAAGACAGCAGGAATTGTGGTCTTTTTGTAAACCAATCTTCTCTCCTTGAGGACTGAGCCTGTAGTATCTTTGCCCCCAAGTCGACACCATCACTGTTGCTAGACCTAACATCCCAAACTGTGCTACATTTCCGAACTGTCAGTTAGTTGATGGCTAGAGTCTTTTTTTTTTTTAAGATTTTATTTATTCATTTGACACAGAGAGAGAGATTACAAGTAGGCAGAGAGGCAGGCAGAGAGAGGAGGAAGCAGGCTCCCCGCTGAGCAGAGAGCCCGACATGGGCCTCGATCCCAGGACCCTGAGATTATGACCTGAGCCGAAGGCAGTGGCTTTAACCCACTGAGCCACCCAGGCGCCCGATGGCTAGAGTCTTGTGTACCTTTATGGCCTCAAAAATCTTTCTCAGAGCCTGGTCCAGTGTGGAACCTCGAATTTTTGTGGTATAAAATGAGAATAATTTTATATTCTCTCCTAAAATAGAGACTATCCATTCCCTCAATAAATACTGGATGAGAACCAACTGTTTCTGGTATTGGAATACTGGCATAAGCCATGCAGACTAGTTCCTTGGAATTTAATTTCTTATAGCAGAGACAAACCAAAAAAAAAGGGGGTGTGTGATTTCATATATATGCTATGATGAAAAAAAAAAACCAAGGTGGTGTAATAAAGAAGGGACAAATAGACAAATGGTCTTGGTCAGATTCTCTAAGGAGGTGACACTTGAACTGAGAGAACTGAGTGATTTTTTAAAAAGCCAATCACAGAGGTGCCTGGGTGGCTCTGTCTAGCATCTAGATGTCTTTGGCTCAGGTCATGATCTCAGGGTCCTGGGATGGAGTCCCACACTGGGCTCCCTGCTGGGCGGGGAGTCTACTTCTCCCTCTCCATCTCCCTGCCACTGTCCCTCCTTGTGTTCTCTCTGTTTGTCTGTCTCAAATAAATAAATAAAATCTTAAAAAATAAATAAAAAGCCAATCATCTTAAGATCTAAGAAACAAAGTCTTCCAGACAGTAGAAGGACTAGCAAGTGCAAAGGTCCTGTGGTTGGCATCATGAAGAAGTAGGAAGAAGACCAGTGCAGCTGAGTGTAATTTGGAGTCCTGAAGAGACAGAAAATGAAGTTGGAGGATAGCAGAGCCACTAGGTCAGTAATTGTGTAAACTAATTGATGTTTCACAGGAATAAAGAAATACCCTTTCATAAGCAACTGAGGAAGGGAGCTGTGGTATTTTCCCTGAGGTTACCAATAAAAATAAAACACCCTTTGGGTGTCACTGCCAATCATAATACCATGTTGTTCATCCAGAACCCCCACATCCACCATATATTCATTCATCCAGGAACAGCTTCCCTCTCTGGCAAGGGAGAGGCTTTCTCATGTGGAACCTTAAGCCTAGTAGTAGGAGAGGCCTGTCATCATGTTATTTACAGTGCAAATCATCTCTCTTGATCATGCCCCGGTATGTGCACTCCTGGAAGGAAAGGTTAAATGTCACCAAAAAGCACAATACCCAAACACACCCCATCTTCTCCATTTCAGCATATCACTTACTTAAACAGTAACCAACAACTGAGAAAGGAAAAACTTGTAGAATTGTCCCAGATCTGGACATTCCAAGATAGAGAAGCAAGCTTAATATATATGTCAATAAGCAAGCGAACAAGATGTAATTTCAAACATATCAAACTGTCAAAGACAAAACCAGGAATATGAGAAAGTGGGAACACACACACGTGACCGGTGGAAAAGAGAATTGGTACTACCCCTTTTGGAGGCAATTTTGCAAAATCTAATCAAGTTCAAGATCGGTATAATTAACAACCCAGCAATTCTACTTCTAGTTCTATGCCCCAGAGAAATTCTCCCATGTGCCCACAAAGAGGGAGGTGCATAGATGTTTACTAAAGCATTGCTTGTTATAGCAAACAACAAATCAAACCAAAAAATCTAAGATCCAGCAAAAGGGAAATGGATGATTATGATACATTCACATAATGAATCTCTCATGGCAATCAAAATGAAGAAACCAGAGCTACTTGTGTAAAATGGTTAAACTTGAAACACCATGTTGAATGGGGGTTAAAACAAGTTGAAAAATTATTGGTAATTGCATGAATTTTTTTAAGCATGTTTTTAAAAAAAAGATTTATTTATTTATTTGAGAGAGAGGAAGTGAGCATGAACAGAAGGGGCAGAAGGAGAGGGAGACAGAATCCCAAGTAGACTACCTGCTGAGTGCAGAGCTGGACACGGGGCTCCATCTCACAACCCCGAGACCACCATCTAGGCCAAAACCAAGAGTTGGAGACTTAACCAACTGCACCATCCAGGCACCCCTGGTAACTGGATGAATTCTTTAAAATTCAGAACAATCCTCCTGTATTAAAACTCTATGAAAGATAACTTAACTGGCACTGACTGGCTCAGGGAGGGAGGGAAGGAACAATACTTATACAAACATATCTACAACACTGTGTCTGTTTTAAAATGCTGAATCAGGGCGCCCAGGTGGCACAGTTGGTTAAGCATCTGCCTTCGGCTCAGGTCATGATCCCGGAGTCCCGGGATCAAGTCCCACATCGGGCTCCCAGCTCCATGGGGAATCTGCTTCTCCCTCTGACCTTCTCGTCTCTCATGCTCTCTTTCTCTCTCTCTCAAATAAATAAATAAAATCTTTAAAAAAAATAAAATAAAACGCTGAATCAAATACGACAAAATGCCAAAGTTGTGAAAATCTTCTTGCTGGGTACTCTTAAGATACCATTTCATAAATTAGGTTTTGGAGCACTCAAGGCTCTGTCAGTGATAATTTATTAATTCAGTTCAGCAGTGGACGGATTGGGGGACACTGGCGGGGCTACCAATTCTTACTTGTTGGAAACTCTGGTCACTAAAAAAAGTAAAAGAGATACCATCTAGATTCCTAAAGGAACAATATAACTCTTCAAAATTACAATGTGCACATGTTATTGAGAATTTTTCCCAAAGAATTATGACCTCAGCCTCTACCAAAGTAATCTCACATTTGTCTTAAAAAAATAACAGGTATCTAGTATAACCTGAGAATGCATCTCCTATGTTTTCTGAACTCTTATTCACAACAGTATTTCTGTATTAGTCATTAGAAGGGACGTAGAATTTGACAGAAATGTGTGTCACAGTCTCTGTGGAAAAAAAACAACTAGAAAAAAATGCAAAAAAATGTCTGGATTAGTTAGGAATCTGTTTACTGGTGCTTAAAGAATATTACGTAATGACAACGGTGAACATGAGAAAGCTCTTATTATCACAGAGAGGAAGAAAATCTCTCTCTTCTTCCCCCCCAAACAACCCTGAAATTGTAATACTGAATAATACTGAGTTTCAAAATCGTAAGAATAAAAATGGACTGCGCGGCAACGACGGGAAATCAGGAACATCTATAGTTACCATTTATTTTTTCCAAACATATCATTACCATGAGTGGCTTTTCTAATAGCAAGAAATTTCTATTCTTATCCAGTGGGATAATATATAAAAATATTCCCTGCTAGTTCTATACTCCTTTTTTAACAAGACTTTATTTTTATATTTGCGAGAGAGACAGAGAGAGCTCGTGCGAGCATGAGTTGGGGGAAGGGCAGAGGGAGAGGGACGAGGAGACCACTGCTGAGCAGGGAGCCCGATGGGATGCGGGGCTCTATCCTAAGGGCCCTCCGATCATGACCTGAGCTGAAGGCTGATGCTTAACGACTGAGCCACCCAGGCGCCCCTAGTTCTGTAATTCTTCATTTGAAATTTGGCAGAGTGCCTATACTGATCTCATGTTGAGGATGGTCTGCAACCATTACACTGACCAACTCATGATAAATGATGGGAAAAGTCAGCCATAAAGCATTTTCTACTTGTAGCTTCTGCCTTCTCTTCCTTTCTGTCTTCAGAATATTCCTGCAGCCCATCAGTAGGGTATGCTATAGGGCTTGCTTGGTGCACCATCACACTCCTCTAAATATGTGTTCACAATAAGAGATAAAGAAGGATAACAGACTGGCTCTTCCTGGCAGACAGAAGAGCAAATCGAATTCATCCTGAGGAGAGGTGGCCATTAGCCTCACTGTCCAGAGAACCCCAGGATTAGAAAAAAAAACAACTGAGGAACTTAAATGAGCATATGAAAATACAGTACTTAACAGTGCCACTACTAGTTTTCTTTCCTTTAAATAGTCACTCCCCAGCGAGGATTTCCATTGTTCTATTGTGTAATAAATACAGAGAGAATCATTACTGCTTAATCCTATAACAAGCATACTACTACTCCCTATAACAAGCACACTACTACTCGGGAGTTAATGCACTTAACCGTTTCAGGGTCAAAACTGCCACTTGGAAGTGTGACCCTGAAAGATCTGTAACCTCATAAGAGCTGAAGCTCCACGGTGTTTGTGCACAGGAAATATCTTGATTAAAGAATGACCTTGTTTAGCATCTTAAGGTATCTTCAAATTCTGGGGGCCCTTGGGGGCTGAGTCATTAACCGCCTGCCTTGGGCACAGGTCATGATCCCAGGGTCCTGGGATCAAGCCCCGCATTGGGCTCCCTGCTCAGCGGGAAGCTTGCTTCTGCTTCTCCCTTTCCCACTTCCCCTGCTTCTGTTCTCTCTCTCGCTGTGTGTCTCTCTGTCAATTAAATAAATAAATAAAATCTTAAGAAAGAAAGAAAAGAAAGGAAGGAAGGAAGGTAGGAAGGAAAGAAGGAAGGAAGGAAAAGAAGTCGTCACATTTTTAACTCACTGGTCCATATTCTGATATCTAAAACCAGGCAAATGTCCTACGTACCTTATTATAATTCTAAAGTTTGGCATGCAAAATTGAAAGCTCTGTTGAAAAGGACTTCCCTTTCAGTTTCCTAGTTTGTAATAGGGTATTTCTTCTCCGTACACCACTGGAGCAGAAAATATCACAGTTTCCCAACACACCTGATAGAGAGATGGCTAGTGATCAGCTGTCTGTTACTCGTTCATTGGACGGTATTTGAGCACCTCCTGTGTGGTCCTACCAGCAGCAGACACTGGGAATTGTGGAGGCAACAGAATTCCGGACACTGCAATCATAAGCTAGATGCTTTGGAGGGGGGTGCAAATGGCCTGGGGAAAGGGAGACAGAGTGCCAAACCGTGGAGAGGGTGTACACAGGTTGACCAGCAAATGCAGAGACCCGAGAAAAACAAGGCAGTGAGTCCTGTGGATCCAGCAGCAGTGGGGCAAGTGCTCCTGATACATGCCCTGAGGTGAGAGCATGCTTGAGGCGTTGGGAGGACCAGCAAGACACCAGGGGGCTGAGATGGGTTCGGAGAGCCAGGAGGGAGTCATCAGAGGGGACGTCAGCTGGAAGCAGGCGCCAGCCACGCAAAGCCTTCCAGGTCATTGTAAGAAAAGACGGGAAGCTGTTATGGCGTTGTAAGGAGAGAGTGGCCATGAACTAGCCTTTCTGAAAGACCTATATGGAATGGGGGAAACTTTACAGGGAAGAAACCTGACAGACAGCATCTGAGCTAAGTGATTAAGGTTGACGTCACAGTGCTAAGATGCCCGGACATCACATATTCTTGTTATGATGATGTTCTTGCCCAAATCCCAAAACCCTGGTCTCACTGTGAGAAACCAACAGACAAACCCAAATTGCGGATCTTCTTACAGAATACCCAACCAGTCCTGAAAACGGTGATGAAAGGGAAAAACAAGAAACTGTCACAGATCAGAGGAAACTAGGAGACATGTCACCTAAATGCCATGTGGGATCCTGCATGCAATCCTGAGACAGAGAACAGCCATTCGTGGAAAAACTCAGAAAAACCAAATATGGTCCCTAGAGCTAATAGCATTATGCCAATGTCCATTTTTTCGTTTTGACAAATGTGCTGTCATCGTGAACGAAGTGAACATCAGAGGAAGCTGGGCAAAGGATGTATGGGCACTCTCTGTCGTGTCTTTGCAGTTTTTCCTAAGTCTAAAATCATTCTAAGCTAAAAAGGCTTTTGCGGGGAAAAGAAAGATAATCTGGCCATTTCCTAGAGATACATATGACAGCAAGATGAACAGTTGGATGTAAGAAATAAAAGCAACTTAGATCAGGGTAGGAGAAGTGGGGGTGATGAGAAGTAGGATGGTTTGTGGCACACTGTGAAGGAAGAAGCCATGGAATTTGCTGTCGGGTGGGATGTCAGCCGTAAAGGAGATGAGTCAGGGATGGTTCAGAGTCTGGGGGTCTGGGAAACAGGCAGCACAGAGGTGTCAGTGAGTGAGACGGGCCAGAGGGGGTGAGGAGCAGGTTCCAAGGAGAAATGAAGACTTCGTTCCAGACATGGGAAGTCTGAGATGCCTATCTGCTGTGCAGCGGACAGGCAAAGTTGATATACTGGAGAGAATTAGGCTAGAGCTCAGGGGAGGGGTCAGGGTTTGAGGCCCCAGTGGAGCAGCATCAACAACAGTGCAAATGGGTGGGTGTGTGGGAAGGACGGAAGGAGCAAAGGGCAGGGAGGGAGGCAGGTCAGCAGGCAGTCTTGCCATCACAGCTGAAACTCCTGTCATATCACTAAGCCTTGCACAAGTGAGGATGGAGACTGAAGATCCAAGGCTACTGAGGTCAGAGGTGGTCATGGAATGCACATGTGTGTGTATGTGTGTGTGTGAATGTGTGCATGTGTGTGGGTGAGCGTGTGTGGATACATGGGTAATGCATTTTACATACACTCAGCTATGGTCGTATTCCATGCTGTATATTGTCTTTCCTTAAAATAGGGTCCCTTTCCAAGATCCCTGGGGATTTCTGAGATTTTTGCATCATGAGCTGCATCCACTCATTTACAACGCATCTGCAGAGGAAGCCACAGGAAGCTAAGGGGAATTTTTCTCTGTCAAAGGGCTTCATCACAATAATGTTACCACTGAAATTAGGACAGAGGTTAGGTACTCAGTAAAAAAAAAAAAAAGAAACTCAGGAAGACAAATTTACTCCCAAAGGCCAAGTTCACAGGGATTTGGTATAATCAGTGAGAACTTTCTTCCCCTTTCCATTTGAGCCTTAATGTAACATGCTTGGGTCCTGTAGAGGGCATTCTGTGTAAAATTTCAGGAGACTGGAAAGCCCCAGGTCACAGCCCCGTGGGTTTCCCTGATTGAGAGATTGTGGCTCAAACTGAAGAGGGCATGATCCACAATACTCTCTTCAGTGGATCTCTGCAGGCCATTTGTTACCTCATACAGAAACAAACGGGGTACATTATCCAACTGAGACTTTTGTTTGGTTCATCAGCTTCTTTACTATTTACGCAGTCCTTCTCAAAGCTATGTCGTAGCCGTGCAAGTCTCGGATTTGAAGAGAAGTGTACTTCTGGTGAGAGCCCATCATCTACAACTCACAAAGACTCACCGTAACCCCTTCCTGTCAGGTACCACTTCCAACGGTACCCCAGCAGGTACGAGGCCACAGGGAGGCACGGATTCAAAGGGAAGTTACAGAAAGGGATTCAGGTATTGTTGTTCCAAAGAATACCATCAGATAAGAAACAAATCTGGACTTGGTAAGGAGAGACTTTGGGAACGGATGATGGCAAGGGAGGAGAGAGACTGACTGTTGCATTATGGGGCGAGTGACAATACAGGGCAAGAAGGAAAAGGCTTAGACCGTAAGGACTGCCAGTGTTTCGGAGGTTAGGCAAAAGGGGTTTTCCTTTACAAAGAGGAGACAAGAGGCTAGAAGAACCAGGTGCGGGAAGTGGAGTGAGAGGGCGACCAGACGGGACAGTAGATCTGAGAACCGTTTACTCTGAGGCCAGCCTGTCCCCAGAGGGGCTGAGTGAGGGCTAAAGGCCGCATTAATCATTTCGCAGTACATACAGCTTGTACAGCTCAAGGATCTCTTCTGTAAGAGCACTAATCCCATTCATGAGGACTCTAGTCTCAGCACCTCATCACCTCCCAAAGGCCCTACCTCCTAATACCATTACCTTGGGGGTTAAGACTCAACATATGCATTTGGGGAGGACCCAAACTTTCAGATCCCAGCAGTAAGCCTTGGTTCCCACGGATCAGTGAGGACAAGCAGTTCAGCTAATCATCTGTGAGGCAAAGAATGAGAATTTGGAGAGCGTATCTTGTGTGCCCCTCGGTAAACAGAGCACGGAAGGGGTATCTGTGGGATGGGGTCTTTGCAGACAGCTGTTTTCCAGAACACCAAGGGCAGTGGCATTTCTTAATCACAGGGCTTGGGTAAAGTTTACACTGACAGTACCAATGAATGAAAATTCAAAGGTCTGTAATCAAAGATGAGACGGAGCCTTTAGAGGTTACACATTAAGGATCTAAGCAACCAGGAAAGCTTGCTCTGAACTCGCCCCCAGAAAAATACGCCATTTTGCAACTTCTTAAAGTCAAATGATTGCCGTTTTTTCATGTCCCAAGAATAAGAAATCCTGTGGCTGGAAACTGCACTAACTGTTGAGGTAATTATGAGCATGTCAACAGTGCCTACCATTCAGAGCTTCCTGGACAGTAGAGTGGGCAGGAAGACCAGGTACTTGAGCCATATAAGCCTCGTGACCTTTCTTTTGAGATGGGATTTTAGGGGAAGGACCACAGAGATGAAACCTGTCCCACATCTTGCCACCACAGTAGACGCATCTTGTTTTACTCTTGCTTTTCAGAAAAATATTTTATGGCTCTCCTTTAGCAGGTCAGGGCTTCTGGGAAGGACCGCAAGTTAGGAGCTGATCAGAAATTCGCAGGATTCAGAGAGAGAGTGGTGGAGAGAAAAAATGGGAAGGCAGGAGGGAAAAGCTACTTCTCTGTAGTTTTCTCCCAGAGCTAGCCCTAAAACGGGGGAGAAGCCCATTTGATGGTTGACTTTGTTCACTCTTAGGATGAGTGTACAGAGGAATTTGGATTTTGATTGGGTTTCTGTGAAGGGCCTTCCCATTTCCATAGATCACCTGCCTTGCCTCCACCCTTCTCCTTCGGGGAAGCTGCTTCTCTGTATCATTCAACAGGGAGTGGAATCCTGGGACCCTGTTCTCAGGATGTTAATGCAGTTGTCCATCTCAATGGAGCCCAAACTGGACAGTGTCTTTCTTTAAATGTGTTCTTTCCATATTACAGTAGTTTAAGTTTTACAAAAAGACTGCTTTTATAAGAAGACCAAGACATCTATTTTCAGTGCAAGAAAAACTTCAGAAACAAAAAAATGACATTGACATTTATAATCCTCAGGACTTTAGTGATTCATTGTAGAGATACTGATTCAGGTTGCTTGTATTTATTAAAAAGTAACAGCATGTGTGTAGAAAACAGCATGATTTAGAATTTATGTTGTTCATTGTGAATGCAGAAATGAAATCACCACCACCGAAATACTGAAATACGGTTGTAATTTCCAATACTACTTTGCTATTTATACAGTGTTTGAATTATATGTGATTTTATTTAGTGATACAATTAATCTATCACAGAGGAAGCAAACAGTCCCATTATCTTTGTTATTAAAAGCTCTCGTGTATCTGAGAGTTGACCCTATTAAATAAGAGTTAGAAAAACCAAGGAGAAACTTAGCCTCTGATTTCTAAAGGAAGTCTAACCACACCAGAGGTTACTGACAGTGAAATCTCTAACCACCTAGCAAAAGACATGACCTAAAGCATTCTAATTTGGATTAACAGTGCTTAATTAAGGCCAGTTTGATTTTATAGCCTGTGCCACTGTGTCCAAGAATAGAATTCAATGAAGGCTGTAATAAGTAAAGCGGTTTAAGCTTCATCTGGACCCACTGAACTCATAAAGCTATTAGATAAAGTACATAAAATTTCTGATAGAATGCATAGAATCTACATGTATTTTTAAACAGAACTGAGGTTGCACATCCATGCTTCCACCGCTACTCTTACACTAGGGGTGTCGGTGGGGTGCCAGGAGATGAGCAATGTATACCACTTTTTAGCAAAGAATTGGATAAAGTCACAAAGGAAAGGATGATGAACAGGTGTTCACAGCAATCAAAATAAAACAAATTTTCATAAATTATGTCCAGTAAATCAGATGCCACTGGAGCCAGTTTTATGCCCACTTGCAACCAAGAGATCCAAGGAAGATGACGGGAGAGGTAGTCTGAAGACACCACTGCTTAAGAATTACTTACAGTCGATTCTTGCCACTGAAGACAACAGGTGGGTTGTCTGGAGCTAGAGCTACTGAGCATTATTTGTTATTAGAGATGTTGAGTGCGTCAGAACTAGAGGCTGGGAGAGGTCCAAGTTTTATTGTAGAGAAAACACTACCAGACTATTTTTTTTATATAAAGGTTTATTCAGGTTTTTTAAAAAAGAAAACATTAGATTTTAATGCAGATTATCCATGTAGGGCATGCAGGCGCCTTCGATGAATTACATTTTACCTAGTTAACTCTCCATTAACCTCAAGCAGATTATCTACAATTCAATCTGAGAGATTTGTTGAATATCGCAAGGCACCGTGCTAAAAGCTACAGATAAAAGAATAAAATAGCATTCCTGCTGTCTGAGGACTTACAGTCTAATGCAAAGAAAAATACATAAGCACCCAATTAAAATGAGAAAGGAAAAGTGGGGATGGATATTCCAGGCTGACAGAGCAAGATAATTAAGGGACAAGGGTATGGTAGTCGAGGAGGAGCCATGGGGCCATGAGGAGTCCGACGCCGGCACAGCACAGAACACGTGGAGAAGAACACGGAGGGACTGGAAAGGCAAGGCTGGGACAGGGACGTCAAGACCCACGTAGAGTTTACACTCGGTGGAGTGGTCTGCCTGGATCTATGTTTGGAGACCCACAGCTCTGTGGGGAGGATGGATTAGAATGGGGAGATAATAATGGTCTAGGCAAGAGTGGTATGTACACTGCAAAATGGTAAGATCTGAGAGATTTGAGAGATCCAAGTGAAGGCATCTGATGACCAAATGGAAGTGTGAATTCAGGAAACAACTTCGCAGCGCCTGCTGAGGCAACTGCAGGCTGTCCTCACCGGCTGAGCTAGGGAATGCCGGAGGAGAGGCACGTGACGGGGTCTGGTGGCAACAGGGTGTATTAGCTTTGGAACACATTGATTTTGAGTGGGACACGGGACATCGAAGTGGACATGTATGTGCAGAAGGCAGTTAGTAAAGGACTCAGAAGAGGAGTGGAGATGGACAAACAGACGTGAACACCATCATCCCCTGGATTTGGCAATGACCCAGCACTCCTGTACCACAGAGCCCCTTGGAAGCACTCACTGCATGTTGTTCGAACCCACTCATACTTGACCATTTGCTACTGCTGACACTCCATCCAATCCTATATACTAAATATAGGTCAAGGTAACACTACGGTACCATTTTATTTGACTAAAACATTAAACCTTACTTAATGTATATTCATTCACCTGATGTCAAACCATAAATTCACCTCGAGGCCATCTATTTGGGTAAATATTCTTTCTTTTCTTTAAAAAATGCAGGTATTGCTTTGATTCCCAATTTTAGAAAATATATAAACTACTGCTTTGAGGACTCATGACTCTAGCGATACAACATGGCAACAGGGTTGAAGGGGCAGGAGAAGTCAGGAGACAGCCACACACTGGAGCAGCTGCATAGCTCCACCTCTTGGCAGCAAACCAGCAGAAAAGTGGACTCCCTGGTGAACATTACCATCATAATGAAGCATAAAATTGAGCCTCCAACTCCTTTTCGTCACATGAAAGGCACCTCTAAGTTTGCATCTCACTTCTTCTATTACTTCATGCGTCTCAAATTCACATAATGAAAGAAAATATGCTTATTGGGTTTTTCCCAAACTACAACTTAAAGTATGCTTATTGAAAAAGGATAATCACACTAAGAAAAGAAGCCAACATTCTCCTCTTTCTCCACCTCGTTTTATTCCACTCCTTCACACACGTACACACCCCTCCCTGGTAACAGTTTCGTATTTGCCATGCCATGCTTTCCTCAATGCATATATTGTGTCCAAACATAATTCTATCCCTTTCAGTAGAAGCAACTTATAAAATGTATAGCAAAACGCATTTGTATTTTTATAACACTGGAAAGCTCATAAATTACTTCTGATTCTTGAGTTCTAAAAAATCAATTTTTAGGGGCGCCTGGGTGGCTCCGTTGGGGAAGCGTCTGCCTTTGGCTCAGGTTGTGATCCCAAGGTCCTGGGATCGAGTCCCCCAACAGGCTCGCTGCTCAGTGGGGAGCCTTCTCCCTCTCCCTCTGCTGCTCTCTCTGCTTGTTCTCTCTCTCTTTGCCAAATAAAATCTTTAAAAAAAAATAATCTACTTTCAGTTCAAGAACTAGAGAGAGCATAGTTACAGAGGAGCAGGGAAAGTAACATCAATATATGAACTGATACTATTGATATTTGTAATCAGCATGAAAATGCCATTGACGTGCATTTTCAGATTTCAATTCTGTCTTGAGCCACACAAGTACCCAGAGTATTTCTAACGACCCTACATAGCCAGATTCCCTAGATCCTTCCAGAAGAGTACAGATAACCAAGTGAGTCCATTAATCAATGTTCAATTAATAGGTGAATTAAATTCTATTTGGCGGTTGACTGATTTAAAAATTTCTGAACTGGATAATTTCAGTGTATTTAAATGTTTATACCTCCCAGCTTCCAAGTATCACTGAAATATTCTGAAGTTAAAATAACTGCCTGATTTTCATACCCAAGGCAAAGTCTACACAGAATACTAATTGTTTCTTGTTGTTTAAGGCATTCGTATTTTTTAAAACCCTGTTCTTGCACTTTAGCATTCTCTCCAATAGCGAAGGAAGTGTACTCAAGCTGTATCTTCTTGAAAGGGCAGGTCATGCTGATTTTATGCTGTATCCCCTTCATGCCCTGCATTCATACTCTTAAATGTAATTAGCTTTAAAGTGTAAGTTTAGTAATACAAGTATCCTTATAATTTTTTTTTGCTAAATTCCCCCAATATAATAAACTGAGAAAAAAAACCCTCTGAATTTCCTTTTTTTTTTCTTTTTTGTAGAAAATCTACAAAGGCTAGAACAGGAGCAATCTAATAATTGGTAATCCTAACAGATCATTAAAAATGTGATGTTAGGACATCACAGGATTTTTGCAAAAAAAAAAAAAAAAAGGAAATACAGAACTTGCTCTTTATGACTCATGGCTTTCTTTTAAATGGAAAGAATGAAATCCTATGGAGATTCATCTTTTCAAGATCCCATTCATTCAAGCATCTGTATCTGGCCAAAAATAACTCGGAAGCAGTGACCTTTCAGTCCCTTGGAGCTCTGAGCCACGTCTCAGAAACTCTTATGAATGTCTGTGTTGCTGGGGCTTTGCAAGCGGAGCTGACCCCAGGCAGGACAGAGCCTTCCCGCAGGAGCATAGCGGAGCTGTGCTTGGAAGTCCCTGTCTTCCATCACTACTGTGTTGATTAGTTATGGCTGCATAACAGTGTCCCCCATCTCAGAGTCCTAAAGCAATGCTAGGTCTCATGACTCTGGGGGTTACTGCGTGCTTCTGCTGGTCCTGCCAGAACTCACTAGCACAGCTGCTGAAAGTTCTAAGATGGCCTCACTCAAACGTCCCAAGCCCTAGTGGAGATGCTACAATGGAAGGGGTGGGTGCCTCTGCTCTCCATGTGGTTTCTAGTCCCCGGATTGCACAGAAAGGGTGATCTCAGAGTCCTGGGAGTGTGAGAGTGAAAGCTGCAAAACGACTTTAGAGGTTTTCCCTGGGGGGTTCACAACGTCCTATTCTGGTATTCCAAAGCAAACCTACTCAGACTCCAAGGGGTACAGAAATAGACTCTATCTCTCTCTCATTTTTTTTAAGAAATATTTTTTTTTAAGATTTTATTTATTTATTTGACAGAGAGAGAGAGAGAGAGAGAGAGAGAATGAGAGCGAGCATAAGCAGGGGGAGAGGCAGAGGGAGAGGGAGAAGCAGGCTCCCTGCAGAGCAGGGGAAGCCTGATATGGACTCGATCCCAGGACTCTGGGATCATGACCTGAGCTGATGGCAGTGGCTTAACCAACTAAGCCACCCAGGTGCCCTGTCTCTCTCTTTTTTTTTAAGATTTTATTTATTTGAGAGAGAGAGCATGAGTGGGGAGGGGGAGAAGGGAAGAGGGAGAAAGATTCCCCACTCAGCAGGGAGCCCAATGTGGGGCTCAATCCCAAGACCCTGAGATCATGGTCTCAGCCAAAGGCAGATGCTTAACCTCCTGAGCCATCAGGTGCCCCTAGACTCTTTTCTTAATGAAGGAGTTGCCAAAAATCCCAGGCCATTTTTTTTTAAAGATTTTATTTATTTATTTGACAGAAAGAGAGACCGCGAGAGAGGGAACACAAGCAGGGGGAGTGGGAGAGGGAGAAGCAGGATCTCCGCTGAGCAGGGAGCCCAACGTGGGGCTCGAGCCCAGGACCCTGGGATCATGACCTGAGCTGAAGGCAGAGACGCTTAACGACTGAGCCACCCAGGCGGCCCAGGAGCCATCCAAGGCTATCTTTAATCCACTTCAGGAAATTAAAAATCCCTCACACCTCTGCCCAGCCCAGTCCCATCCGAGCCTGGACAAAAGCTGATGATGGACCAAGGGCCTCCATCACTTTCCAGAACTTACATGATGACTTTTAAATGGCATTCTCTATGGTGGGTGCACTTTTCCAAGTGAAAAGGTGGGAGGACATATAATACAATGTAATGCAATACAACCCACCACAATTGTAACAAATGAAGGACAAGTTTAAGAGGCATCTTTAGTTGGAAAAGGAACCACAGTCGAACAAGAGCTTTACATTTTTATAATTACCATTTGCAAAGGTCAGTGATTCCTTGCACGATATATGCCAGTTTTAAAAACAACTGTTTATAAGGGCAAGAGATAAGATCTTCAGTAATTCCCTTTGTATCATTAATTCCCAATTAACAAGCAATAGGCTATAAACTGCTGGCCTATATATTCCTACACTGATGAGAAGAGTTAAGATTGGCTCATTACAGTCTCCTCATGAATAACTAAGAGTCAAATCACCTACCTCATAGGATTGGCTTTATAATGAGATATTTTAATATGTGCACGTTTTACCGAACAGTATCTAGAACATAATCAGTAATCTACATTATTTAGTGAAATAAAAATTATTAAGGTCACCAAAAGAGTTTATCTTTTCAGTAGTGGTGAATATTATATTTCATTTCAGAGAACAGGAAAACAATTCGTCCTTATATTTCTGTAACAAATAATAAAAAATAAATAAAATCTTTTTAAAAAATGGGTAGGGGGAGCCTGGATGCTTTAGCTGGTTAAGCGTCTGCCTTCAGCTCAGGTCCTGATCCCAGGGTTCTGGGATGGAGTCCTGAGACCCATATCACATGGGGCTCCCAGCTCAGCAGGGAGCCTGTTTCTCTCTCTACCTGTCACTCCCCTGCTTGTGCTCACCTCTCTCCTCCCTCTCTCTCTGACATATAAATAAATAAAATCTTAAAAAAAAAAAGTCAATGCATGTAGGGTATAACACACACACACACACACACACACACACACACACACACACACACACAGAGACAGACAATTGGAGTCATCTTTATGAAAACTTCCAAAGTAAGGAGACAAAGCTCGCCTTTAGAGTCATTTAATCTAGTAAACACATACACATGCTTTTCTTTTTTATTTTTATTTTTTTATTTTTTATTTTTTTTTATTTTTTAAAGATTTTATTTATTCATTTGACACAGAGAGACAGATTACAAGTAGGCAGAGAGCCAGGCAGAGAGAGAGGAGAGAGGAGGAAGCAGGCTCCCTGCTGAGCAGAGAGCCCGATGCGGGCCTCAATCCCAGGACCCTGGGATCATGACCTGAGCCGAAGGCAGCGGCTTTAACCCACTGAGCCACCCAGGCGCCCAATACACATGCTTTTCTTATGCCAGGGACTGTTCTAGAAAGTTAATAGACAGTAATTCATTTGGTCTTCATAACAAACGGATAAAGTGGGTGCTTTCATTATCTACATTTTAAAGATGAAGACATGAAGGCATGTAAGAGTTCCCACGAGGAAACGGAAGAGCTGTGAGTCCAATGCAGACAGTTCTGCCTTTAGGATCTATGCTTCTGTCCTCTAGTCTCCCTTTCCACACGCTGGTTGAAAAATCCCTCATTCAAATCACTGCACAGCCAAGAAGCTAGCAAGACATGCCCTCTGTTAAAGGCTTAGGAGAATAACGTCTGAGAGAATGCTCTCTGGCTACATTAACACTGGCCTAAATACCAAGGACTGAGGCACGGAAAACAATTATAAACAACTGTGAGGCTTTGTTCTGGAGGTTCAATTGCTCTATTGTAAAATATTATGTACCCGAAAGCCCAAGGGGTAGGGGTAGAGTTAGAGGACACTGGGGCTCAGGATTATAACTTCAAATTCATCTGTCCTTAGATTCTAAATCTGCCAAGAGGGACAATGGATTATGTACTCATATAACTGTCCAATTCTTGCCTCTGAACCCAAACTAGCTGGTGACAAGAGGCAGTTCTCTGAGGACTGATTTCTTCCCATGTGAACTAAGAACAAAGAGAGAATAGAGGAGTACAGTTCTCCATTTATTCTGAAAATAGGACATGCTTCGTAAATGCTTATTAATGTTCCCTCGCAAAACACAGTGATCGAAACTCGGCTTTGGTTTAATTTAAAATGGAGCAGAATCACAGAAGCTATAGTTTGCTAGGTCTCCTCTCCTGGGCCCTTACATTTATTCTTCAATAACCTGCAATTACCAAAAAAAAAAAAAAAAAAGTCTACAGCAAATGGCATTCATTCTCCCATGAAGCCTAAAAGTATTGGGGGACTTGGCAGCAAGTGGCTGACCTCCGTGAGAAACAAACACTTCAAAAGAATCATTGTTTTGTGTTACGAATTCAGCCACAATGATCAATTCAAACAACATTCAGAAAAGTAAAGCAGGTCCCTTCTTCTTTCATACAGTCATGAAATCCAGAGGGAAGGTTAATTTGGGGATTTGGCTGAGCTGCCGGTGACCACTGTCCACATCTCAACAGCATGATAAAAGGCCCACTCCAGATAAAACCAGTTTAGGCTTTCAGGTCATTTTAATCCCCATGGTCTATTCCAAAGAGCACAACATTCCTTAAAAGCTTTATACTGTGATTAGATGATTAGGGTTTTAGGGTTTAAGTGGTATTTTCCTTTCAGCAGAGGTCTGAAAAAATTGAATGACTTTTCAACAAATATTTGCCTAAAAGGAAAAAGCTTTCATTTTCTTAGTTTGATCTCAACCTTGACCATATCATCATTGGTCTTGGCTGCTTTCAGACAGCTCGGCTTACCTGGGCAGGCAAATAAATTGAAAATGCCCTTATCTGAAACATTCAAATTTCCTCTCCTAGGCAGCAAGTCTGGGCACTACCTAATTTCCCCAAACTCATTGAGGGATAATAGGCCACACTGGAGATGACGGTATTAGGAGCGCCTCCCATTACAGACGGACATGCTTTCATGACATTGACCCTCCCTGAGGAAACCACCAAGGCTCTTTGCTCACAATCCCGTGTCAGGCCAGCCCTGAAGGTTATGGAATGCAGCCCATTGGTTTTTTCAACAACACAGTTCAGTTTTAATTTCTGTCCACGGCAATAAGGAAACTAAATAACAGGAGATGCGCTCAAGACAAAGCATGTAAAAATGCTGTGTAAAATAGAACCAACATGCTTTTAAATGTTTAATTTTACTTGGGAAACAAAAACAGTAAGGAAATTCCCAGGGACCCCAAATGACAGGGACACTGAACACGAAGTTCTGGGTAAACGCCTGAGAATGCCTGCCGCTGACCATGTCCAAAGCCAGGAAGAAGGCCTTGCATCCTCACGGATGGAAACCAGCATGCAGACAGGGTCAGAGAGCAGGGACCCTCAAGGAGGTGCAAAGGAAGAACTCACCAACATTCACCCTCTAGCCCTGGTTGTAGAAAAAAAGATTTTCATGAGTATTAATAAATGAAGGTCACCTTTGCAAGAAATTAGAATTCACATAATTACATCCCGTACGTTCTGGGAACACTCAAATTATGATTTTTTAGAGCGGTCCTGTGATGCCAGGAAGAAGCAAATGAAATCATTTTTTTTTTCAAGTCTTTGCTCAAAAGCCACCTTCTCAGCAACACCTTCCCTGGTCACAGTGTTCAAATTCGCACACACCCACACTCCTTTTCTTCTCAGCGCTCACTGCCTTCTAGTATTACACTCCGTAAATTACTGTTTTATTGGGTTGTCTGCGCTGTTTCAGGCATCAAAGACGTTTCCCTTAGTGGTCTCTGTTATGATTGGCAACCACATGATTGGATAATCTCAGGAAGCATTCGAGCCCCACCCCTGCAGGCTTGTCTGCATGACCCGGGTTACATACGGGCCTTTCCCTAAACCTGTCCACATTCTTTACTGAGTCTTGGGGTTGGGCGTGTAGATCTGAATTTGGCTGTGGCAAAATGGAATTCACAAGTCACATGCTTGTGTGAGTCAACCAATTTGGCAGCAGGTGAGCAGGAGGCTTACAGGAGTGAACAGCGGGGCAGAGATGGAAGGCAGGAACCGCAGACAGAAAACCTCCCAGGCCCAGCCGGGGAAGAGCGATCGAGGCGCCTGACGTATCTGAAAGGAGGTGATAGCACAGTGGACATTAGCCGCACAAAATTTTGGTTGTCAGCATCTTTCCCAGAGAGAGGCAGATACTGACAGATACAACTTGAGCAGCGCCTGGTGAGGGGAGTACTTCCCC
>LNAC01000046.1:538406-596070 GCA_002007465.1 Ailurus styani | reverse complement strand
CCCCATCAACTGAAAAGAAAATGTCCCCTATTCATCAATGCAGTTTATTATCTTTCTTCTGAGGGTGCCCCAGAGAGCAGCTAAGAAGATAAAATGGCAAACCCCAACAAGTGCTCCTAACACAGAACCCCATCTAGGAGTCCGCAATGAACGGTGCTCTGAGTCTTCCAGTAATTGTAGGAAACAGTGAAAGACTGGAAACCCAAACACCCTCACGGTGGAATGTGTAATGCTCGGACATGGATCGGGCACTCTTCCTCATCCACATCCTCCCTGTCTTCTTCACATGGCCAGCGTGGGTTTCTCTGTGACTGTACCATTAATATTCCAGTTGCGGTGTTCCACGGGTATCTTAAAACTAAACTTCTTTCTGAGGATCGTCTTAGGAGATCTGTATTTTACCCACAGAGAAGACATTCCCTGTCGTACTTCATCTCTCTGAAGCTTTCCGAGTAAGGATTGGAGGCTTCCTTCTTCATGTTTTTGGTTTTGCTTTTTCTTTTTAACACTCCATTTTTTTTTAAGGTTTTATATATTTATGTGACACAGAGACAGAGCGCGCACAGGCAGGGGGACCAGGAGAGGGAGAAGCAGGCTCCCCATTGAGCAAGGAGCCCGACGTGGGACTCGATCCCAGGACCCCAGGATCATGACCTGTGCCGAAGGCAAGCCCTTAACCCACTGAGCCACCCAGGCACCCCTCACTCCATTTATTTCAACTGACCACATACACAACTCCTTGCCTTCCCCCCTGCCCCCGACTTGTCATCTGTTTCGTGTATCTTACCTTCTTTGAGATACAGTACCATTAAAAAAAAATCTCCAATTTTAATTTTTAAGTAACTTTCAGCGAAGCCTGTTATAAGGTAAATGCAAAACTATAACAGCTGGGTAAACACTGGAGTCTTTCACTTTCCATTTTATTCCTTGATGGATTAATATAATAAATCCCTTTGGAGATACATTTATCAAATTTAATACCACAAAATATGAGATACATTATTTAGCAAAGTGCTTCAGTACCTGTAATCAAGAGCCATTGTTCTGTGCTCCAAGACACAGAATCTATTTTCCTGTATTGCTTAACATAAAATAGCTCTTTTCAATTCATACTCGATACGTACAACATTTAATGTACATTCTGCCTGAAGAGAGGCAGGCTGTGATTCATTCTCACCGAGCTCCGTGCATACAAATGACCAGGAGCAGCTTGGTGACAGTCAGGGTTAGAGACACAATCTTTCTCGGGTCACACAGGGAGGGGCCGAGAGCGGTGGCTCGTTTATGAAATAAAGAAAGCCATCAGAGAAAATCACCTCATGTGCAATGCAGACCTGGCCAAGGCAGACAGAAATATCTCGAGATTTTTTTTTTTTTAATTCCAAGGTGGGGATCTGTATTCTGTTCACAGGAGTGTTACGGTGCTGGGCTGAAGAGGGGACCGTCCCCCGGAACGTCCACATCCTAACACGAGATCCTGTAAACATGTTCCACGACGTGGCACAACAAACTTGGCAGATGTGAGATGTGGGGATGATCAGGGAACATCGAGGTGGGCCTAGTGTCATCACAAGGATCCTTACAAGAGGAGGGCAGAAGGCAGAGGTGGTTACAGCAAAGGAAGTGATGGCATGGGAGACAGTTGGTGGCTAGAGGGAAGGCACCACAAGCCAAGGACTTCAAGTGGCCCCTGGAAGCTGGAAAAGGCAAAGAAACAGAGCGTCCACTAGAGAAGGATCCAGGAAGGAACACTGCTCTGATAACATCTTGATTTTAGCCTCACACAGCTGGGTTCTCCAGAGAAAGAGAACCAAGGGGAAATTTATCAAGAGGAACTGGTTCACATGATTCTGGGGCTGACAAGCCCCACGCTCTGCCATCTGTAGGCTGGACACCCAGGAGAGCTGGTCGAGTCATTCAGTGTGAGTCCAAGGACCTGAGAACCAGGGCAGTGGAAGGTGTAAATTCCAGCGCAAGGGCAGGAGAAGATGAGAGGTGATGTCGCAGCTCAAGCCGCGAAGCAGGAAAACAAGGCCTCAATTTCTCCGTCCTCTGCTTTCTATGCTATTCAAGCCCCCAGTGGGTTGGATGACACCCGCCCCACTGGGGAGGACTGTCTGCTTTGCTAAATCCTCTGACTGGAATGCCAATCTCACCAGGAAACACCCGCACAGACACACCCAGAAATCATGTTTACTCTGGGCACCCCACGGCCCAATCAAATGAACACATCAAACCACCCGTCTCACCCAGTGAGACCAATTCTGGACTCGTGACCTCCGGAACTGGAAGATAATACGTTTCCGCTGCGTGAAGCCACGGACTTTGCAACAGCTACAGCCGCAATCAAGGTGACAGGTAGGAGTCAGGACGGTCTGGCAGTCTGGCTGTTAAGAGATGGAGACGAGAGTCAGGATGGCTGGCTGTGGACCCATTCTGCCACTTGGTAGCATTTGGCCCCAGACCAGTATCCCCAACTATTATCTTGAAAGAGGATATGATACGGTATGTACCTGTGCAGCTTGGCGCGCCTCAGGAGCAGAACCTAAGAAAGGTTTCAAATGCAAGAGTCGATCTGGAAGTCCAGAAGACGTGCGTGGGAAGGGGATACAGGAACGCAGCAGCAAGGACAGCAAGGACACGCTGACTCATTAAACCACCCACCACAGCGGGCACCTGACATCAATCCCTCAGGGAAACTCTAAGTGGTGCAGTGTGGTCCCTGAGAGCAACCTCATCCCCCCCACGGCCCTACTACCCCTCTCCAACCCCTAGCTGCCCCTGGGAAGGATGTATTTAATGCGAATCCCTGAAAAATCCTCGGTTCGTGGCTGCTTCTGGGAGGTGTTAATCCCCACTACTTCATACCTCGGGTTTGGCCAGAAGGGCCTTCAGCATTTTCAGTTCCAGCAAAAAGAAAGAAAGAGAGTCCAGGGATGCAGAAGGTTGCAGCTGGATGCCAGATGAAGGTCGGAGGGTCAGGGGAGACGGCTGAGGACCTGCTGTAGCCTTTTGCAGGGTGGTAGGGACGGGCGTGAATCCCGTGCTTCCATCTTCCCCTCACTCAGTGCCCAGCACTCAGAAGGAGCTCCATGAAGATCACTTACGACCACTAGCTCCCTTTCTTCCGTGTTCCCCAAAGCATCCCAAGTGCGGCCCTTGCTAACCATTGCTGGCGACTTGTTAGCTGCCCTGCTTCAACTGTAAGCAGCCGGCGGGCAGCATCTGGGACGTCCCGATTCACATACAGACACTGTGAAGGCGCATGGCGGCAGTTTCGGGAATGTCTGTCAAGTGGCTGTTGAATGAATAATAAGCGAAAGCCCAAACGCACTTAGCACTAGGAAAGGCACTTTAAATGAAGCAGGGGTGACAGAGACATCCTCTATGAGTCAGCAATCCCACCCCCAGCTTTGTACCCCAAAGGAACAAAACACAATGACTTCGACAGATCTTCATACACGGACGTTCACTGCAGCATTATGCACAACAGTCAAATGGTGGAAACAACGAAAGGATTTGTCAGCAGCTGAATGGATAAACAAAACGTGGTGCAACCAGACAACGGCATTATTACTTGCCCATAAAAGGGAATAGAGTACTGATATGTGCTATAGCACGGATGAACCTCACAAACATTAAAGGATGCGGAAGAAGCTATTCACAAAGAAAGTTGCCATACTATAGGATGCTGTTTATACAAAATACCCAGAATTGATACATCTGTTAAATCTGTGCAGACAAAAAGCAGATTAATGGTTACTAGAGACTGAAATGGAGGTGGAGGGGTATGTAGTGAGTGCTTAAATGGGTGGAGTGTTTTGTTTTTGAGAAATAAAATGTTGGGGAACTAGACAGAGGTGTTGCCTGCATAGCCTTGTGAAAGTACTAAATGCCACAAAACAGTTCACTTCAAAATGATTAAAACAGTACATTTAAATTTTATGTGCATTTTATCTCCTTTAGAAAAAAAAAGAAGAAAGAAAAATAACTCTCTCGGTGTCAAGAAATCAGATTACTCTTGGAGCTGAGGACCAGCTTTTCCTGTATTTCTGGAAGCAGAACACAGGAAAAATCGCAGAGTTTAAAAGTCAGTAAATGGGGTCTGAATCCTAACTCTAGTCACTACTAGCCATGTGAGCCTGGTCAAGGGTTTTCAGTGGTGGAGCGTCCTTTCTGTAGACTGGAGATGCCTGCATCCTAGGATTGTTTAGAGGCATAACAGGAGGAACAGATGAGAGTTTCTAGCACGTTGTAGGCCCTTTAATGACTGTGGGCATACAGCCATCCTGACTTTGGTAACACCATCCAATTCAGCAGTGTTCCCAGGTCTTCTCCAGTCCAGAAGCCGCCTCGTCACAGGCTCACACTGTGATGATTTTTGGGTGTATCCAAAAGTTGCTGCACTTTTTGTGGCCAGGCTTCTCGAGATAAAGGACTCACACAAGGAGGTCATGTCCTCCACTGATGAAAACCAAAAGAGCTCAAGTCTTCACTGAAGGACCACCAGTGCGGCAGGAATACCATTCAGGTGATATTTTCAGATTGTGCAAGGGTCCATCTGTGAGAATGGCCTCCATTAAACTCTTAAGATCAATTTGGAATAAGAAAAGACCCTGAATAGCCAAAGGAATGTTGAAAAAGCAAACCAAAACTGGTGGCATCACAATTTCAGACTTCAAACTCTATTACAAAGCTGTCATCATCAAGACACTATGATACTGGCACAAAAAACAGACACACAAATCAATGGAACAGAACAGAGAGCCCAGAAATGGACCCTCAACTTTGTCAACGACTAATCTTTGACAAAGCAGCAAAGGATATCCAATAGAAAAAAGACAGTCTCTTCAACAAACGGGTGTTGTGAAAATTAGACAGCCACATGAAGAAGAATGAAACTGGACCACTTCCTTACACCATACACAAAAAGAGATTCAAAATAGATTAAAGACCTAAATGTGAGATAGGAATCTACCAAAATATTAGAAGAGAACATAGGCAACAACCTCTTTGACCTTGGCCACAGCAATTTCTTGCTAGACATGTCTCCAAAGGCAAGAGAAAGAAAAGTAAAAATGAACTACTGGGGTTCATCAAGATAAAAAGCTTTTGTACAGCAAAGAAAACAGTCAAAAAAACCAAAAGAAAACCAAGAGAATGGGAGAAGATATTTGCAAAAAACATATCAGATGAAGGGCTAATAACAAAAATCTATAAGGAACTTACCAAACTCAACACCCAAAGAACAAATAATATAATCAAGAAATGGGCAGAAGGCATGAACAGACATTTCTGCAAAGAAGACATCCAAATGACAAGAGGCACATGAAAAAATACTCAACATCACTCGGCATCAGGGAAATACAAATCAAAACCACAATGAGTTACCATCTTACACCAGTCAGAATGGCTAAAATTAACAAGTCAGGAAATGCCAGATGTTGGCGAGGATGTGGAAAAAGGGAAACCCTCCTACACTGTTGGTGGGAATGCAAGCTGGTGCAGCCACTCTGGAAAACAGTATGGAGGTTCCTCAAAAAGTCGAAAATAGAGCTACCCTACGACCCAGTAATTGTACTACTGGGTATTTACCCTAAAGATACAAAGGTAGTGATCTTCAGGGGCACATGCACCCAAATGTTTAGAGCAGCAATGTCCACAATAGCCAAACTATGGAAAGAACCTAGATGTCCATCCACAGATGAATGGATAAATAAATGTGGTTTATATATACAATGAATACTACACAACCATCAAAAGAATCTTGCCATTTGCAATAACATGGATGGAACTAGAGGCTATTATGCTAAGCAAAATAAGTCAATCAAAGAAAGACAATTATCACATGATCTCACTGATATGAGAAATTTTAGAAACAAGGTAGAGAATCATAGGGGTAGAGAGGAAAAAATAAACTAAAACAAAACCAGAGAGGGAGCCAAACATAGAGAATCTTAATCATAAGAAACAAACTGAGGGTTGCTGGACAGGAGGGGGTTGAGGGGATGGGTTAACTAGATGATGGACATTAAGGAGGGCACGTGACATAATGAGCACAGAGTGTTATACACAACTGATGAATCACAGACCTGCACCTCTGAAACCAATAATACCTTATATGTTAATTAATTGAATTTAAATTTAAAAATGTTAAAAAAATAAAAGATTAAAAATAAAATATATTAATGTCAAAAAATAAATAAAACAAAACCAAAAAAAGACTGATTTCCCAATCCCTGTCTTTTAAAAGAGACCAAAGCGAGGCCCTAAAGAAGCTGAAACAAGAGATCTTACACGTTTTGTTGTCTTCCACAACTTCTGCCCCTCAGACGGACTTGGCTGAGTTTACGGTCTTAACAAAGGTCTAGCCACAGTCAAACTTAGTGTATACCCTTTAAACCAACTGATAAAACCTATGGATTAAGACCCCCAGACTCCTCTGTACTCTGCCAACCTTTTCATTCTTGCAGGAATGCCTGTAAGATGCAGAATCTCTGGAGACCACGGACCAGTAAAAGCCTCCAACCACGGCATGCCTTTGCAGATTCCAGCCTTTGCTTGCTGCTCTAAAATGCAGCACAGTTGTTGAAAGATAACTGCTTTGTTTTTTAAAAACTTTTCTAATAGGGTCATAGAGGCCAGCCCTCAGGTCTAGTACACAGCTCCATCAAATTTAGATTATAAAGGATTTCCTTGCCACTGTCAATTTGCCAGGCTTTAGGGGAATAAGCAATATTCCTATTAAATGTAAGAGGTATTTAAGGAATGTCAATAGGGAGTCCAGATCCATTTAGAGTCATGGTTCCCAACCTGGGGCCATGTGGCACCCCCAGAGGACCTTGGGCAATGTCTGAAAACATTTTTGGTTGCTGAGACTGGGGACTGGGGTTGCCACGGGCATCCAGTGGGCAGAGACCAGGGATGTCCCACCTACCATGCACAGGACAGCCTGCCCCACAAATAATATGGATCCCAACTGTCAATTATGCCAAGGTTGAGAAATCCAAACTTACTGGAACCACCCGATAATTCAAACATTTATCTCACTGCCCCCCAAATGAAAAACAACAATGCAAATTGGTTTGTAAGCATCTGTTCATTCTTCCTTTACTGATTCATTAATGGATTTGTGTCTATGCTGAATCTAACTGGGATTTCCTCTCCGGTTGCTCGAGAGCCTCTCTGTGTTGCTTCTTCTTTTTCTCCAGGAGTTTCTGAGGAGGAGGGAAAAGCCTGTGTCTTGTGCCTGGGGTAACCGACAGCACAGTCAGACACAATTCCAGCAATGTAGCTTGGATTTTTTTTTTTTCCGAGATAAATCAGATTTATGCAATAAAATATCTCAGCAGGGATTTTGTTTTATTTGGGTCATTCTTCAATTTCAGGAGGACATATACCAGCATCACATCACCTGAACCAAAGAAAATTGAAAGTGAAATGCTTATTTCGGTAATGCAGTTGGTCCCTGTAGAGAGGGGCTGCATTCTCAGAGGGGACGGGTCCCACCATTATAGGGGCAGAGTCCCTTCCAGATCCACGACGCAGAAACAGAACAGCGCTGCTCAAGTGTGGCGTGCGTCAGAGTCGCCGATCCCCGGGCCATGCCGAGGTGCACAGGTAAGGAGCGCACGCTGACGCGGAAGCCTCTACTGGGTGAAGCCACACACGCTAACGCAGATATCAAGTGCAGAGATGCGTGGGTCAGAAGACACTGTCCAGAGATGCTTCCCAGAGTCCCTGACTCCAGCTTCTCGTAGGTGTGCACTTTGGGTTCTCCATTGCTTCTTCCTGATACTCTGCTTGGGTTGTGCTGCACGCATGAAATGTCAATGCCGGCGCAGCGTTGAGACAAAACCCACTCAGCATGAAGGGGGAAGGATGGAGCCGTGAGGAGCATGTGTGTTGGTGTGGACATGGTGCTAGAGTGTGATGGTTTTTATCTCGCCCTCTCCGGAGAAGGAATCCCCTCCTGCACAGATGGCTTCATTATGAGGCTTCTCATCCACATCTTCATAAAACTGGGCACTGGGTGGGGCACCTACATAACTCAGCTGGTTAAGCGACCGACTCTTGATTTCAGCTCAGGTCCTGATCTCGGGGTGACAAGACTGAGCCCCACGATCCACCTCCGTACTCAGCAGGGGGTCTGCTTAGACCTCCTCTCCCTCTCTCCCTCCCCTCTGCTTGCTCGCTCACTCTCTCTCTTTCCCTCTGTCAATAAATCTCAAAAAAAAAATCCCCAAAAACAAAAAGCCTGGCACTGGGTGCTGCCTATGCATCTGTGAAGCGTTATGCTGAAGAGCCCGACGTTAGTCTGCATCTAGGCAAAAATTATCTGTCAACCACCACACAAACAGAATCAATGCACATGCTTATCGCATTGGAAGCAGGAGGCTGTAAAGCCAGGGGGGTGGGCCTGGAGGTGTCGTGTTGCGGGGGTGCTGCTGTGTCCATTACAGGGACACAGAAAGGTCCATCCTGTACACGCAGACGAGGCTAAAGAAGAGAAAATGCCGCAATCATTTGTGCAAGCCCAACCATGATGAGACCCCTAGCTTCTGCTCCTTTCCTGGAGATGCTAAACCTTCCCTCCTCCTGACCACAGGCGGAGGGACACGGCAGGACTGGGGAAATACTTGTGAAAACAGGAAAGATGTGTTGCTAAGACCTAGCCTTCAATGAAAGAACAAAGCAAGCAGCACCATTTTCTGTATCTCACATTTCAGAAATCCTCAAATGGGGACAGCTCTGAAAACAGAACCCCCAAGAGCCTCATGTCATACTGGGGAGAGATAAAAATCGGGGATCAGAAGAGGTGGGTTTTTTTCATTTTTATCTTTCATATATACATAAGAGGCATTAATATTTGCATGATTTCCCCCTAAATGTTTCATGGACTAATAACAAAAACATACACAAAAGGAAGTCATTGTGCTCGAAGGCTGTGTGACGCCCGTCTTTAGGTTTGGCACGAAGCCTCTCTACGGCGCTGCAAGCACGGTGCCATCGGCCACGAAGATCAGATTCACCACGAATCATCTTCAAGACGGTACTAGGGGACGCGCAGTAGTCTGCCCGGGACGCCAGGACAAAGTGCCACAGGCTGGGGGGCACAAGCAACACACACGGATTTTCTCACAGTTCTGGAGGCTGCAAATTCAAGTTCGAGGTCCCCCCAGGGTTGGTTTCCCTGGGGACGCCTGTCCTTGGTCGGCACTGGTCCTCACCTTCTCCCCTGTCCTCGAGTAGTCTTTTCTCTGGGCCTGTGCCCCGCCCTGCGGTCTCGTCCTCTTCGTATGAAGACACCAGGCCTACTGGATTAGTGCTGCCCCCTCGGGACCTCATTGAACCCTAATTTCCTCCTTAAAAGCCTTCCACCCAAATTTAGTCATGGTGACGTATTAAGGCTTCCACATGTGAACGGACAGTGGGTAGGGGAGACACACAATTAGTCACCACAAGATGAGGGATCTGAGGAAGGGTGAAACTCAGATCTGTCCTCAGGATGCTATGATCAACACAGGCTCCTGATCTACAACACCGCCAGGCACCACAAAGAAGCTATGGCTCTAGAAAGCTTAGAACTCGAAGCTCAAAGAAGGGATGTATTCTAAGCTTTAGTACGATTGCAGCAAATGGACACTTACTCCCGAAAAAACAACATCAGAGGCGCTTACTTTTCTACAGGCAGCAAAGATCCATTTTAACTATAAAGACACCTTTTAAATCAGTGACTAATACGATGATGGAAATAGCCAGAGCAGGCAAACTTAGAGCAAACAGCACGTGGACCAGGCACATCTGTGGCAGTTCAGCAAAACATTGATTCTCTCTCTGAACTCCAAACTTGCAGGACTGATAATTTCCAACCCCTTAAGTTGTCAAGGGGAAGACCCAACGAGTACAATGTCTGCATAACTGGGAGTTTCCCTAAGTAACAGAGCTTCTCAGTTCTATATTTACTCATCCATCCTCACAAGGATAACATGAAGAACAATTAATCTAAAGCTCATGGAACCTCGAGGAGCTAAAAATGCACCACAGACAGATTTGGAAAAGGACCCCATTCCCCTCAGTTGGTCAACCCAGTTATACAAATTTAGTCATACCTGGGTGGGGTTGGGAACATTAACATTACTGGTATCCCTCCTTCAAGGGGTTTGTTATCGAAATATCTGCCAGTTCTCCACTGTCCATCCTAAATGAGAGACCCAATGGCTGGTGGTTTCTCCAACATAGGTAAAAATCCAGACCTTCTCACATACTGAGTAATTACTTTTAATTTCCAAGGGAGCCGACAAAGGTCTTTCTCCCTGACTTGCCAGAGGAATGGTTTTCAAACCTGATATGTAACCCCAGATGCATCCTTTCTGATAACTTGGCAGGCTGAATGTCACAGGTGAATCAGCCCAAGGAAGCAATGCCTGAAAACACAAACCACCAGTTTACCCAGCCAGGTAGATTCTCAGAGGGGAGGCTGCCTGGGGCAGGAAATATGAAGATGCCTCAGAGGTAGGAGGATGTAACTCTCTTCATTCTTCCACTCATCCTGTTCCGCCCACTTCCAAACACTTTCCTATGTCAAGTGAGAAATAATGTACCAGTCCTTTCACATTTCTGTTCTCCTTAAATGGCTATTTCTGTGCCTTGACTCTGGCCAGGTCAAGACAAAAAATCAGCAAGGATTCGAGAAATAAAAACTCACTCAGGGTGGGATGGGAAATATTACCTAGGATTGGACAATAAATGAAATGAAAACAAAAGGAATGGTATTAAATGAAGATGTTTATGAAATATCCCAACAAAGAGATTCCTCTAAACCTAATATAAATGACATTTCTCTAAAGCATTTACCTCTTGTGAACTCCATAGCAAGAATCAAGCAGGATTAAAGATTTACTCAAGAACATGCAACCATCAATTAGGACTAATGGGAGGGAACCCAACCCAGACTCCTTCTAACTTAGGCCCCCAAGTCCCCATCCATAGAACACATGATATTCTGATATTCATATCTCCCTCCCTGTTCCACTCTCCCTCATCCTTTCTCCATGATCTATTATCTATTATCTATCAATCATTATCTATTATCTACCCATTAATTATCTACCTATCGCTATCATTTACCTACCTATCTTAGCCAATATTGTCTATCAGTATCTGAAATAGGCAAAGATTTAAAAATCACACTTTTTAGAATTGACCTAAGTATCAGAACCCAAATATGCACACACAGGACTTAAACGGGATAGACGTTAGATTCTTGTCTTATATTTGTTCCGTAAATTAAGGCAAATGCCCAGCCTGGGTTTAAAAATAGATCTGACCTTAGCTATGAGGCAATATATGAAGACCCAAACAAACAAATAAACAAACAAAAAAACCCAAGAAAAAACTTCAGTGGCTCTTGACTAGTACTTGGTACAGCTGAACTGTATCCAATTTGGTTACACACTGACTTCATGGTTTTGGCCAAGTTATAGAAGGTCTTCAGACCTCAACTTCCTATCTGCAAAACAAGGGTGTCTTGCTAGATTATCCTAAAATACCTTGAAGCTCTTAATTTCTATAACCCTATATTATCTTCATTGGATCTCCCCTTTGCAAACACTTCATGATCTTGGCCATCCTCCGAATACTGGTAAAGGTGAACAGAATTTATAAAGTAACATGAAGTTCCAAAAACTAAGACAAAGTGATCACTAGAACCACTACTATATAACGGTAGTTAAAATACAGAACTAGGTAGGAAGGATTTTCTGGGGAATATAATGATATATAATTCCATAAAATTATACAAATACATCATTTGGCACACAATAAAAAGCCAACAATACTTCTCAAATAATTTTCAAAATGTACCTTTGTTGCTAAAGGAAAATTATTTTTCATCTATAATATTTCTTCAAAAAAAGCATCACCCAAAATGTATTTTTTATAGAGGCACCTGGGTGTCTCAGTGGGTTAAGCATCTGCCTTAAAATCTTATAAAAATGTATTTTTATAACCAATTGTCAGTAGATTTTGAAAAACATAAATCACCTTGATTCATGAGAATAACCCCAATTCCAGGTGCCTGGTTGGCTCAGTCGGTTAAGTGTCTGACTCTTTTTTTTTTTTTTTTTTTTTTAAGTGTCTGACTCTTGATCTCAGCTCAGGTCTTGATCTTAAGGTCATGAATTTGAGCCCCACATTGAGCTCCACATTGGGCATGGAGGCTACTTTAAAAAAACAAACAACCAAAAAAACAAAGAATAACCCCAATTCCTATGGCAATTTAAGAAAATTATATGCACACTTGCTCCAGAAACTATTTAAGATGGCTTGCTGAGGTAATTGCATTTAAAGGCAAGACCTATCTACTTCACAAGTCTTAAAAAGAGTTCCAAAAGACACTGTTGTATTCCTAGGTATGAAAAAATGCCGTGTGTCTAATTAAGGAGCCCTAACACCATGCAGCACTTTCTCGAGGCATATAAATCAACCCACACACAATGTCTGTTTCATGACTAACCCCACATTCCCATTTCCTGCTTCTGTCTCCTTTTTAGTACTAACAGACATGGTGCCTGACCTTCAGGCACTTATGCTGTAATTGAGGAGGTAAAATGCATCCACATAAAATAATTAGAGCATAATTAAGTGATAAATGTCATATGACTAGAAGTACAAAGCTTTGCAGGGAAAAGAGAGGACACTGAATGCTTAAATAGCTGAAGAAAGAAGGATTGGGTTCCTGAAAAATGTGCAAAAATGAGCTAAACATCATGACTCGAGTGAGTAAATGTGGCATGCAAAAAACAGCAGTGAAATACCTGAAGATGAGACAAAATGTGGAGTGGCAGGGAATTAGGTTGTATAAGATGGTCAAGGTGGGGGGCAATTCATACTGGACTTTAATAACTGACCTATATTTTCAGAGGCAGATATTGCATTTTTTCCTTGCCTTCCAAAAAAAAATGTAGTAAAGTATATTCTCTCTTGTTCAGAGAGAAATGCAAGATCAATTTCTCCTCCCTTCAGGGCACCTGGGTAGGCACAGTCAGTTAGGCAGCTGACTCTTGGTTTTGGCTCAGGTGATGATTTCAGGGTTCTGGGATAAAGCCCCACATCAGGCTCTGCACTCAGTGGGGATTCTGTTTGAGAATTCTCTTTCCCTCTCCCTGCTCACTCATGCTCTTTCTCTTAAATAAATAAATCTTTTTTTAAAAAATTTTCCTTCTTTTGTACACCAGGGACAATTCAAGGTAGAGTTCCTACTTGCAGATCTCTCAATGAATCCTAGATACCTTATGAACACATTCAGAGAGACGTGCTATGCTTCTTTGTGGCTTATCATGAACCCGTAGTTAGTGTGATTCAACATCACATCCCATTGGTTTACAAATTTTCTTTCCTCATTTCCCTTTTTTCCTCACCCTCATGCCCCAGACTTACCCATCTCCCTCAAACCTCATCCTGAAACAGTAATTTAATATTTAACAGTTTCTTCCCACCTCCACTTCCCTTTAATTAGATAGAAAGTTGTCCTAGAGGTGGGAGTAAATAGATATTATCTAAAGCTGATAGCCAAGCTATATAGATTTATCACATTAAACGATAAAGAGAGTTACCAGAAAGAATACATAGCCTTAAATTTCTATGTAATCAGAGCATGCACAAAGCATACAGATCATATGGCGAACACTGGAAAATAAAAAATATATTACAAACAATAGTCATAACATAATATAAAGTGACAGAACTAAGACCAAGTGATTCTGTTTCTCAATAAATATAAATGGGATAAACTCATACTAAAAGGAAAGGACTTCCAACTTGGATCAAAATTAAAAACTCAGTATATGCTATATGCAAGCATGCAACTAAAGCAAAATTATATCCATAAAAAGACATATAAGAAAATACAAAGAAAAAGAAAATAATAGGTCTGGATATGAATATCTCACCAGCCTAAAATAATGCAAAATAAATAAATAAACCAAAGGCATGGCACATTAAATAGTAAAGGGTACAATCCACTCTATCTCACATGAATCATTTAGTGCCTAACGAAGCATCAACATGCCAAAAAGTGTAGGAAGTACAAGAAAAATATCAAATGAAATTCAGTGGGTGATATGAGTATTCTCTGTTGTATGTCCTGAAGAAACCAAACACAGTTAGTTCCATCTCTATAGCAGTGGTATCTTAAAATGCCCTTGGCATTACAGTGGAGAGAACATTTTCTTTTACTTTCAAACAAGGAGCCCTTACCAGCTTCTTTTGTACTTACTTATTTACTTGCCCATTGCTATATTCTACTCCAGCTGCAGTTTCCCAAAGGATTAAAAAAATCAAGAAGTCTACCTTTGTTGAATGTGTGCATGTGCATATGCCCACATGTGAATAATGTTTCTCACAGTTATATTTCTAAACATAGAAACCACCACTAAATGATCTTAGAGAGGGTCTTTATCGGGTGCCTGGGTGGTTCAGTTGGTTAAGTGTCTGCCTTCAGCTCAGGTCACGATCCTACAATCCTGGGATGGAGCCCTCCTACCTACTCCTTGCTCAGTGGGGAGCCTGCTTCTCCCTCTCCCTCTGCAGCTCCCCTGTGTTTCTGCTGTCTCACTCCCTCTATCAAAGAAATAAATAGCATCATTAAAAAAAAAAAAAAAGGAGTCTTTTTACCTTGAAAGAAAATTTCATATATCTGTTTCCCCTTCAATATTAAGAATGGAAGGTAATGTTCCATTCTAGTGCATTAAAAACGTAATAGCACTGTGTTGGAGGAAAGAGCATGAACACTACTTCCCAAGGAAGCTACAGAAAAGCCACATTAGAGATGTCCCATGCCACGGCGAACCCCTACTCCAGGAGCTAGGCACACTCAGGAAAACAGTTCAGTGTTGGTATATGATATTGTACCGGACACCTCAGCTTCCTTAAGTTGTCTGTTGTATTATCATTGTATTATAATTCCTTAAATTGCAGGCTAAAAACCATAAATTCCTTCTACGGTTCTCAAAGTTAAACTTTTCTTTTTTTAAAGATTTTATTTATTTATTTGACAGAGACACAGCGAGAGAGGGAACAAAAGCTGTGGGAGTAGGAGAGGGAGAAGCACGCTTCCTGCAGAGCAGGAAGCCCAATGTGGGGCTCTATCCCAAGACCCTGGGATCATGACCTGAGCTGAAGGCAGACACTGAACGACTGAGCCACCCAGGCGCCCCAAAGTTAAACTTTTTAATAACTTCTTACTAAATGCTTGAGAAGTGCTTCAAAATTATGCATATATATGGATTATATATGTGTAGACACACACAGAGACATACCTAATCTAACCTAAAGCTGAACACAAACTTAGTAGGCATCTGACTAGGCTATTTCAAAATTTGCAGAGACTCTCCTCATAATCTCTCTGTTTTATATACTCCATTACTAAATTCTGAAACCAATGCTTTCCTAATAAGAATATTTGCACACTGCTTTATCATTTACTTGATGTCTGTGTACAAACTAGCATTTGTATTCTTAAAACAATCTAATTGGTAATTTATTAAGAAATTAAATTAAAGGAGAAATTAAGTTAAAATATGATTAAGAGGAAATTACTAGATCCAGATATAGAAAAATAGAGGGACAAGAAGGTAATCAGGCCCATTAGTGTATGTGTGTTAGGGGAGGGGGGGTGTCTCTGAAAATAATGTTCCAGACCCATATCTTACCTCCTTTATAACAGACAAATATCCCAAACTGGAAGAAAAGGAGACTAACATTTTCCAAATGCCAGTCTCCAAAGATCTCCACATTATGACCTCAAATACCTATATGTTTGTCAGATGGGTTCCTTTTTATTTGACTGATTTCCAGGAAAACCAGACTTTTGTCTCATAGTCACTGAAACTAATTATGTCTCATTATATTACTATTGTCCATCTCAGGCTCACAAAATGCTATCTGAATTTTAAACTCAACCTAAATATTTCCTCTTCAGTGCAACTGTTCCCACAGTACTTTAAAATGTGTAAGACCCTCTTCCTCTTTTAAACTCTTTTATCTGTCATGGGAAATTTGCCTTACATTATAGTTGTTTGGGAAGTCATAGTCCCCATTAATCTATATCGCAGGGTTAGGGATGGTTTCATGCACCTCTGTATAATGTGGAGCACTCAGTGTACGCTGACCACAGTGACTCTAACAAAAGGGAAAGAAATGGAGCTTTTTATCTTAAAATAGCCCTTTAAAATGGAAGAAAATATAATGAAAAAGCCCCAAATTATATAGTACTTGAACTTGAGTAGTTCTGCTAAGTGATATTTTTATGAATTCTAAATGCCCTGCTCTAAACTCATGAAACACAAGATTGCAAATAATTGGCCATGCCTCACAGAGAGACGTTAGTAGGCAATTCAGACCTGCTAGTTTTTTGTCGTTTTTTTTCCCCTGAAAACACGGAAATAGTTTTATAATTTGCATAACAGAAGCCAGTTCCTTTCTAAATTATGTGTAGACAACCCTGGTATGTATATTTTAAATTAGTTAATGTCTTTATTGAATCTCAGGATGTATCCATAACTCTCTGTTAACTCGAATGGAGTTTCTGGTGTGCTTTCCACCCTGCACAATTGCAGGTTACTACAGAGAATGGAATTCAGAAGTCAGAAAAACTTCTTTCTCAAGTGTAACTTCAAAGTAATAGAACTTATATGAAACAGTATAAATAAATGGCAACTCAACCACCATGAGTGGCATTGCTATTGTCCAAATGCCAAAATGGTGAAATGCTCTTTGTAAGATTATGAATAAAACAATGTACAATCTACTACTAAATTACATGAGTTATAATCTGGAAAACTCCAATGTATATTAAAATGGTGGGGGGGAAATCTGCTTTACATGTAAAATTGTGTAATTCTAGCTTCAATTACACACAGTTTTCTTTTTTTATTTATTTGAATGTCAAATGACATCTGGATTATCATGCTGCATTGTTCAGTGTGTTTGCTGGATACCACACCACCTCCATCAGATGTAGTACAACCCTCCAATCATTAAGACAAGAAAAAACTATTCTGTGAGTATCCAAAAGTTCCCTTGGGGGCAAACCACCAAGCTCAATTACAATTCATTGCCATATGATGTGTTATATTTAGGTTTAGTGTAATAACCATTTTTGGCTTGACCACCTCTTCTACGACCTGAGTCATGTATCAAGGTTAAATAGCAGGAACAACATGGTTACTTATTTCCGAAGCATTAAACATCCTGGGGTCTGCTGGATTGCCAAGGGAATGTTGGAAAAGAAAACCAAAGCTGGAGGCATCACAATTCTGGACTTCAAGTTGTATTACAAAACTGTCATCATCAAGACAGTATGGTACTGGCACAAACACAGACACATAGATCAGTCGAACAGAATAGAGAACTCAGAAATGGACCCTCAACTCTATGGTCAACTAATCTCCAAAAAAAGCAAGAAAGAATACAGTTTCTTCAACAAATGGTATTGGGAAAATTAGACAGCCACATGCAGAAGAATGAAACTGGACCACTTTCTTATAGCATACACAAAAACAAACTCAAAATGGATTAAAGACCTAAATGTGAGACAGGAATCCATCAAAATACTAGAGGAGAACAGAGGCAGCAACCTCTTTGCCTTCGGCCACAGCAACTTCTTGCTAGACATGTCTCCAAAGGTAAGAGAAACAGAAGCAAAAGTGAACTACTGGGACTTCATCAAGATAAAAAGCTTCTGTACAGCAAAGGAAACAGTTAACAAAACTAAAAGGCAGCCTAAGGAATAGGAGAAGATACTTGCAAATGTCTTATTAGAAAAGGGAGTAGTATCCAAAATCTATAAAGAAGTTATCAAACTGAACAGCCAAAAAACAAAACGTCTAGTCAAGAAATGAGCAGACAACATGAACAGACACTTCTCCAAAGAAGACATACAAAGGGCCAACAGACACATGAAAAAACATTCAATATCACTCAGCATCAGGGAAACGCAAATCAAAACCACAATGAGATACCACCTCATACCAGTCAGAATGGCTAAAATTAACAACTCAGGAAACAATCGATGTTGGTGAGGGTGTGGAGAACAGGGAACACTCTTACGCTATTGACAGGAATGTAAGCTGGTACAGCCACTCTGAAAAACAGTATGGAGGTTCCTCAAGAAGTTGAAAATAGAGCTACCCTATGACACAGCAATTGCACTACTAGGTATTTATAAAAAGGATATAAACATAGTGATTCGAAGGGACACGTGCACCTCAATGTTAATAGCAGAAACGTCCACAGAGCCAAACTATGGAAAGAGCCCAGATATCCACTGACAGATGAATGGATAAAGAAGATGTGGTATATATACATACGTGTGTGTGTGTGTGGGTGTATAAAATGGAATATTGCTCAGCCATCAAAAAGAATGAAATCTTACCATTTGCAAGGACATCGAACTAGAGAGTATTACACTAAGTGAAATAAGTCAGTCAGAGAAAGACAAATACTATATGATTTCATTCATATGTGGAATTTAAGAAAAAAAAACCCCAGATGAACACAGGAGAAGGGAAGGAAAAATAAAGTAAGAGGAAAATGGAGAGGGAGGCAAATCATAAGGGACTCTTAACTACAGGAAACAAACAGAGGACTGTTAGACGGGAGGAGGGAAGGGGATGAGGTAACTCTGTGATGATTATTAAGAAGGGAACTTGAAGTAATGAGCGCTGGGTGTTGTATGCAACTGACGAATCACTGATTTCTACCTTCAAAGCTAACAATACTATACATGTTAATTAAACTGAATTTAAATAAAAAGTTTTAAAAAAACATGCTGGGGTCTGATAAACATGATCGATTAGAAAGCTGTCTAATATGAATGAGTTTCTGACATCAAGAAATGTCACTAGCATCTGATAAACAGAGAGCAGAGACTGGACTCCTGAGCCATACAACTACCTTTGAGCTACATTCTTCTTCTGGTACAAAATGCATTTCCAACCACCTGCAGCGATGAATTCGGAATCAGCTGCCCATTCTTCAGGGCTAAAAATATATTCAATTCTCTTCAAGGAGTAGGATTCTTTTTAAGATTTTATTTATTTGACAGAGAGAGTGTGTGTACAAACGGGGAGTGGTGGAGGAAGAAGAAGCAGACTCCCCGCTAAGTAGGGAGCCCAATGAGGGCTCAATCCCAGGACCCTGGGAGCATGACCTGAGCCAAGTGCAGATACTTAACCCAGGCACCTTCATGCAGTAGGATTTCTTTTGACTCCAGAACAACCTGTGTAGCTCAAAGATAAAGAATGGTCCACCACACTTAACAAGTTTCAACATGAACTGTTTTCTTTATGGACAAGACACATACACTTTTAAGCAAAGCATTCCTGTCATTAATGGTCTACTTGCTATTGTGACAGAAAACTAGTACTTGGGGGAAAAAAAAGATGTCAAATTGTATGTTGTAAAGTTATATAGTAAAGAGTCATGAGTTTCTAGCTATTTGTTTATCTAACATTGCATCACCGCACACTGTGCAGTTGAACAAGAATGAAGGTACATTTAAAAAATATATCTGGGGACATCTGGGTGGCTCAGTCAGTTAAGTGACTGCCTTCAGCTCAGGTCATGATCCCAGGGTCCTGGGATCAAGTCCCACATCAGGCTTCTTGGTCAACGGGGAGCCTGCTTCCCCCTCCGCCTGCCACTCCCCCTGCTTGTGCTTGCGCGCTCTCTCTGGCAAATACATAAATAAAATCTTAAACAAACAAACAAACATAAATAAATAAAATACCTGGTTGAGATTTAAAAATCAACTGAAACATTTTGTTATTTTGAGGACATGGAGACAAAATTATGGATTGTTAATATAACATATGTTTCAGCAGTATTGGGTCACCTTTAACAATATGCCTAATTAATGTGCTTATCTTAAGTATATAAGAGAAAACTAGCAAAATCTGTTATGTCAGAGTACTGAAATTGGATCATATTTCACATGGCCCAGAAGCAGCTTGTTAACAGAGTTGTAGGCTATCTCTGTATGAAGTACAGAATATATTTCCAGGCACAAATTTTCCCTTTTCTGTTTCAAAAATACAGGTATTTATATACCAGTATTGGACATCCTTAAAATTGATATTTTTTACTTTAAAGAATAAAATCATTATCTCACAATAACTTAACAGGGAAAGTAAATTTGAAGTTTTACTAACTTAGAGTCAATTTAGACGACCTGTATCAAATATCCTTACCGTCAGTAATAAAAATTTGTGTTTCGGGGGCCTGGGTGGCTCAGTGGGTTAAAGCCTCTGCTTTCGGCTCAGGTCATGATCTCAGCGTCCTGGGATCGAGGCCCGCATCGGGCTCTCTGCTCAGCGGGGAGCCTGCTTCCTCCTCTCCCTGTCTCTCTACCTGCCTCTCTGCCTACTTGTACTCTCTCTCTGTGTGTCAAATAAATAAATAAAATCTTAAAAAAAAAAATTTGTGTTTAGCTTTGCTGTACTGAAGGAGCAGATGTTTTTGTTTGCCTGGAAAATTATTCAATTATCCCTATTCATCATTTGGCATTACCTCTGAAGACTGGCTAAACAGTCTACATTTTTCTCAGTTAAGACAAAACACTGAACAACATTATTAACCAAGTTCACGGAAATGACATTTATAGAAGACATATATACAAACTGTAACTGAATCATACACATTTTTTTCAAGGACATTTGGAACATTTGCCAGGTCTAACCATATACTGGTCCATAAAACAACTGTTAAGCAAGTGGAATCATACAGAGCATGTTCTCAGACCAGAACATAATAAAAATAGAAATCAATCACAAAACAAGATAATATTTTCAAATCCAGCAGCACTCTTTTAAATAACCAAAAGGCCAATGACAAGTGAAGCTATAAAATATTTTGAAGTGAACATTAATGGAAATAAAATGTCTCAGATTTTGTGGGATACAGATACAGCAGAGTATCTGCTTACAGAGTTGTGCTTACAGAGAACAAAACTGCAATGTCATTAAATGAACGTGCCTTGTCAATTTTTTCCACTGCATGCCAGTTTATCCTCACTCTCTGCCTTTTAGGAAAATACGATTGTCTCCTGAACTGAATTAACATAAAAGCACATAATCTTTTCCTCTCTTATGCATATTATTATGCCCTTCACTACAGACTTCTCATGTGCAGCTTGAAGCTATAGAATTGTCTAGCTGTGCTTTCCGATTGCTTGTATATTTCTAGATCTTTGCTGTCATTTTATTGCCTTTCAATCGAACAAAAGCTGGATTTTGTTTTACTTTCTTTCTTCTTCTACTTGATTGATTGCTTAAGGAACAAAATCTGACATATAATCTGATTAAAATGCCAAACACTCGCACATCCCATCTTCTTCAGATGTGCTTAGAAAATAGCTCTTATATTAACCAAGTCATTCATTGTGCATCATTATGTCTAATCCACCCCCACAGCCAAGAATATAAGGCTGTCAGGAAGACCTAACTGAAGGTTATTGTTCACTTTCCATCCCACCAGAGCCTCAGATAATGATGGCATTTATGCAATCCTTCATCTGAAGAGTTATAAATAGGATAACACAAGCCTTGACTGGCCCACACCATTCTTTCCATCTGGGTGATAGAGCTGGCCCAATGTTGGAGGGAGGTGACCTCATCGGCTTCTACCAACGTGGCATAAAACAAAACAAAACTAGTTCCCATCTCGGGGAATGCCAGAGTATGCAGCAACAATAAGTCCCAGACTCCTGCTGCCTGACAAGACCATGGAGACAAGCTAGTTCCGTGAGCTTCACCCCATGCTGTGAAAGCCCACTGGGGTCCTGGGGAGCCCTCTAGGAGACTGGAGTATGAGAGGATGGCCACCATTTCATGCTCAATCATCCAGCTTCATGTAAAGCTACCTCTGGTTTCCACACAGAGCTTTTGAGGGAGATTGCATGAAAATAAGTATTACCCACTCTGCTGGATACCAACTTCACTTTCTGTTGATTTGCCCCAAGGTTATTCTGTTAATTAAAGACCCTTTCAGACAGAGGTTGGAAGATGCAGGCAGAGTAGGAGGCCCCTAGGCTCACCTCATCCCAGGAACACAACTAGGTAACTATCAGATCATTCTAAATACCCGAGAAATTGACCCGAAGACTGGCAGAAGAAACTCCACAACTAAAAGTAGAGAAGAGGCCACATCGAAGAAGGTGGAAGTGTGGAGACGTGGCTGGGGAGAAAAATGGATAGTGGCCACTGCCGTGGGAAGGGAGCCCCAGGCGCAGAGCAAGAGACAGACGAACACACAGCACGTGGGGAAACGGATTCCCCAGAGTAATTGCCTTGGAAATTGAGAGGAGCCGAATTTTGTGACTTCCTGCACCCGGCAAGGTTTAAAGCCTGGGGGTCTAAAGGGTCAGTGTGCATATCTCTAAAAGAGCTCAGAGGACATTGGGGCTGCTCTTGGAGAGAAGGCAGGCAAACAGCCCAACGACACAGAGCACGGGAACAGCAATCTGAAGAGCACCTAGGGCACAGAGTGAGAGTTATTCACTCATCTTGCATGCACTCCAGAGAGACTGCATTCATGCAGAGACCCCTCCCGGAGCAAAGGAACTGGTCAGCACCATTTCCCTCCCCGCCCCCCCACCCCCCCAGCATAAGCACAGGGCCAACTGCAGGAACCAGGGCAGAGGGGACACTGGCTACCTAAGCTGCTTATACCAAGCCCCACCAACCCATACTCTGGTGGAACCACCCATCCAAGTCTCTCTTGCCTCAGTTCCAGTGTGGCAGGGCCCCTCCCCCAGATCTGCCCAAACCCCTGCCACAGTGTCTCCTGATGTAAAAGTTTTGCAGAGCCTCAAGTCTGGTGGCAGTGGCAACAGGTCTCATTTCACAAGCAGACTAGAGTGCACATACTTAAAACACACCATGTTCCACCCAGAAACCAAACACTGCTCACAACAAGCAAAGACAACCTCTGCAGACAACTGGCCTGAAGGATAAAGCAACGAGCAGAAAACAGCAGAACACACACAGCACATACTGGAGACACTCCAGGAAGCACCAGGCCCTGGGGAACAGGGGACACTCCATAGCAGGGCACTCCAGGACCTCTTCTTCATAAGTCCAGTCCCCTCAAGAACAGGAGATGGATCTGACTTTCCTAACACAGAGAAACAGCCACAGACAAAAGGAGAAGATGGAGAAATTTATCCAAAAGAAAGAACATGACAAGGCCATGGCCAGAGATAAAAGCAAAACACAGTTAAGCAATATGTCTGATAGAGAATTTAACGTAATGATCAAATGGATAGTCCCTAGACTTGATAAAAGAGTGGAAGACATGAGTGAGACCCTTAACACAGAGATGAGGAATAATACAGCAGAGATAAAGGATATAATAAACAAAATGAGAAACAAACCTGATGGAATGAACAGCAGGATGTAAGAAGCAGAGGAATGAACTAGTGACCTACAAGACAGAGTAGAGGAAAGTAATCAAGCTGAACAAAAGAGAGAAAAAAAGAATTATGTAAAACGAGAATAGACTTAGGGAACTCAGTGACTCCATGAAACATAATAACATCCATATTACAGGAATCCCAGAAGAAGAAGAAAGAGAAAAGGGGGCAGAAAATGTATTCAGAGAAAAAATAGCTAAAAACTTCCCTAATCTGGAGAAGGAAACAGACATCCACATCCAGGAGGCACAGAGAACTCCCATCAAAGTCAACGAAAGCAGATCCACTCCAAGATGTATTGTAAGTAAGTTGACAAAATATAGTGATAAAGAGAAAAATTTTAAAGCAGCAAGACAAAAGAACACAGTCCCTTACAAGGGAAATGCTATAAGGCTAGCAGATTTTTCAACAGGAACTCTGCTACTCAGAAGAGAGTGGCATGATATATTTGAAGTGCTGAAATGAAAAAAACTGCAACCAATAATACTCTTACCCGACAGTCATTCAGAACAGAAGGAGAGATAAAAAGTTTTCCAGACCAAAAAAAGAAAAAAAAAGTTTACCAGACAAACAAAAGATAAATTAGTTCAGGACCACTAAACCAGTCTTGCAAGATATATTAAAGGAGACTCTTTTGAGTGGAAAGGAGAGAACAAAAATGACAGTATAAAGGTAGGAAACATAAAAGCAGTAAAAATGAATATTTCTGTAAAAAAAAAACTGGGTCAAGGAACTCACAAAATAAAAGGATATAAAATAATAAACTCAAAATGGTTTCAAGACCTAAACATGAGACCTGAAACCATACAAATGCTAGAATAGAACATAAGCAGTAATTTCTCTGACATGAACCAAAGCAACATTTTTCTACATATGTCTCTTAGGACGCATGACACATGAACAGACCCATGAAAAGATGCTCAACATCACTCATTGTCACGGAAATGCAAATCAAAATCACAATGAAGTATCACCTCATATCTGTTAGAACTGCTAAAGTCAAGAAGAGAGGAAACACGTGTTGCTGAGGATGTGGAGGAGAAAACCGAACCCTTGTGCACTGTTGGTGGTAATGTAAATTGGTGCAGCCACTCTGGAAAATAGTATGGAGGTTCCTCAAAAAATTAAAAATAGAAATTCCATATGATCCACTATTGGGCATTTACCCAGGGGAAACTGAAAACATATTAAAACAGCATTATTTACAACAGCCAAGACATGGAAGTAACCTAAGTGCCCATTAACAGACAAATGGATAGGAAAATGTGGCGTGTGTGTGTGTGTATACAGGAATATTACAATCATAAAATGGGATGATATCCTGGCACTTGTGACAACATGGGCCTAGAGGGTATTATGCTAAATGAAATAAGTCAGACTGAGAAACAAATACCATATGACTCCATTCATAAATGGAATTTAAAAAAAAAAGGAGGTAAACAAAAAACCGAATGAGAATCATAAATACAGAGAACACACTGATGGTTGCCAGAGGGGAAGGTGGGTGGGGATTAAGCAAAATGGGTGAACTAGAGGAGATACAGGCCTCCAGCTATGGAATGAGAAGTCAAGAGAATAAAAAGCAGAGCTTAAGGAATACAGTGAATGATACTGTAACAGCAACATGAGACGATAGCTATATCGTCAATACTTGTGGTGAACATAAAACAATGTATAAACTTATTAAATCACTAAGCTGTACACCTGCAATTAATGTAACATGTGAAAGGAAGGGGAGGGAAAGGGAGGGGAGGGGAGGGAAGAATAACCCCAATTATTAAGAATTATTAAGAATAACCAGGGGTTATTCTTTGGGATTTTTGTTTGTTTGTTTTTAAGATTTTTATTTATTTATTTGACAGAGAGAGACAGCGAGAGAGGGAACACAAGCAGGGGGAATGGGAGAGGGAGAAGCAGGCTCCCCGCTGAGCAGGGAGGTTGATGCGGGGCTTGATGCCAGGACCCTGAGATCATGACCTGAGCTGAAGGCAGATGCTTAACGACTGAGCCACCCAGGCGACCCTCCCCCCATCTTTTTTTTTAAACAACTAGTATGCAAATTCTTTTTTTTTTCTTTTTAAGATTTTATTCATCCATTTGACACAGAGAGAGGTCACAAGTAGGCAGAGAGGCAGGCAGAGAGAGAGAGGAGGAAGCAGGCTCCCCCCTGAGCAGGGAGCCTGATCCCAGGACCCTGAGATCATGACCTGAGCTGAAGGCAGAGGCTTTAACCCAATGAGCCACCCCGGTGCCCCTCCCTCCACCTTTTTTGAGCCCTGGATTCCTAAAGCCCCTGGATCAAAAAGAGGCGACAGAAAATTCATGTTGCTCTAGTATGCCGAGCATTTTATTTCCCATTGCTTTAACCTCCCCCTTTCAATCTAGGCAAGGGGCCTTACTTTTTATAACCAAAAGAACAATTACAGTGTTTTCCTAAACAAAAGAGCAGCTTTCTTCTTGATATGGATTCTGCCTCCTCCCTAGAATGCTGAAATGGTTGTAGTCAAAATTTTTTTAAAAGATGTATTTATTGGGGCGCCTGGGTGGCTCAGTCGTTAAGTGTCTGCCTTCAGCTCAGGTCACGATCCCAGGGTCCTGGGATCGAGCCCCACATCGGGCTCCCTGCTCCGTGGGGGGCCTGCTTCTCCCTCTCTCATTCCCCCTGCTTGTGTTCCTTCTCTCGCTGTGTCTCTCTCTGTCAAATAAATAAATAAAATCTTTTTTAAAAAGATGTATTTATTTGAGAGAGAGAGAGAGAGAGAGAGAGAGAGAGAGAGAGAGAGAGAGTGAGAGAGAGAGAGAGTGAGGGAAAGCACAGAGGGAGAGGGTCCTCAAGCAGACTCCATTCGGGGCTAGATCTCACGACCTGAGATCATGACCTGAGCCAAAACCAAGAGTCAGATGTCCAACTAACTACTAACTGAGCCACCCAGGCACCCCTCTAGTCAAATTTTCTAATCAATGTTTCCTTCTCTTTATATCTGCCATTTCAAAATTCTACTTAATTCAAATAATTTCTCAATTATACCATCAATATAAGTGATGATAAATCAGTATAAAATCTGCCTCTTTGTGTTATGAAAACTAGATGTCCCACAAATATCTTTTTTTTTTTAAGATTTATTTATTTTAGAGAGAGAGAGAGCATGCAGGAGTGGGGGTAGGGGCAGAGGGAGAGGAAGAAAGAATCTTAAGCAGACTGTGCTGAGCTCAGAGCCTATCTCAAGGCTCAATCTCAAGCCCTGAGATCATGACCTAAGCCAAAACCAAGAGTCTGACACTCAACCGACTGAGTCACCCAGGTGCCCCCCACAAAATATCTTAATAGTAGCACTAGTTCTAGGAAAAGCCAACCAGAAATTTCTATGCATTTGAATCTAGATTATATAACTTCAGAAGTCTAATTTGTATTATTGAGAAAGATTATGTTTAAATGCTTCTCTCTTGCTAATTAGTCAAGAAAAAACATTAAAAAAAAAAGCTAGCAAAGGGAATAAAAGTGATAGGTTTTTTTTGGTTTTGGTTTGTTTTGCTTTGCTTTGGTTTTTGCCTTCTGCGGCTTTCTTGACATATAATTGACACACAGTAATCTTCCAGAAAGTGGCTGCTTTTCTGTTCAAAGAATTGCTGCTATTCTTTTCTTTGATCTCCTCTTGAGTTTGCAGGTGTTCAGAATGGTTTGATAACTATCTAGCTGAATTCCTGGGACCAGACGAAATTTAGGTCTCCCACTCCTCTGCCATCTTGCTCCTCTAGAAGGGATAGGTTTTACTCCAACATTCATATTGAATACTTGCTATCCCTCTAAGCCTAGTTACATTTTTTAGAGAAACAAGATGAAGTGCTCTTGATTCCTTTATTTACATTCCCCTCTCACCCTTCTTTGAAAGAACAGTCACCGTTAAGGGACATTTCTTCACCTCCAATTTCTTCTTCATCTGTTGCTCACTGACTTTAACCTCAACCACACCATTGAGATTGCTTTTGTCAAAACCATGACGTGCTTTTGGTCCTTGTTTTACTTTACCTTTCCACAGTTGACACCATTGGCCATTTCCATCTTTCGGAGACCATTTACTCCCTTGGTTGTCAAGGCAACATGCATTTTAGTTTTAGTCTCTCTCTTGGGCTCCAGGGCGACTTCTGGCTACTGAAATGTTGGTGTTTCTCGGGGTTCTGTCCTAGGCTCTCATTTGTCACTTTCATTGTTTCTGAGGGACCTCATTCACATCTGTCCTTCCCAGACCCACGGAACGTCTGCAATCACTTATTACACACCTCTAGTTCTTCTCTTTCCTAAGCCTACAGAGTCATATTTTTAACTGCATATTGGACTATTTCCATACAAATCATGTTTTTTTTAATATGTCAATGATGTCCAAATTGTTGTCAATGTCAACATAGTCCAAAATCGATGCCTTATGCTTTCTTCCTCTCTGTGCTCATCCCCTTTAAGATGCACTCCATACTCATGGCACCACTATACCCCAAAATTCCAGAGTTATCATACCATCTTCCTTCTCCATCCCTTTCCACTCATTAGCTCCTGTCAATTCTATTATCTTAACACTGTACATCCACCTCTTCTTTGCCATATATCTGGCTACTACTTTTGTTAAGATCTTCAAAATCTGGGACGCCTGGGTGGCTCAATCTGCCTTCAGCTCAGGTCATGATCCCAGAGTCCTGGGATTGAGTCACGCAGCAGGACCCTTGCTCAGTGGGGAGTCTGCTTCTCCCTCTGCCTGCCGCTCCCCCTACTTGTTTGTTCGTTCTCTCTCTCTCTCTCACTTTGACAAATAAATAAATAAAATCTTTATAAAAAAATCTTCAAAATTTATCATTTGGAGAATATTTCAATTGTTTCCTAATTGGTCCCCCCAAGAAGAGACGCACCATTCTAATCTATTTTTCATTATGTTATGTTATTGATCTCGCTAAAGCACAACCAAGTTCCTCTATTCAAAAGTTATCTCCATTTTGTAATCACAAAGTTCCAAACTGATTAGCATTACATACAACCTCCTGCATGATCCACTCCTATCCTTCCAATCTCATCTCTTACCCTTCCCCATGCTTCAGCCATATTGAAAAGCGTATAATTCCCTTAAACACTCACATCATTATTCCCTCCACACATTTATACAGTTTTCCCTTGCACATGTCCCTTAATGATACCTCTGCCTATATGGCAGCCCTATTTGTCCTTTGAGGTATAACTCAAGGGTCTCTTCTCTTTGAAACATTCCATGAGCCCCCAAAAAAGTTGATTCTTGCTCCTGTGGGCTTCAAGAAATGCATTGGCAATAGACCCAGTAAGGTTTTACTTAATTGATGTAAGCATAGAAAGAGCATGAGATGAGTGAAACAGTTCAGTGGGTTGAACCTGGAAGCCAAGAATGATGGTGAGGTATTATTACATAAAAAGAAGATTAAGGTTTTACAAAAAGGATGAAACTCTATGAGGATATTGTTTTAAAGCAAATTCTTTTTTGAAGAATGACATATATATATATAGGAAAGTATAATAGTATGCAGCTTACACATACCAGAATGGCTAAAACTCAAGAGACAGACAACACCAACTGTTGGCAAGGACATGCAACAACACCAGTATGTTCTTGGGAGTATAAAATGTTGCATCATTTTGGAAAACCACTGGGCACCAACAAATAAACTGAACACATGCATACCTTATAACATACGCTACTCCATTAGTAGGAATATACCCAATAGATATGCTGATGTATGTTCAGAGAAAAACCATGTGCAGTATGGTCACAGCAGCTTTATTCATTATGGTAAGAAGTAGAAACAACCCAAAATGTCCATCAAACTGTGAATGGAGAATAAACTGCATCAGATTTACACCATGGAATACTATTCAACAACAAGAATGAACAATATATCACAATGCAAAAGTTTGGCTGAATCTCAAAGGTAATACTAAATGTAGGAAGTTGGATACAAAAGAGAACATAGCACATGATACGCAGAGTGCAAAACGAAACACAATTTGTATTTTTGGAAGGCAGAATAGAAGTTAGTGACAGGAGACGAGTGAAAGAGGCACTTCTTGAGTGTCAGTAAGGTTCCATTTCTTCATTTAGATGCTGGTTCCATGACTATCTTCCCTTTGTGAAAATCCATCAAGATGCCATATTGGGTATGTGCATTTTCTGTATATTAAACTGCAGTGGAAAAATGTTTTGCTTTTGTTTTTGCTTTTTAAGTATACAGCCTAATGGATTTTCACTAAGTTAAGGCTCCCATGTAACAAATACCTTGCCAAAAAGCAAAACGTTGCCAATACCTCAGAAGCCCCTTCATGTTCCTGCCCTTAACCCAAAAGCAAGGTCTATTTTGCCTTCCATCATGGTGGTAAGCATCTCTTCTGTCCTGCTCACTGCTGTTTGCTCCACACCTAGACAACATCTGGGCATGCTATAATATTTAATACATACATGTTGAACTAAATAATTATAGGCGAGAACAGGGGAGTCAATCAAGATATGTGAAATTTGGGTTGGCCAAGTCCATCAAACGATAAACTGAGCAAAGAGAAGTGAAGGATGGAAAAGCAATTCCTTGGAGAATGTCTACACTTAAGAGTCAGAAAAAGCAATACTGAAGGGGAGGCCAAAAATCAATCAAACCATATTTTCATTTCATAAGCCCACTGGAGTAGTTTTTTTAATTGCCTTATTGATATAGTTTGTATGACTAAACAATTATTGATCAATAAAAATTATTTTATTCATGAATACTTTTGATGACTTATGAGGATCATTGTATTCACAATATAAAAGCTTTGAAAGGTATGACTTAGGATCTGCATGTGTATTTTTTTTTATCAATTTGAAGACAGGAAGAATTTTTTTTAAGATTTTATTTATTTATTTGTCAGAGAGAGAGAGCAGCAGAGGGAGAGGGAGAAGCAGGCTCCCCACTGATCAAGGAGCCCAACGTGGGACTCAATCCCAGGGCCCTAGGATCATGAACTGAGCCAAAGGCAGACACTTAACCCACTGAGCCACCCAGGCATCCCATGAAGATAGTGGGTTAAAGCCTCTGCCTTTGGCTCAGGTCATGATCTCAGGGTCCTGGGATCGAGGCCCACATCGGGCTTCCTGCTCAGCGGGGAGCCTGCTTCCTCCTCTCTCTCTGCCTGCCTCTCTGCCTACTTGTGGTCTGATCTCTCTCTCTGTGTCGAATAAATAAATAAAATCTTTAAAAACAATTATAACACCTGAAATGCTCATCGGCCAAAAAAAAAAAACTTTTCTTGAATTTTCTGATTCATTAAATCTGATATTGTGTGTTCACTGTGTAGAAAGGAAGAACCACTGGGACCCATGGTAGGAGGGTCTTACCCATCCACTCGGACCTGCATAAAGTGACCTCTTCTACCTCAGCCACAAGACAGGAACTGCCAATGCCCAGGCAGTAAACCATGTGGCTATCAGTACAAAATAGAAACATACACAGAGGCACATGGGCACGGACTCTGCCTGCACTGTACCCTGATTGCCCACAAAGAGTCCCTGAGCTGACCACAGTGTGCACATCCCCATGGGCACCTCTTTCTTCTCTAACTCCATTTACGGCTATTTGAGTTTCACACACATCTTTGTCTCATCACTCCCTCCACACGTCTATACTGTCCAGAGCTTTAAAGAAGTTATTCAACTACATATTCATTTGTGTGACTGCTGCTACCCTAGATAATTTATTTCGGTCTGTCATTCCAGTTACATCAATTTTCTTACCTTGAGGGTAAGGCTCTAACATATTATTTGGACCATAAACGGGTCATATGGGATCAAGAAAGTGTGTAAATACTCAAACAGTTCTTAGTTAATTGAGGTTATTTTTACACTTAGCAAAATATTGCAAAATATCCCCATGTGTTGGGTTTCCATGATGATAAGTAAACTTAGAATAGTTTAGGAAAAGATCATAATCACTCATCCATATCGTTGGGTAATTATGCACCATCCACAGACAGACTGCTGCGATGACAAAGTAATTAAAAAAGAATGGCAGCTTCTCCTCACTAATCAGCAGAGACATCACAAGGAGGAGTTTCACTTTTGGCAAAGCCTAACGCACATCTCTATGCCAAGACGTCCCCCTATTTCCTTGATCCTCTTAAGACAGAAAGACAAAGCCAGGCCCACTCTTAACAGGCCACGTGGCTAGAAAATCCAGGTCTGCTCCTAAACTGAGTATTGTCAGGTATTACCTGGGTGGACATTTCTCATTTTATACTATCTTTTAAAAAACTTTTCTTTTTAGCACAATTTTATGGAAATTGGAAAAATACCAAAAAGTAGAAAAATAGAGATCACAGTGTTAGTACTTGGATGTAGTTAATCTTTGTTATGGATATTTCTATGTATATGTATGAAAATTTCTAAGTATGATGATTATATGGTATATTCAAAATTGTATAAATTTCACAAATCAACAGGTATAACTTTGTAAATAATGGGTTTATTGTTAACCTCAATTAAAAAAACTAAAAGAAAATAATGTAAAAAGCTTAAAGAAAAAGATCGTTTCGATGAATATAGAGCTTTCTCTGAGTGAGTGCTCCTCTGTGTGCCAACTGTTTCGGAATGAATCATATTCAGATTTCATGACATTATATCATAGTAAGCCCATTATTACCCAGCAGAGGGCTGGCGGTGGGCAAAGATGTCAATCAAGCACCCATTGTTCCACCTGGGTAAATCCTCCGTCCTTGGTTTAAGCAACTTCAGTGACACAGACTCATGTTATAACAAGGATGACCACCTCTGACCTTCTCAGAGGGAGCTGTGGGCACAGCGAGTAACCCAACTGTTCTTGAAGGAGAGGGAGGGCAACTGGTCAACCAGATCTGTGAACCAAATCAGGTTCTGCGGTTTGAATCAATGCCCATAGACTGGACTAAGACATCAAGCATTTGTTCAGGACAAATTCACAGGGGCCATATATTCTAAATCCCTATTTATCTAAGAATGTCTTTTCCCCAGAATTTACACTTGGAAAAACCAACTTAGTTTGGTATAACATTCCTCAATTAAAAACACTTATTTTCTTGAAAATGTGTAGTGCTTCTCTATTATCTTCTGATAACATACTTATTCAGAGAAGGGACTGAGATTATATGAGCTTATTTCAGTTACAAGCAACAAAACAAAAACAAACAAAAAACACCAATTCACTTAATATAATTAAAAAAGAAATACTGACGCATATACTGAAAGATCCAAGGGAAGCTGTACTCAGGGTCATACCATGTCAGTCTCAGTGAGAGTGAGTTGGCTGTCAGCAACTCCAGGTACAAATTACTGTCACACACAAATGTCTTTGTCCTGATAACCTGACAAAAGGTCCAGGTAGGAATGTCATTGGTCTGGCTTGGGCCATGTGCTCAGCTCTATTCAGAGGATAGGTGTCATAACTGATGAGCTTGAATCCAAGGTCAATTTTGCACTGAGTGACAAAGTTTCATTCGATTGGCAATCCCAGGTTGGAGAGCTCCCAAAATAAATGAAGGGCTATGTCACCTAAAAGAGAAGGAAGGGGGCACCTGGGTGGCTCAGCTGGTGAAGCATCTGCCTCAATCTCAGTTCACATCTTGATCTCAGGGTCATGAGTTTAAGTCCCACACTGTGGGGGGCAGGAGGGAGGGAGGAAAGAAAGATACTGGGTTGCATATATTGATAGAAATTCACTGAATTCTTCATGCTTTATAATTTTTTTTTCTTCTTAAGCACATAAATTGTCAACCCATTTTCTTAGGAGTACTTTTTTTTAAGCTACAGAAAATTTTCAGTTATGTCTTTTTTTCTTTTTTCCCCTCAAAGCAATCCTAACTGCCTCTGATGTCCATTTTTAATTCTGCTTTTGCATCTTTAACTTCCTTGCATTCCTTTCCTATCTCAGCCATCTTGTTTCCTCATGTTGCCCTTTGATTTTTCACATTACCTTATTTTCCTTTTAGGGCTCCATTCTCTGGCTTGTTGCCTTGCATCATATTTTAGATTCCAAACAGTTTCCTAGAATTCTTTCATAATTCTGGATTTGCTTAATATTAGAAACTCACTCTCCTTCTAAGTTTTCAGGATGATATTGCTTTTAATTCTACAGCTTCTCCCATAGGCTCTGTTTGTTTTGCTCTTATTTACTTATATAAAAGAGACTTACCCCTTGTGGCTTCTGCCCCCAAATGGATTACATTCATCTTCACGCTATATCCATTTGGACTATTTTTCAAATTCCATTCTTTTATTTATATTGAGATCAACTGATTAGCTCCAGTTTGAATCTTAACGGATACCAAACATTACTTTATCACTTGCCTGCTCTCCCGAAATGAGATCTTTTGGGCTTCCACCATTGCCGTATCCATGCTCTGTGCCAAAGGAATCTATGAACAACTACTACCCCCCAGGGCCTTTTCCATCCTATTTATGGTGTTTATCCATCCCAGGATACTGCATGCAATCACCAGCTCCCATCCAATCTTCTTCCTGCAAACGTTTCTGAGGTCTGATTTCCAAACAAAACTGTGAGAGTTTACAGCAGCTATTTTTAAAGGGTATAAGTCAGTCTTTGCTTTGGAGGCTCTGCTTTTCTGACCTGTGAGACAGGAAGTAGCAAAAGAAAGAAAGATCTTTACACCTACTTTCACGTGAACCAACAGACATGTGACATTCCAGCGAATTCTATCAGGCGAAATTAGTGGAAACGCCTCACAACTTATGGTGCTAGGTCAGCTATTGGTTTTCAGAGGTAATAGGGTGAAAAGCAGAGAGAGGTCATTGTAGGAGCTGTAGCTGGATGTTATTTCACGGGGAAGGGCTTCCCATTGATTTAAGGAGAAATCCGTTTCTACAGAATATGTCAAAACGGACCTGTTACCTTTAAACTGAAATTCTAATTCTGGAGTTATCCTCAGAAGGCCACTCATTAAGGTCTTTTCTTTGTTTTCCAAAGGTACTGCATGCAACAGGACAGATGATTTTTCCCTAAGCTTGAATGTTCCAAAGAAATGTGATTTCAAGAGCGCTCACAAGAGCCCTTGCAAAGTTCATGATCCATGTCTACTAGAAAATCCTTCTTTGCATCACACCCAACACTCTCCCCATGCTATGTTTTAAATCTTGTTCTTTTGAGTTTCATTTACAGAGCAGCTCAGGCAGTACTGATGTAGCATCACCACTTAACCTGGTTTGTTATAGTGGCTCAAGCAACAGCCAAAGCATCCAATGCTAGGTGATGGCATCATTGAGGTAAAGAAAACTGTTCCCACTTAAGTTGTGTACCATAAAGCTTCATCTTAACTGTTATAAGATCAATGTGATTATTCAGTATATTATACAAAGTCATCCTTTCCTTACACAGTGTTTTTACCATTAGGCAGTATGAAAATTATGACCATATTTGATGATTCCTATATGGAACTTTCTTAGGTCAGTTTGCTGAGAAGACGCACCCTGAGATGGAAATGTGCATACAAGGAATCAAGTCGGGAGCAATCTCAGAATCGATGTGTCATGGTGAGGGGGACAAAAAGTTGAGCTGTGATGTAGCAGTGTGAAAATTATGACCATATTTGATGATTCTAATATGGGACTTTCTTAGGTCAGTTTGCTGAGAAGACGCACCCTGAGATGGAAATGTGCATACAAGGAATCAAGTCGGGAGCAATCTCAGAATCGATGTGTCAGGGTGAAAGGGACAAAAAGCTGAGCTGTGATGTAGCTATAGTCAAGATCTCCACTGATCCAATGGGAACTGGAGCTAGGATGGCCCTTTAGAGTTGCTCCAAACTGAAATAAGGGGACAGGCATTTCCACCCCCAAACTGCCAATAACTGGATGCAAGCTGTTCTCAGGGAGCACAGAAGACTTGAGCCAGTGTTTGTCTCACCTAGTGCATTTCCCAGAGAGGGATGCAGCTCTCCACATTCCCAACAGGTGTGAAAATGAATGCTGGGGTCCCAAAGGGAATCTGAGAGGCACGTGACAGCATCCGCCACAAGGACAGAGAATTACCATAGATGGATGTATCAGTCAGGTTAGCTAAGTTATGCTGCATAACAAGTAGTCCTGAAAGTCTAATGATTACATATAAGACTTTGCTATTTACTCGTGTTCCCTGACCAACACAGAGGGCTCTACTCATTAAGGTCACTTGAGAACCCAGGTTGATGAAGATTCCACAACAGCAGGTGTCTTTATGATCATTTAGGTAGAAAGAAAGAAACATTATGAATCACACACTGGCTTGAAGTAGCCCAGAAGTGAGTCATGTTTTTTCCAATCAATTTCATTGGCCAAATTGTGTCACATGGCCATGCCCCAAATCCTACCCAGTGCCCAGAAATAGAGAAAAACCAGAATATCTATGACCTAATGACCACCACAAAGGAATGACCTAGCCTGGGGTCTAGAGATATAAATTGCCCATTTGAAATACTGAGATACTTTTGTTCATCTGTGTACATGTATTCTTTAATTACAACTAGAAGAACCAGAAGGAAAAGTGCATTTGAGGAACTGTAACCTCTCAATCATAAAATTGCAAAGCTGAATGTTTCCACAAAGCATTCTGACAAAGGAATCATAAGAAACCCCAAAGAAAGCAAGAACTGATGACATTTAAAAAGAGACTGGAAACTGTATATTCTCTGATGTTTTATCAATTTTTTTAAATCCCTAAAGTTATTAGCATAAAAATCCTCAAAACAAAACAAAGTGTGTCTCTGTTTTGGACAAAGTGGCACAGCAAAGAGTGTGTGCTTCTTTATTCCATTATAAAGGAACCTCAGACTTAATGAATGACTGTGTGTGTGTGTGTGTGTGTGTGTGTGTGTGTGTGTGTGTGTGTAAAAGAGGGGAAAATGTTATCTTCTGCAAGGCAGAAAGAAAGCCTCTGGTTTGGGAGGTAATGCTATATGGCTACCACAACACCTAGAACCATACAGGACAGGTTGCCTTGAGAGCGTGTAAGTGTGGTGTGTATGTGTGATGTACCTGAATGTACCATTCAGACAGCAATAGTATAACACAATCAGTCTACTCAGGAGCTCAGAACCTTAGTGTTGTAATTACTTCCATATATCTGCTTGAAAAACTTGGGCAATGTCTTCAAAAAACGGTGCTGGGAAAACTGGACATCCACATGTAAATAAATGAAATTAGATCCCCATCACACACCACTCACAAAAACTTGTCCTCAAATGGATTAAGGACTTACATGTAAGGTTTGAAATTATAAAACTCCCAGAAGAAAACAGGGATAAAGCTTCACGGCACTGGTTTAGGGAATGGTTTTTTTTTTTTTAATTGAACTATCGTCGTCGCACAACGTTGCATTAGTTTCAGGTACACAATGCAGTGACTCAATGAGTCTATATGGAGGCAATGATTTCTTGAATATGACATGAAGACCACAGGCAACAGAGGCAAAAATAGACAAGAACTACATAAAACTAAAAAGCTTCTGCATATCAAAGGAAAAAACCAAAAAAGTAAAAAGGCGACTTAGTGAATGGAGAGAAAATATTTCCAAACCATGTATTGGATAAGGGGTTAATATCTAAAATACAAAAGAAATTCCTATAACTCAAGAATAAAAAGCCTATTTTTTTATTAAAAAAAAAATAACCAGGTTTTTAAGTAGGCAAAGAAATTGGACAGGCATTTCTCCAAAGAAGACATATAAATTATCAGCTGGTAGTATGAGAAGGTACTCAATATGACAGGATGAGGAAAATGAAAAATCAAAACCACAGTTAGATACCACCTCACACCTGCTAGGATATCTATTATCAACAAAAGAAAAGATAACAAGTGTTGGCAAAGATGCAGATAAATAGGAACCCTGTACACTGCTGAAGGAAATGGGAAATGCTACAGCCACAGGGGAAAACAGTATGGAAGTTTCTTTAAATTTTTTACAAAGAACTGCCATACAGTCTAGCAATCCCACTGAGTCTATATCTAAAAAACTCACGTCTGGGTAGAAATCCAAAAGAATTGAAATCCAGATATCAAAGAGGTATCTATACTCTCCTGTTCACTGCAACGGGATGCAGAAGACACAGAAATGACTTAAATGCCCACCAACAGATGCATGGGTAAAGAAAACGTGATATAGGGGCGCCTGGGTGGCTCAGTCAGTTAAGCGTCTGCCTTCGGCTCAGGTCATGGTCTCAGGATCCTGGGATGGACTCCTTGCTCAGTGGGGAGCCTATGTCTCCCTCTCCCTCTGCCTGATGCTCCCCCTGCTTGTACTCTGTCTCAGTGTCAAATAAATTAAATATTTTTTAAAAGAAAACGTGATATACACATACAACAGAATATTATTCAGCCTTTAAAAAAGAAGGAAATCCTAACATTTGTGACAACATGGATAAACCTGGAGGACGTTATGCTAAATGCAATAACCCATGCACGGAAGTACAGATATTGCATGATCCTGCTTATAAGAGGTACCTAGGGTAATCAAACACGTAGAAGCAGCGAGTAGAATGGGGGGCTGTCAGGTGGAGAGGGAAATGGGCACAGAGTTTCAGTTCTATAAAAATGAATAAGTTCTAGAGATCTGCCTTAGCACGTTGTGCCTGTAATTAACAATATCGTACTGTGCACTTAAAATGTGTTGAGGGTAGATCTCATCTTAAGTGTTCTTATAACAACAACATCAAAAAACTTGAGAGAATTTTCTGTTGTCAGTAAAAAAATCAAAATACATTTTTGGAAAACCAAAACAGATATCCACTAAGCAAACCTATTTCGGGTTTGCAACAGACCTGAACATACAATAGCCCTTGAAATCCATCCTGGACTTACTGAGGATGGACTGATGGCAGTCGGAGTCCTGATCAGGCTTTGCCCCCTCCACTGCTTTCCTTCTGACAGACCTGGCTCCCCAGTGACCACAGCAGGGAACATTAGCTTCTGTCTCTGTTCAGTCCCCTTATGACCGAAAGTTCTTGACTGTGCTTTCTAATGTCGCTGCACAGGGCCTCAATTTGCCACTAACTATGCTTCCCTATCTGCCTGCTTTTACCCATCTGTGATGCACTCCAATCCTTCAACACGTTTTACTTTCCTCATGTTGACTATTAACACCCACTTCCTCGAGGTGTACTGGGTATTGCGTAAAAGAAACACTCTCTGTAGGTCACTTACAGCAGCCTATAATTTCCTGGTAGTCCCATTCCAAAATAAAATATATATGCAAATAAGTCTACATATACACATTTCAGCAATTGCTTTTTTCCCCAAAGTGTATCCTTTGATTCCTCAATTTCTTCCCACTTGAGGGAGTCAGTAAATGTGGGAGGGTGAGGAACAGATATCTCTTTTGGTGCTAAACTTCACCACAAATTTACTTTTTTCTTCCTCTTTTATAGGAAAGGCTAACTCAAGTCACTAATCATCATGTGAACATTATGCATCAAAGGGAACAGTTTAAGGTGATGAGTAATAAAAACACAAATGAATATTTTATTTCTAAGTGAGTTTCCCCTTTGAGTTTTCTGAATTGTTAATTTCCAGAGTCAAATGCCAGGCTGCATTTCCCACTCTTCAGTGATGAGAAATGGCAGATAGAAAAAGGATCTGTATACATTGTAAATGACAACCATACATTACAAGACTATGCTGAAGGTTTTAAAGTGAGTATTAAAGGTTCTAGGGTTGGGCGCCTGGGTGGCTCAGTGAGTTAAAGTCTCTGCCTTCCGCTCAGGTCATGATCTCAGGGTCCTGGGATGGAGCCCCGCATCGGGCTCTCTGCTCAGCAGGGAACCTGCTTCCCCCTCTCTCTGCCTGCCTCTCTGCCTACTTGTGATCTCTCTCTCTCTCTGTCAAATAAATAAATAAAATCTAAAAAAAAAAATAAAGGTTCTAGGGTAATTTTATGTTTAGCATATAAACCCTAGTTTCATAATCTGAGAGCAAGTAACTAGCCATTTTGGACTTTTTTAATAGATTCCATCTTAAATATAGTTCTACCAAAACTGCTGTGTTTAAATTGCTTTAACATCGTCTGTGAATTGTATTCACTTGACAAAGGCATGTGAGGAGTTTAAAGTATAATGATTTTCTAAAAATACTAATGATTTGCACATTCTTTTCCATTTCACAGCAATTGGATTTATTACATATTTTTATCCACTTGTCAGGCACGGAGAAAGTGGCTCGCAAGAACTCTCCAAGTCCTATTGTGCTTTTAAAATAAAATGATCAAACCAAAATCTAAATTTATAAATGGAAGCACAATGCATATGCTCTCAATGAGACAATCGAGTCCATTCTTCCTTGAAATCGGAGGATCAATTTATGTTCTCTAACTGTACTCATCAGCTTGCATTTCAGCCTTTCAGAAAATGGGGTTGTGGCAAACATCTTGGCCCAATTTCTTTGGAGAACAGAATACATTCCATGAGTCTGAATGTATAGATTACCCATCTGTCACTATTACAGCACGTCCTCACATGGACATCTGATCAATAGCACAGAACCTTGCTCACTTGTCTTGTCACAAATCTTCTTAAATTGCTTCTAAATGTAACCACACACGATAATGAAGAGAAAAGAGAAAAATACACACATTCTCCAGTAGATAGTCTGCGGGTTGTATTCATGTGAAAACACAGAAACACCCTTGTCTTTAAATGGTGGGTATAGAGGTAAAAGTTACATAAATTCTTTATGCAATATGGCTCTCAAAAATGTCCAACTGAAGCAGCACAGCTAACTGAATTTAAGGAGTGAATCTAAATAGTCGTTTATGAAAAGATACCTTTCTACAAGAGTATTTTCTGTAAATTTGCATGTTTCTTTAGATTTTAAAACAGAGGGATATTAATTACTTTTTCCAAGCGTGAAATCTAAGGACTTAACTGCCAGCCTGGTGTGAGTACCAAGCAATGAAAAGGGCCACCAACAATCCACATTGGCCACAGAGCATAGTGAGCCACTCCAAGAGACGTCAGCTGACAGTCAGCCCTGCCCAGTTCACAGGGTGGTAGGGTTAGGACATTACAAAGCAGTGGCCTTAGCAGAGCCTGGCACACAGGATACATCCAGAAAATGTCAGTACAATCCCAACCAAGTCTCCTGCCGTAAACACTTGTATCAGAATTCTGGAGAGCTTTCTCTAAATAAGAGATATCCTATTAAATAGTGTCTGCTTGATACAAATTTGTCTGAAAAATCGATATGAAAACCTCAGTATTTTGACTCTTTATAATCCAAAGGTAGGACTAAATAGAAAGTTCCATACTAGCACGAACCATAGTCAGAATACAGGAAGAAGCATTAACACTGATAGGCAGAAAGGCTTCCGCAGCCTTCAACAGATCATTCACGATAATCACTGAGAAGCAGGTGGAAAATTCTTTATCTTCCACAACTATAGGGCCCATCTTTAAACACTAGGGAGTTAGAAGAATAGAACTGGACAAAATTCACAAGTGTACTTTGTTCATGTTCAATGTGGCTTATACTGAAAAGAGATTCTTGGGAGAATGGAAACATCCCATTTATTAACTGATTCCTTGACTGCCTCCCAAAACCAAGTCCTCTTGATGGCTAATATTTTATGTGATTTTCAAGAACTGAGAATAAATGTTTTCAAGGGGTGCCTGGGTGGTTCCGCTGGTTGAGCATTCAAGTCTTGGTTTTGGCACAGGTCATGATCTGAGGGTGGAATGATTGAGCCCCATATTGGGCTCTGTGCTCATCGGGGAGTCTGCTTAAGATTCTCTCTCCCTCTCCCTCCGCCCCTCCCTGCAATGTGTGCTCTATCTCTCTCCCTCTCTCCCTCAAATAAACAGAGTTTATTTATTTTTTATTTTGTTTATTCAAAAGGATGTACTTTATGTGACAGAGAGAGAGAGGGAGCATGAGCAGGAGGAGCAGAGGGAGAGAGAACATCTCAAGCAGACTCCACACTGGGCGTGAGTCCCGACTTGGGCTCAATGTCACAACAATGAGATACCAACCCCAGCTGAAACCAAGAGTCGGCCATCCAACTTAACGCACCACCCAGGTGCCCCTAAAGAAATAAAATCTTAAAAAAAAAAATGAATGAGTGTTTTCAAAAACACACAGCTCTATTATATAACATACATAGCCACTCTCTCATTTTCCGAAATGCCGGGACCCGTGGCTGTCCCGGTTGCTATGGGAACAACAAAGATTTTGGATTAAGTTCTTCGTCCCCAGAGCTTTGGGAAGCACGCAGCCAGCAGCTGCAGGAATCAGAAACTTGGTGCCATACGGATTCTGCAGCTGCCAGACCAAGATCTTAAAGAAGGCACAAGGAAGGAGAGCAGACTGGAGAGAGAACTCTTTGTTTGCTATTGAAAATAGGGGAAAAGACAAAACAGTGACTGTCTAAATGCAATTATACTACTTAATGAATGCACCCTAGCCTACAGTATTTTCAACCATCTCAAATGGTTGGTAAATTAATTCTAGCATGACTATAGTCAAAGAATGTTTGTGATGAATTTGCACTATCTGAATAATTGCAGCTATCAGCTGAAATAACAGCAGGGACATGGGTAAATAGGTCAGATATTCTAGGCCTTGTCTCAGCAAGGATGAAATTTGGTTTGAGTCTTGAAATGGGCATTTGGGGAGAAAAATACAACACTTCTGATTCTAGCAGTGGAAATGCCTTGGAATTACAGAATATCAGAGCTGACAAAAGATTTCAGAGGCCCAAAGCACCACACCTTCTTGATGCTCAGATGACAAAATTAAAGCACAGGGAATTTAGGTAATTTTTCCTGTAACCGCTATCGTGTAGTCACCTTAAAGCAATGCAAGGTGCCCTCACATGTTGGGGAAAGGACCTGCTTTTCAGGTGCTCAAAGGCTAACTATTCATGACAGATGCGTATTCCAGCAGGAACCCCCACCTCTGCCCCACTTGGAGCAAGAACACTACTCCTTGGGACTTAGCCAAAGTTGAGTACAGAAAGGAACCAAGGTAATAAAGTTTGTTACTGTGGTTAGTAAGCACGAACCTACTGAAAAGACAACGGATGACTGGTTAATGCAAATTAGAAATAACGTACACTTATAGTTATTTATATTCTCCTACCTTATGCTCCACTCTGTCTCACTGGCATGAACTAAAAAGTTGCTTTCAACGCCATTCTTTTTTTGGAAGATTTATTTATTTGTTTGAGAGAGACAGTGTGTGCAAGCGAGGGGAGGGGCAGAGGAAGAGGGAGAGAGAATCTCAAGCAGACTCTGGGCTGAGCATGGAGCCCAACACAGAGCTTGATCCCAGGACTCTGAGATCATGACCTGAGCCGAAATCAAGTGTCGGATGCTTAAACAACTGAACTACCCAGGATCCCTCAATGTAATTCTTAATTTAACGGCCACACTGCACCATTTTTGTCTAACTACATCAAGAATTTTCAGCACTCACTCAGTAGTACAATGTATGTTTTCTTATTACAATTCCACTCATATTTTCTCATTTTAATACTACTTTCCATTTATTGAGCAAGTATTCTATGCAATGCATTGTGTGACTAAACTTTATTTACATTAGTTCCTACTCTTAAAGCGATCCCAAAACGAAGGAGTTATTAGTCCCATATTTTTACATGCATGATTTTATCTTCAGAGGGACTAAGCAACGGGGCCAAGATCACAGTGTGAGGGCAGAGCTACAAATGAAAACACAGAGCCCTCTAACTGCAAAGCCAGATTCCCAACACACAAATACAGCTTCCATCCTCTGTTAGTACCTCCACAATTGGAGAAAATTAATTATTCACTTATTTGGAAAAGATCACCCAGAAGCCATGTAACATGTCATCACACTGAAAGAAAATTAAAGATCATGCTACAAATTCCACAAATGCCAATGAATAATTAAGATTTCCAAAGACAGCTAGAAATTGGAAGCTGACCTGCTGTACAGCTTGAAAACAGTTCCAGGTTATCTAGTTGAAAAGGAAAATTGGCAGCTGATGGTCACAGAATGTCTGGAGTCATTTCAAATCAGCCTCACGGAGCAGTAAGACACGAAACCCTCTGCAAACAGTCAAATATTGATTAAGGATATTCCAGGGCAAGACCCAGAACTATGAAATTAACAAAACACAAAGGCAAGAGAAACAATGGCATTTTCCCTCAAACAGCTTTGATGATTTTCAGAAGAGACAGCCAGAGCTATGATGGGAGATCTGAATATCAGCTCAACAGGATCTGTCCTTTCAAACACCAGATGGTCTCATTCCTTCATCTTCTGTTCACCCCTGAATTTTCATGCCTAGGAAGACTGCATAGTCAGCTACAAACCTATCCTCTTTGGCTCCTGCTGAACTCCTTCACCAAAAAAACATACTAGAAAAATACTGTCTGTGGTTAACAGTATTACCATCAATGTGTGCACGCTGAGACATTAATGAATGCTCAGACAGTCCAACAGCTATAAAGTCATAAGGCATGATACGAACCACAATGTGTCTATATTTTATGCTTTCCCAGTAGTCTCCCTGGTAAATTACCACAACCCAAAGCAAAGAGCTATAATGTTCTTTTATACACATCCAGCTACCTGAGTGGGGTGGGGCAAGAAGCTAACCAGGCCAGGGAACATGCCACAAATTTAGGCAGGGGTCAGTAGACCGTGGCCCGTGGGCCAAATCCAGCCTACCACTTCTTTTTGTAAATAAAGCGTTACTGGAACACAGCCACACCCATGAGCTCACATCTTATAGATGTGGCTGCCTTCATGTTTCAGTGAAGTAATTCGAACAGAAACCATATGCCCCACAAAGTTGAAAATGTGTACTCCCTGGCCTTCTACAGAAAAAAAAAAAAAAGTGCCAATTCCAGGTTAGGACATGAAAAGAGAAGACCTTGACCCAAACATGCTAAAGTCAGGTGTAAATAGTCAATAGGAAATCAGAACCTAAACTCATGAATGCAGATAAGAAAAACAAGAGAGAATGGTGTCAGCAAAATGGGAGAACGGGAGTTTCCTGCCACCTTCCCTGGAAGGAACACAGACTCTGACAATCTTTTGGAAGACAGTACCTTTAGACATTGGGGAGTCCAGCGGAGAAACTCCAGGGCACGCTGAAGAAAAAAAAAAAATCCAAGATCAGACAATGAAGAGAGTAAGAGGGACAGCTTGACTTTACCTGTGTCATCATGTAACACAGCACAGCTCAGCGCCAAAGGAGCCCTTCTTGGCCTGTGATCTCTCCCAGGGGGGAAAGTGAGAGCATGTGAGTGAGCACCCAGTGTCTTCAGCTGTGCAGACACTGACAAAGAGGCCCATTTCCTTCCTGCCCCACTGAGGGTCCTGAGATGAGCTGCATGAGTAGAGGGCAGGGAGCAGATGACAGAACAGGGGCCAGGGCTCCTGGGCTCCCACTACCCCCTGCCAGGTAAGTAGGGGCGGGGCTTTCAAAAGGCATCAGAGGGATACAGGCTTTATTAACCACTTCACGGAAGCCATCAGAAAGCCTGCAAAGGGGCCTGCAAAATTAGTATCTATTGCTGTATAATACATTACATAACCTTTAATGACTTAAAACAACATGTGGCACCTCATGTGTCACTCTCCCCAGCTGGCCCCTGGGTAGCCCAAATGCTCTGTACACCTCACCCACACACCCACATCACGGTAGCTCCCTGTGTGCACCCCTGACGGTGGCCTGGGTGAGACTTTGCAGAAGGCTAATAAGCACACACAGACAGCTGGCCCAACTCTGTGGGACTGAAAGCACACAAACTTGAGCACCACCCGGAGAGCTAAAACAGGCTGTCGGCACCCAGCCTGCCTTTGCAGGGTCAAGAGAAGGCATATGGTCTTAGAATTCCCCAAGAATGAACAGGGAGGGTGGAGTAGGCAAATCCATGCAAAAGGTCTGAGAAATCCTCGGCATCTCTAGCAGGACGGACAGAAGCGATTTCTCTTCCAAAGCCAGTCAGTAAAGACCGGTAGAGGTGACTGCTTCTTCAAATGTAAAGACAGCCGTGTAACAGTTTGAAGAACGTGAAAAATCAAGGAACACAATAATTTTCCACTAACAGACCCTGAAGAAACGGAGGTCTGTGATTTGCCCAGGAAATAATTCAAAATAGTTGTTGTAAAGAAGCTCCGTGAGCTACAAGAAAGCACAGAGAATTCAATGAAATCACAAACACAATACACAAACAAAATGAGAAGTTGAACAGAGGGACGGAAATCATAAGAAGAAACAAAAGAGAAATTCTGCAGCTGAAGAATACGATGAACGAGAGGAGAAATGCCACGGAGAGCTATTTCATGGGAAGGCCTTTGAACACTAAGATGGATAGCCTGTGTTTACAAGGCACGGCCTCTGAAGGGAAAGTAGCTTCCACATCCACTAACTGGGCTCCCATCGACATAGCTCCTGTCCGGAAGCAGAGGTGGTGATGTGAAACACAACAACGAGATGCGAAATGCCAAATGAGCTCCTGAGCGGTGACTCTGTTGCTCTTGTTCTTTCATGTGCAAAGTGAAATGGTTGGTACTCACGTCCAATTTATGTGCATGTGTTTGTGATACACGTGTATGTGTGTGTATTTGCACCTATCTGTAGATACTTAGGTGTTTCATGCTGTATGTATATATACATTCTAATAAAGACAAGATTTACCAAAGTATGAATGTTTTTCGCTTATTTATAAAGGATATGTCTTAACGGTGTTATTCCTGAATACATGTTGATTCGTTCAACAAGTACATTGGACAAATACTGTATGTCAGTCATGATTATAGGGTTGATAAATGCATTGGTGAGAGAAAAAAACAGACAAAAAGCTCTGTCTGTCTGTCTCTGTCTCTCTCTTTCTCTCTTTTTTACAGTTTACATTCTAGTAGGGTTGGGGGAGAAAATGGCCACAAATAAAATTATTATCTATTGCTGTATAATACATCACATAACCTTTAATGACTTAAAACAACATACATTTAAAATCTCAGTTTCTGTGGGTTAGGAGTCTGAGCACGGCTTAACTGCATCCTCTGAATCAGAGCGTCTCAAGGGCTGTGGTGTCATCTGATGGCTTGACTAGGGAAGAACCTGCATAAGGTTGTGGGAAGAATCTGTTCCCCTAGGGCTGTGGATCTGGACCTCAGTTCCTGGCTGCTATTCCTGGAAGGCCATCTGAGTCCCCTCATCACATGGGCCTCTCTCCATCAGAGCAGCTTCCTCTATCCAGGCCAGCAAGGGAGGTCCTTCTAACAAGACAGAGTCAAAGTCTTTTGTAACCCCAACCAGAGATGTGACATCCCATCACCTTTGCTGTATTCTAAGTTTTGGGAGGTGTCACAGCCCACACTCAAAGGGTCACAATGACACAAGGCTATGACTATCAGGAGGTGGGGATCATCAGGGGCCATCGTTAAAGCCTGCCTACCACATGGGGCCAGAACATGGAGAACCTAGTGGGCCACTGGAAGGAATCTAGATTTTACTAGGATGTAGAAATTGATGTTACAGGAATTTATGAGAGGCAGCTCAGGATCTATTGAGTTGTGATGTTTACTGACAGGGTGTACTTTGCAGCCACTCACACTGTCCACCAGGAGACCCCTCAACCTCCTTCTCTCATGGAGGATGGCACTGTGGATTTTCCAGCTTTCTGCGCTGCTCCCTCAGCCATTGCAACTTGCCTTGATGCTACGGGCTTGCTCCCAGTCTTTCATAATCTCTCCCTGCATCACCCCTTTATAAGAATTTCCTTCCATTTTCCTCTCCACCTGTATCTCTTTCCTGCTGACAGTCACCTCTTCCATTAATCATAGTCTTCTCTGCCTCTTTTGGCCAACAGTATCACTACCAGACTATTGACACCATTACATTATTTACTATCTTGGTAAGTGAGCCTTTTCACTCAATTCAGAATAGGGAAGATGGAATTACCACAAGTAAATTAAATTGCACAGGTATTCTCTGACATTTGATGCATGTGCAAAAGGTTGCTGAAGCCAAAATTCAGTGACCATGACTCCTGTTTTGCCTGTCAGGAACAGCAGGCCAAAGAGCTGTCTGCTGATGGGCCGTCCCACTTCCTGACGGAGCCCACACACTCTCTCTCCACCTTGCTTCTCTTTTCCCATACCTTTTATTCATATGTTCATGAACTCCTCAGAAAGCTGGATCCATCGGGCGAACACTCATGGTTTCAACCAGTTTTCTCCATGAATCTATAGTTTTCCTATCCAATCTCTCTTTCAAATGCCCTCCCAGCAATCTTTTGCCCCCACATCCATTTCTATACATCTTCTTTGCTGCTGGAATATGAATAAACTAATAATTGCAGACTTTTATTAGAAGCCTCCATTTCTGTACACAGACTGTAGAACAGTGATCAAGGGTCACATCGTAATGATACATATAAAAAAGTATGGCTAGGTTGTAAAGAACACCTTTAAATATTTAAACAGATGAGAGGTGAGATCTGAGCTTCTTAAAGTACTTTCACAAGCCATGTGACCACATCGGTCTTAAGGCCACACTTCTTGAGGGAGGAAAAAAAAAATCATTATGATATTCTTTCCTTAACAGGAATTCGTTGTTGATGTTTTTCAGGGAAATATGTTCTCAGAAATCGCTAAAAACACCTTTCTAAGATTTATTTCTCTCCTCATGATCAAAGAAGTGTGGCAATGCCTACATTTGCCAGAAATAGTACAATATTTTCCCTCGGGTTTTGAAACTCCTTGAAAACCTCTGTAACCTGCTGCTTTGTTTTTATAGTAATCAAAGCTAAATTGGGGTTTAGAGAAAAATGAAGCATGCAACACAACTGAAGAAATTCCATCTCAATGCTGCACACATTTTCCAAATATTCAACTTTTTCCCCCTAGTGTAAACATAGCCTTTATCATGAAATTGAACAGTTTTCTAAATTTGTCTCTTAGGAGCAAGCCTACTCTGCACATCATGGAACATTTTATCCTCCCAAGATAGACTAAAAGCTCTAAATTACTCATTACAGGGCTTAACAAAAGAAGCTCATCGTTAGTTAATTGGAGATAACATGGCCTTGTTCCCTGATGCAGATATACTAAAAATTGCTGGTTATTTCTGTAGTTAATTTCTTCTGGAAAAAAAGTTCTCAGTCATAAAATTTATCTTCTCGTGATAAAAAATGAGATAGCATGAAATAAATATTTGATTTGGAACTAAGATGTAGAATACTAACAAGGAGAGAACTAAATTTCTGAGACACTTGCAAAATGTCAAGTGTCCCAAATGATATGCAACCCAGTCACCTCAAAGAAAACCATTTCAGTTAGCTGGACTTCACAGAGCACTTCCTAGGGTGAGGCAGTGCTTTGGGTGCCAAACAGAAAGGGGGTGCCTGAGGGAATTGGCCTGCTTGCTCTGCCCTAGTCTGGGCCCCACTTAGAGGAGTTATCTCCCTGAAATGGCCTCTTATCTAATTCTGAATGAGTCATTTAACTGCTCACTTGTTTTTGGACTTCTTTCCTATAATTCTATTTACTTTGGCTCCCTGGACCTTTCATTCAATCCATTACAAGTTAAAACACAGATAGTGGGATCCTACAGATAATGGGTTCCCAAAGCGGCATCTTGAGGAAATAAAGACCATTAAGACATGGGCACAGCAGTAAGGGGTTTATAATCCCATAGAGAAGACATGTATTTGTGCTTTCTAAGAAAATCCTTGCTTAGACCCTCCACTGCCCTTCAAACTAGGATTCTAATTCCTCATGCCCTACATTGCCAAGTGTCACCCCGTCACCCGCTATTCACTTCCTGGCTCATGACAAGCACTCTTCTTCACATGCAACTACAATGAAAGCCCCGTTAGGCTGTCTGAGGCCATCCAATTCATTGCAATCCCAAAACTTTAAGCATCATTGAATGTCACTGACCTGAGACTTTCCTTCTTGAGCATTTCTCCTTCCTGTCACTGCGGCTGGTCTTTAATATTTCTGATCTCTGTTCCATCTACTTCAAGAGCAACCCCCCCTTTTTTTTTGTTCCGGTACCACCTTCTTCCTAAATGTCAATATTGTTTATGATCAGAACTCTCTTTTCTTGTTGTATGTAATTTCCCTAGTCAATCCCAGCCACTTGCAAAAGTTTACTTCCTCTGCATGCACATTTGACTTCAAAATCTGTATCTAGGCCAAGCCCTTTTCACTGGAAACCCTGTCTTTTTGTCTCATTAGGCACATGTGTTAAATAACAACTAAGTTCCTAGGCACTGTGAATGCACCGGTAAAGCAGATAGTCTCTAACCTCAGACTGCAACCTGGTCGAGGATGCTGATTATCCCAAAAAGAGTTACAACATGATATGTGTTATAATTAAGCATACATCTCGTGCTCTAGGGCACGGCTGCTCCAACTTCAATGTGCAACTAAAAGACCTGAGCAACCTGTTCAAATGAAGATTAGATTCAGAAGGTCTGCACTGGGCCAAAAAGTCTACATTTCTGTGAACCTCCCAGGTGATGCTGCTGCTGGCATTCTATGGAGCACACTCTGAGTAGTAAAGTCTGGAGAGATTTCCCTGACCCTAACTCTGTCTGTGAAGTCGAGGCACTGATGCTTGACCTAAGTTTTGAGGATAGCCTGAATTTGCCAGGGGAATAAATGGGAACAGATCTGGGAGAAGAGTGATCTGGGAAACCTGGGGATAGGGAAAAGCATGGTAAAAAGGGCAGACACGTGTCAGCATGGAGGTCTGGGACACCTGTGCCTACAGCCCATGTCAAGAGAGGTGGGAGAGCCCAGTGGGTGGGGTGGGACATGGGGGAGGAGGACCTAGAGTGATGAGGGGCCAACAGCATGTCTTAGGGCAGAGACACCCAGAATGAGACAGAGACAGCTAGAGAGAGCCGAAGAAGCACCAAAAAAATCAGCAAACATGAGTTTTGATCCGGGCCGAGTGCTTGTCTCCAGTGTCTGGGCCTCTCCCAAAAGACAGCAGCTGGCCATGCCTGCTTCCTCCTTGGAAGCCTCTCAGGACAGAGCTGCTGTGCCTAGAGTTCCCATCCACTGATGGAGTGAACCATTTTCTTAAACCTCTGACTTGCTCAAGACAATTCCCTCAGTGATGAAAATTATTTTGATTTTCCCACATAGTGGGGATTGAAAACAAACCACCAAAACATTACACATTCACACACAAAAAGTAACCTCTGCTAATGAATGAATGAATGGCATAGGACGGTTCTTCAGGTGCAAGCACAGTAGAGAAGAATCAGTACTATTTAAAGCAGTACTCCCTGACAGAAATATAACATGAGGGACATATGTGATTTTAAATTTTCTAGTAACCACATTTAAAAGAGAAACAAGTTTGGGGCGCCTGAGTGGTGCAGTCGGTTAAATGTCCGACTCTTGGTTTCGGCTCAGGTCATGACCTCAGGGTTATGTGATCAAGCCTGGCTTCCAGCTCTGTACTCAGTGCAGAGTCTGCTTGAGATTCTCTCTCCCTCTCCCTCTGCCCTTCCCCACTGTGTGTGCATGTGTGTGCACCCACGCCTGAGCTTGCTCTTGGGCGCCTGCGTACCCGTTCTCTCTCAAATAAATAAATCTTAAAAAGTTAAACTAGGGCGCCTGGGTGGCTCAGTGTGTTAAAGCCTCTGCCGTCGGCTCAGGTCATGATCTCAGGGTCCTGGGATCGAGGCCCGCATCGGGCTCTCTGCTCCACAGGGAGCCTGCTTCCTCCTCTCTCTGCCTGCCTCTCTGCCTACTTGTAATCTCTCCCTCTGTGTCACATAAATAAATAAAATCTTTAAAGAAAAAGAAGTTAAACTAATCTTAATATATTTTACTTAACCCAATATATCCAAAATATTATCATTTCAACATGTAATTAGTACAAAAAATTACTGATGAGATATTTTACATTTCCTTTGTAATGGGTCTTTGAAATCCATGTATGCGTTTTACACGTAGGTCACATCTCAATTTAGACTCACTCTTTTTCAAGTGCTCAGTAGCCCCATGTAGCTGCTGGCTACCATAGTGGACAGCACAATTTTAAAAAGTATGCAATTAACTCCATAATCTGTATGTCTTCCTAACTCACTGTGAGCTTAGTCAGGTCACCTCCCCTTCCTATACTCACATGTCTCGTCTGAAACTGAAAACACTGGATGACATCAGTGTCCCCACATGAAAACTCAAAGATCCTGAAGACATCCTATTGTAGCCAAAAGGAAGAGCTGTGTGTGTGTGTGTGTGTGTGTGTGTGTGTGTGTGTGTGTGAATGAACACTAAAGCTACTGTAGCTATCACCCTGGAAACCTCAATCTTAAAGCAGGTCCCTACACTCTGAAAGGATAAGAAACATGACACGGAGATTGTGAAGGTCACTCAAACTCTTAACAGTTTCCAGCCACTTGTAGGCTTTGGGGGGTTGTGTTTTGTTTTTGTAGTGTGTGTGTGTGTGTATGGTTTATTTTTGGTTTGGGGGCTTGGGGAAGATACTGTTCTTGGGGGGACTAGGGGTTTTTGAAGATTCTACAAATGGAGGCAGAAATCAAGCAGTAACTTGTACATTATTCTCTTGATTAGAACAGGCATGTTTACTGCACTCAGATGGCAAAGAAACAAGTCTATAGTCCAATACCCAGCTCTGCACTATTTCAAGCTAAGTGAGCAACAACAGTCTTGCCTTGGCACACAGAGGAAGACATGCGTCGACACAGTGAAAACTGCTTTCAGCCAAGGTCAGCACCACCACGTTAGAGAAGGATGGGAAAGACTGCACTTTCTTCTTTTTCAAAAGGTGAGTAAAATACACGGGTATTCAGCTTCTTAAGGAAACTGTTTTGTCTGTCTTATTTGTTTTTAATGTTTCATTTTAAGGGTGTCTTTTAAATTCCAACCAAATCAAGGAGCATGTTGGAGGCAAGGGTTCCATATTATTCGCTTGTTGAGCCCAGTATTTGGCATGGTACCTTGCACTCCGTGTATGCTTATCGGGTACATGAGGCAGCGTTTCAATCCTCACCAGGGGTTCTCCAATATGTTGACTACGTGTGGCAAAGAACGCACTTCAACAGCACTCCAGGGGCTGTGCACAGCGCTCCCTAGAAGAGAAGTCGTGCGTTGGAGGTTCGGTCTGCGGTTAACAGGGAAGGATGAAGAGCTGGAAGGAAGAAGGCAGCCAGGCAAGGCTCACGGACAGCTCCCGTCGACTCCCATCCCCTGGAAGCCAATGAAATGAAAGACGGCTTCTCCTCACGCCCCAGCCAATTACTCTAATACTTTTTCTTTACCTTAAAGAATGTCTTTCTGGTAAATTCACTTCAAAATCTTTTCAGACAATACATCCACATAGAAGTTTATATCATGCCCAAATGCGACGATCTCATATATACTGATTCATTGTCTTAGTAGTTGTTCTTGTGTGTGTCTGCTGTTTCCTGTGAAGTTCTATCCTCCACCTCCACCACTGCTCCCTACTACCCCCAGTGCTGCCCCAGCCCTCCCTGGAAACCCAGGTGAAGAACAGAGAACATACCTTTCCATATTTTTCTTCATAGTTAATCACACACACACACACACACACACACACACACACACACAGAATTCTGTCGCTGTTTTATAAAAATGCGAGATTACATACCTTTCTGCTTCTTGCTTTTCTCTCTTAACAACAATACATTATAGAAATTCCCATACACCATCTGATACATTCAAATTCATTCTTCCAAATGGCTGCATGCTATGATACGCCACGTTGCCAATATACTCTCATTTACTCAACGACTCCTCTGCTAAAGGGCAGTTACTGTGTTTCCAGCTGCTTGTCAGCTTGAACAAGGCTCTGTACCCACCCCAGAACATTCATTGGTCTTTACTTCTTGAGGTTCATTTGTACAGGATGGAGCTCTAAGATGGGATGGCTGGGTCAAAGAGTGGGTATGTTTACCATTTCGGTAGTTGTAGACATTAATATTCCAAAGGCCGATAAACACTCATATTATGACCAGTCATATATGAAAGTACCCATTCTCCCACATCTCCTGGCAGTATGTGGTATCGTTTCCCATTATTTTATATTTCTCCACCTGAAGTAAATATCCGATGAGCAATATGTAGGTGTCACCAAAAACAGGTGTCACCCTCTTAGGGGAAACCAGAAAGTCCTGCTATGAGTGTAGAGGGAAGGACTCTAGAAGAAACTCAGCAGACCTAGTTTTGGATTCATACTCTGTACCTTGAACTGAAAACCTGGTTAAGATTTTTAACCTCACTGAGCCTCTTTCTGCATTTTTAAAAGGACACAAATACACATACACATATATACACATTCTAATGTGTATCCGGCCAAAATCAAAGTGAAGGCGAGAATTAAGAAGAGAAAGCAGAACATCAATGCCATTTTTCTCTGACGGCATCTGATCGACCTGGTGATTCAAGTTTTAGTTTTTATTCCTGTGAGGTACACAAGGTAGAAGGAAAAAAAACCAAAAACAAACAGGGCTCATTCAGGGTGGAAAATCTAATAAAGGACGACCCTTCTTCCTCAAATCTGGGCTCTCCAAAGTGCTACACCTTCCATGGACGCTATAGGCAAAACAGACTCATACCAAATCTGCACCATAAGAGGAACACAAGGACATCTTCCTATATCCTGAGAAAAGCAGCAAAGAAATCAATACTGAAAGGTTGTCATAAAAACTGCCATTCATGTGGATTTGCCACCCAAATCCACATCATCTCAGAAGTCCAAAATAATGTTAAGCTATCAATGTTGCTCAATAAAGAACCTCTAAAATTACCTGTGGTGAAGAGCTGGGCTGTTCGTTTCATCTCTAATCCATGGAAACTCTCATATTTTTATAAAATACAAAAAAAATGAATTACGATAAAATGATATGAAAATAAAAAGACAAACACAGCATATTGATGCTGTCGCAATGTCAAGTCACTATAAAAATTTCCAAATGTCACTCTCCATTTGCATACTTATCACACGAAAGTTTACAGGCATTTTGTGCAACAACACCTGGTCCCAAGTACTGGGCGGAATACATGCAATTCCTCTCTGTGAACATACCACCCTCTGAAGCCTTAGAGAATCTTCAAAATAATTTCCAAGGAAAAAGCATATTCCATAAGTAAAAGAAAATCAGCAAAAATGCAAGGAAACTAGACAATGTAAGGCAGAATTAAAATAAAGAGGAAAATAAAATAAAATAAAGAGGAAAACCAGATTTGCAAAAACTTCATATATTGAAATGATCAGACACTGAGTCTTATTATGTTTAAAGGAATAAAATATAACATACTACTATAAAAAGTGACCCAGTTGGCTTGAAAATAACAAAAGAGAAATGGAAAATAAAATAACAGCAAGTAAAGATTCAATAAATCAGTTTAACAGCAGAGTGAACATGATTGGAGAGATGACTGGGTATCAGAAAGATGGGGCAAATATCACCCACCATGCAGCACAGCAAAACAAGCTGATGCAGAAAATGAAAGAGAAGTTGAGAAATGTAGAGATCGGGTATGATATAAAATATCTTCTCAGAATCCCAGAAGGAAAGAAAAAGAAAAGGGCAGAGAAAATAATATGAAAACAGAAGATTTTTGTTTTCCCATAACAGGTAAAAGACATCAACCTGTACATTCAAGAGTTCTCAGGAATCCCAAGGAAATTTCACAATTAAAAATACACACCTAATTAAGTCAGACCAGAATTCGAGAACACCAAAGAAAATCTTAAAAAGAGAGGAAACGACAAAGTCGCCCTCCAAGGAGGGACAGGCTGACAGCTGATTTTCAGCAAGAAAGACAGAAGCCGGGAAAGAGGCTCAAGAAGGCTGCCGTTGGCCACATAAAGAAGTGGGGAAGCTGGGAGAGTGCATTCCCACACTCTGACTGCAGCCTACGAGACTCAGCCAGAGGGCCGAGCTAAGATACACCCAGATTGCTAGCCCGCGGAAATGGTGAGACAGTCTGTAACCACGGACAATGATGAGATTAGACGTGATAATAAATGTCCCTTGTTTTTGAACTGCTGAGTTTGAGGCTCATTTGTTATGCAGCACTGATAATGAATACAGTCAGCATTCTTCTGTTCTATGTGCCATCAAATAAAGCCAGCAATTTAAAAATAAAGATACAAGACAGGCCGGGGGAAGGGGAGAGGCATGGAAAATCCACAATCTAGCCAACTCAGAGTGGGGAAGAGAGAATCTGCCATGATGTACTAGTTTTCTGGGGCTGCCACAATCAAGCACCACAGACTGGAAGCTTAAACAGAAGAACTCTACGGTCTCAGTTCTGGAGACGTAGGTTCCTTCTGAGGGATGTGAGAGAAGGCTCTGTTCCAGGCCATTCTCTTTGGCTTGTAGAATGGCTGTCTTTCCTCTACATCTCCTCACTTCACCTTCCCTCTACGTGTGCCTGTCTGTGAACAAATTTCTCCATTTATAAGGACACCAGTCATATTGAATTATAAGGACACCAATGAGTGACCTCTTGACTTGATTACCTCTGTAAAGACCCAATGCCCAGAAAAGGTTACATCCTGAGGGACTCGAGGATTAGGACTTCAATATATTAATTTGGGCAGTGGGGGACCCAGTTAAACCCATGACACACAGTGGAAAACATTTAGATATAGGCTGAATATTATTCAGACATACACTCAATGTTTGGAATCACGAGTTTGTTCCAGCCCCAAATAATCCCTGCATATTGTTATACTTGGTTCAAAGTGAGGCTGCAACTATAACATTCATTTGTCTTGCCTGTCATGTACACGACTGTGGGGTCTGATATGGTCTGGAGGGGTTCTTTATTATAGTTTTGCTGTTTTGTGATCACTTTTAAGAAAACATAATGAAAACCAAAACGCTGCAAATATGTCAACTTGGCATTAGATACAGCTAGTTTAATGTGGCACTTGGCTAAATTCAATCACAGCATTGTTTATGGATAAACTTTTTCTTTCATCCTCATAAATCACATCTAAGCTGATGAAAATCCCAAATGGAAGTGGTATCTCAGCTGTCCCACAGCCGACTTCTCCACTGACTCTACCCATAATGAAATATGAACCTAATAGAATTATTCTAGGGGTCAGAGTCTAGGATGCACTTCCAAAACTCATAAACAATCCTCACGAAGCTGAGACAGTGGTAGAAACGAAGCAAATAAGACCAGGGGCTGTGTAAGATGTCCTTACCACGTGCAGCCTGCATGGTGAATTGAGACTTCAGCTTCTTGGGTGCAGAGGAGTAGCTGATGGCAGAAAGGCAGAAGTCAGGCTCATGTTTCAGAAACAGCGCCATTTCTTTATGCATGGGAATCACAGTTGCTCTGACCTTGCTCTAACGCTGTTCAGGTGTGTGTCTGTGTACGTGCCTCATGTACAGCCCTGATTCCCCTTCATAAGAACAAAGTCCTTCAATACAAAGACTTTGGGCTAAGGCTGCCCTGGAGGACATCTGGTATACCAGGCACAAGCCAGGCAAAATTGTGGATGTTTTTGCTGCTGAAGGCAAGGATTATAGGAAGGCTGTCCGATTTCCACCGGACTGGACTTTCTGGAATGAGACACAACAGTGCAATTATCGCAGCAGAAAACTACATGGAAATGATGAGAAAGAACAGATGGAAACCAATTTGTGAGACAGCACAGCACACTAAGTTCACTGAACAATAATAAATATTGCGACATTATCTAAAGGCTTTTAAAGATCCATATTGGGGGAGAAGGAAAACCATAAAAGAATAGCATTATTTCAGGCAAGGCAACATACCGAAGCAATGAATGTTCAAAGCAGGATACATGTCACAATAATGAAAGCTATATTTAAATCAAAGGTTCTTAGCTAATGCCTGCCAAACTCCAGTGGAGGGCCAGTAAAATAAACTATGAGGGAAAGAATCCAGAAACAAAGACAGGGGGTGCCATAGCTGGCAAAGAACATTGCTCCTCATAGGAACTGCCTTAGGTTTTGTTCTGTTCAACTGTGGGCTATGCTCTCTCGGTTCTCATTTGAAGGCACAGAGCCATTCAAAGAGAGCTAGTTTTATAAAACATCCCGTGCTCCTGAAGAAGAAATTACCAGCATGCTTGAGAACTCTGCTCCACCAAAGGAAATGTTTAGATTCACCAGGGAAAGGAAGGAAGGAAGGGAGGGTGGGAGAGAGGGAG
>LNAC01000046.1:508213-538189 GCA_002007465.1 Ailurus styani | reverse complement strand
GGAGGGAGGGAGGGAGGGAGAGCGGGAGGGAGGGAGGAAGGAAAGAAGGAAGGGAGGGAGGGAGGGAAAGAAAGAGAAAAAAAGAAAAGAGGAAAAAACAAGCAAACAGGTGTCTTCCCTACAGAGTTACTGACAACACTCAAAATGGAAGCAAGTCAATGAGAAAAACACACCCAGCTGAACTTTTCTAAGCAAGACGGACATAATTATAAAAGAAGTATTTTAAAATAATATTACTCCAAAAAACTTTTTGTGCTTAAAACTTATTTCTATCATTGCCCACAAATCTCAAAAGTCCTTCCCTCGGTGGGGATAGATCAGCTTATTTAAATATTCACACGTGTCTGAAATATAAATGAGAGAAAATTAACTGAAATTAACTTAACCTGTATATTTAGCAGATGATACCTATAAATATGTTAAATGCATACAACTTACAGTGGGAAGCAGTGGTTATTAAACTTTACTGTAATCTGACTGCACGTGAAAGGAATAATAAATGGACATAACCCCCTGGAATGGGCATGTTGGTAGACTTTCCAAGCTTTCTGTGTGGACAGCCAAGTCAGCCTCTCACTATGGCATCCACTGAACAAATATTTATGGGAAGCCTGCTTTATGCCAAGCTATGTCCAAACCACTTGGGCCACAGAGAGAAATGAAATAGTCAAAACTCTCTGCCTTCCTGGCATCTACATTCTAGCAGGGGAAGATAGGTAATATACAAAATAAATAACAAATCATATTTTACTGTCGGTATATTAGTTTCCTATGGCTGTTGTAACAAACTACAACACAGAGTGACTTAAAACAGCACAACTTTATTACTGCCTACTTCTAGAAGTCAAAAATCCAAAATCCTCCCTTGGAGTGACATACATGACATCTCATGGAATACTTAGAAATTCAGTGAAAAGTGATAAACTGAATTGAATCTGCAACTTCTGCAGATATCCACTGTCCTCCAGAGCTGTGTTCTTTGACCTATGTGTTCTAAAGACCTTCTTAATTCTCTGAAATCATATTGCACTATAACCTGACTTCAGTTTCTCTAGAAACTGCTGGTATTCGTGATTGAATTTTTGTGTTTTTTTGCTGTCTTGACTAGAATTATGAGACTTCCTAAAGCTCTGTAATGGTAATGAAAAACATCAGCCATATGTAGGGTTGTAAATAGATCTTAATACTCTTTAATGTAGTGGTCAAACCATGATGCTGCAAAGCCACTGCCTTCCATGTCACTATGTTTCTCCTTCAGTGAGCAGATCATAAGCCCATTCAAGGACAGACTTTCCATTTGCTAGTAATGGCATCAAGGATTTTTTTTTTTTTTTTGAAATCTGTAGCCTGCTGAGCTACAAGGACGTATCATTTTCAGGACCAGCTGGACTGAATCCATGGATGGGTATCTTGCTAATACACAGGGACCAATCTAAAGTCATCCACAGAACATTCTTTAAAGGCTGCTAGTGGCTGTCCCAAATCCGTGTACCTCCTTCCTTGAATGAAATAGTTAGATGGAGGCTACCCAATTCAGACATTTGCCTATAAGAAAATGTGGAGCAATTTCTTAACTCAAAATTTTACAAAAATATCAAAATAATTAGTTGAGAATATCTACCTCAAAATACAACAGGCAAAATATAATTTCCTAGAGGGTACCCTTAAATATTATGGACAACTAAACAGGACAGGTAATGCAATTTTGTTATTAGCTTCCAATGCCTCCTCCTAAGAAACTGATTAACAGAATGACCAAAAATTCACCTTGGAATGCCAGAGAGAATAATTTCTCTATGAAGTACTCCCTTTCCTTGCACTGTCCAAGTTTCCACGTTCTTCCAATTCACTTCTTCACATTCCCCACTGTTCTGACCCCATGATACTCTGCCCCAAAGACTAATTTCCTTGATGAAAGTCTCTACTTTTTGCAGGAACTTGTGTAAACACTTATGTACTTTTTCCAGGCTCTGAGCACTTTGCCTTGTGTCTGAGCGCAGAGCAAAGTATTACAAAAATAAAACAGATTTTCAGTCTTTTTCCTGGAGAGGTCCTTGCTCATTAGGAGCTGAAAATGGATACTTCCTTGCAGACACAAAGCCTCAACAGGCATAAATATGGAAGCTATGCCATGTCCCGAGTGCCATTAAATAATCCCATGTGACTAGAACAGCTCATCTCCACTTTCAGGTGATAATAGTGGGCTCTCAATTTAGTAGAGAAGAAAGGGTTATTAAAGTATACCTCTGGGAACAGGGATGAGGGTTTTGTGGAATAGGAGATATAGCCTTGGGTCTTAAGGAGGTGACAAGCTAGAACTAAAATCTAATGGAGCAGTCTGTCCACTAAAGATTGACTACAAAAACTTCCTACTGGAGAGAAGTATGCAATTTTCCTGGACCTTCAGTTGGGGAAAATTACTTCTACAAGAAATCACAGTCAAAATGTGGATAACCCGCGTGGTGTAAGGAACCCAGAACAAGAAACCTCATCAGTCACAGCCAAAGCAAATGCAAAATCATTCTATAAAATTCCTCCAGAACCTGACATGGAATATTAAAGGGAAAGACTATACACTCACTACAGATGAGCTCATTATAAACTTAAAGGTACACACGATGAAAGGGTACACTATGAAAATGATAACTGACACCCTAAACAATGAAATAATTCCTTACTAGATGCTGAAAGTTCCCTTTATTATGTTTAACACAGATTATTTTTAAAAAGGAATAGAAACCATAGTAAAAGAATAGGACACTATGTGAAAGTGTCTTGTTTACTATGCGAATGAGATTATTTGAAAGTCAGTCAAGTCGATTTCTAGAGATGAGATAATACAGTCACTGACAATCTACAATGGAGAGGATGCCAGACAACCTTTCCGAAATAAGAAAAAAATGATCCTATATTTGGACCTGGTGACATTCTTCATTGCACTGTACTACATACCTAAGATAATAATTACTCTCCCCTGTGCCAAGCTCTAGCATCAAGGGCTGTGTTCTTTATAGGTCTTCACTTAGATTCTGTGATATGAAAAATTGCACTTCAAGGTTATGGAGGCATCTAGAAGATCTTTTAAAATCAGACAAAGGGGGCGCCTGGGTGGCTCAGTGGGTTACAGCCTCTGCCTTCGGCTCAGGTCATGATCCCAGGGTCCTGGGATTGAGGCCCGCATCGGGCTCCCTGCTCAGCGGGGAGCCTGCTTCCTCCTCTCTCTGCCTCCCTCTCTGCCTACCTGTGATCTCTCTCTGTCAAGTAAATTAAAAAAAAAAAAGATTAAAAAAAATAAAATAAAATGAAATGAAAATAAAATCAGAGAAGGGATGAAGAAATCTAACACCTATTAGAGTTCCTGAAGCTTTCAAGAACCCAAGGATGTTCATGTGTACAAAGAGCAGGCCCGACTCTTTGTTCTGAAATAAAATAAATCCAAAAGCTTGTTAATGAACAACACTGAACACATTGCTTGTTTGTGCCAATAGAATTTATGTTTTTACAGCACAGAAATTAAACATTGTTCTTATAGTGCAATTTTCAGTCCTGTGTGCAAGAAAGGATATCTGTAAGTTAAAAGGTTGTCTGGATGACTCACCAAAACAAAACCAAAACTAAGTCGTTGCAGGTACAGTAAAAGAACTAAAAATATTTGAACACTGAGGCATATTTCCTGAGAACTAGAACGTATTTAGCAATAAATATTTTGGTAAGCCATTAATAATTGAATGGCAAGAATATACAAGCAAGAATAGTTTTAACTGGATATACTAAACCTTCTACAATTAAAACATAGTATTCTAAAAGCTACAATTCTCCCATATTCACCTAAAATGTAACCTGACTTTCTGAAAATCTACCCTAGGCACTGGGAGTACACAAATCGTCTCTCCTACCTATGCTGCTTTCATCCTACTTTCATTATAATTTCAAGTCAGCATNTATATATATATATTTTGGTAAGCCATTAATAATTGAATGGCAAGAATATACAAGCAAGAATAGTTTTAACTGGATATACTAAACCTTCTACAATTAAAACATAGTATTCTAAAAGCTACAATTCTCCCATATTCACCTAAAATGTAACCTGACTTTCTGAAAATCTACCCTAGGCACTGGGAGTACACAAATCGTCTCTCCTACCTATGCTGCTTTCATCCTACTTTCATTATAATTTCAAGTCAGCATAAGAAGTTACAGAGAGGATGGCCTGTGGTTCAGGAGATATTACTGTGCTATATTTACAAGGATGAATGTAAATTTCTGCTAGAAGGAGCCTCCTGATGGGATGAGTCATCCAAATTCCCATCAGACATGCTTTCTGATAAAAGTGGGACAAGAATAGCAGGGAAGGTCCCCTGAGGACTCTGTTGCCACTTCCAATGAAGTGTTTTTCCATGCAAAGAAATGCTCCAGACAAAACTAGCAGAGTTAGCTGGGCCTATTTTCCTGTTTAAAAGTGATGGCGAAACAAGTGATTGGATTCTAACCAGAGAAATTAGCCAATCTGTAAAATCAGGTAAAACACAGGAAGTTAACTTGGGGTATGGATGATAAATGCTAGATCAAAGTAAGACTGAACAATGTCTTTCAGATACATTTGCTACTCTGAAACTATCAAATCTGTAGAAAATTCAAGTCTGCTCACCTGCCACTTCATATCTAGTGTGTACACACTTTTTTAAGTTAGGCTCCATGCCCACCGTGGAGCCCAATGCCAGGCCTGAACCCACAACCCCGAGGTCAAGACCTGAGCTGAGACCGACGCTCAACCGACTGAGCCAAATGCCCCTAGTGTGCACACATTTTAAGAAAAAGACTCACGATCCAAATAACAAGGCATAAGGAACTTCCTTCTCCACCCTTCTACCTCCCCCTCTTTATGAAAGGGCACAAATATCCAGACTAGAGAAACTTTCCTGTCTCTACCTCTTTCCTTTTTTTTTTTTTTAAAGACTTTATTTATTTATTTGACAGAGAGAGATCACAATGAGGCAGAGAGGCAGGCATAGAGAGACGTGAAGCAGGCTCCCTGCTGAGCAGAGAGTCCGACTCGGGGCTCAATCCCAGGACCCTGAGATCATGACCTGAGCTGAAGGCAGAGGCTTAACCCACTGAGTCACCCAGGTGCCCATCCTGTCTCTGCCTCTTTCCACCCCATCCCAGGCCGGAAAGAAAACAGAGAACATCAACAGAAGGTTGAACTAACGGAGCTTCTAAAATCTTCCTCCTAGTATCCCAACAGCAGCAAAACCAAATGAACATCCCTAGAGAATAAGAGGAAGAAGTCACAGCAATTCCATCAATGTGAAATTTCTAGCAAAGGAATTGTATTTTTCATAAATTGTGGCTTATCTCAGTAAATTAATGCAAATTTTGCCTCCATGTGAGTTTTAACACAGTAAGGATGGTTTAAGTTACTTGTCATGCAAACTACAGATAAAGGTCTACAGGGACATGAGCTGTTTATCCTGTGGCTTTCAGATCCCTGGCTCACTTCCTCACACCCCTGAGAATAATCTACATGTCAGACTGAGATATGAGGTTAATGGATTTTAAAATATGCTGGTTCACTGTGACAACGGATAGCACTTGAAACTCACTTTTGCCAACTTAAGTACAGAACTAAAAAAAAAAAAATCACACATTTTGCTAGACATGGTGAAGGGAGAGGAAGTGCTTAAGCAAACTGAGACAGGGGGTTCTTCTTTGATGATTACATCCTTCATAAATCCTGCTGACATCACACCTTGTCTGTACCCCCACATTACTCTATCTTCCTTTCACCTTGATAAACTCACAGAAGGCAGATACTGTGCCTTATTTCTCTGAATGCCCTTCTACCTTTAGCAAAACAGGTCACCAAGAATTGGTGGTTAGTACAATTAAGGAATTGGTTATGACAAGGACACCTTCTGTTTATGCCAGTGTTCAGGACTTAAGCCAACAATGCAAAAGGACCTTCGAATTAGAGCTGCTCCTCTACCCACTAGGAGAGTAAGATTCCACAAGCTTACAGAATTCCATATAATCTCTTCCAAAAGTCCCTGGGGAGAAGATGAATTTAGGGAGAAAGAGAGGAAAATAGTAAAGTCAACCCTTTGCAGTGGGGTTTGACTATTTTGTTTAAAATAATGAGGAAAAGGGCGCCTGGGTGGCTCAGTGGGTTAAAGCCTCTGCCTTCGGCTCAGGTCGTGATCTCGGGGTCCTGGGATCGAGGCCCGCATCGGGCTCTCTGCTCGGCAGGGAGCCTGCTTCCTCCTCTCTCTCTGCCTGCCTCTCTGCCTACTTGTAATCTCTCTCTGTCAAATAAATAAATAAAATCTTTAAAAAAATAAAATAAAATAAAATAATGAGAAAAAAAACAATCAGAATACGCAACATACCAGACCACGTTTTCAGTTCAGGGTCTTTCTGTTAAAGTCAACAATCGGTAAATTTTGACTATTCATTATTGTGATATAACCCCCAGAATCCCTGTAGCATAACTAAAGTTGACTTTGTTTAGAAATACTATCTGCTTACTTGATGAGATTGTTAGGGGGATGCATGCTTTCCATATTACTTCCTGGAAACAAGACACACTCATGTGAACAATGCTTACTGGCATTTGTAGTGGTCATAGACTTATGACAGCTGAAATACTCACTATTCAAAAAATCTAGTCTATTTGTCTAATCTCAAGACAAAAAAGTTGAGTCTACTCTCAGCAACAAGTATTTCTTGGGATTACAGCGGAGAACACGGCAGGCATCAAATGCTCTCGGTAAGCTTATATTTGACATTTTTACCATAAATGAGTTAAGGCTGTACATACACTGGAAGCCCAAACTGAATTTGGCTGACCAACATATTTTGTCTCTCCTGAATACCAGTTAAAAGAAAATCAAAATCAAGCTGAGCTGATATCTAAAACTCACGAAGACTAAAGTATCAATCTAGATAGCAGGCAGTCCTGAATATCAGAAGTTTTTGGATCACTGAGCTTATATTCATACCTATCAATGACTCGCTGGAGCTGAGTAGAAGCTGCTGCCCCTTACACAGAACCCAAACTCTCCTTAGCCACAATCCCCACTGCTCCCGAATGTCCTCTGGCACTGAGATGGATCTCAGTTCCCAATTATCACTGCATCAGAACTATTGCTTTGAAAATAGAAAAATATTTACCCTGACCTAATGACTCTGTTAAATGTGGGGGGAAAATAAACAACAAAGGAGCCATATATTTCTATTCTTACCTATTTCCTATGTAAATGGCCTACTTCAGTCACTTCTGTTAACTGCTGGGCCCCTATACTCTAAAGACTCTTCAACCACTGTGTTGAGAAGATCATCTACCTAGTTAAGAGAAAGAATGTCTGCAAAACACAAAATTTTATGTGTTCTTTGAGCTCAATATCCACAAAGACATAGTAGGGTCAAGAACTGGAGGAGGATAAATTGCAGCAGTTCAAGGCAGTTCTGTCATCCATCTCTGTCAATGTTAAGCAACTTCACAGACTGAAAAATACAAGTGGTGAAATACTTGGATCATTCCCCATCTCTAAACAGCTATGCAATCTCTGTAGTGTCCAACTGTGCCTACCTGCACAATCTCCACTCCCCTGATCATCAAACTGAATGGAAGCAAGATTCCAACAGAGAGCCACAAAGAAAATGCATCTGCCCTCTGTCTTCTCAAACACTAGGGCACTTCCAGCTTCTGCCTAAAATATATAAAGCTGGACAGAGTATTAACCTTATCCTAAAAATACATCTTTTTAAAAAGCTAAGTCATCCACTGAATCATTAATTTCTTTGAACTCCTCAGAGAGCTAAGGTCACAGGGTAATCAACAGCCTGAAATTAAAGATAGACAGAAACCTCCAAAGAGAGATAGCATTGGGTCAATTATAGGAAAGCACAGGAAAAGGATAGTTCCCCTATAAGAGGAGGTAAGAAGAATCCAGCCAGAAGTTTAAATGAACTACTAAAAGCCAAATGTGGGCTAGCGTAAGATAGGGAAGCCCTGAGACCATGGACACAAGGGGGTCTGCACCCCCCACAGACTCTTTTCATGACACCCACTGTGTTCTCCTTAAGAAGTCAAGGAACAGGATGAAAGATGGGAGAAAATCGAGGTAAGCTTGGCAGAGAGCAGTAGCCACCACAGGGGGAAGAACCCTACAGTCAAGAGAAAAAGCAATCAACATAATCAGACTATCAGACAAGGAATAGCTATGAATATGTGAAACATACTATGTAACACATGGAAAACATACATAAAGAAATGTAGAATTCTGGCAGAGATATGGAAACTCTCAGAAAGAGTCACATGGAAATGTTAGAATTTTTTAAAGCATAACAGAGATGAATAATGCCTTCAGCTGGCTCATCAGTGGACTCAGATAGCCAAAGCAAGAATTAGTGAACTTGAATACAGGTCAACAGAAATTACCAAACTGAAATACTAAGAGAAAGAGAACTGAATGAAAATAAACCAGAACAGAGCATCCAAGCTGTGAGACAATATCAAATAATCTAACAGGGATGACTGGATTCCCAGAATAAGAGAGACGAAACATAGCAAGATAGATATTTAAAGAGATAGTAGCTAACAGTGATCAAAGAATAATAAAAGATATCAAACCACAGTTCCAGTACATTTTCCAAGCAGGTTAACCACACACACACACCCCCCTAAACACAATATAATTGAACTATAAAATGTCAAAGATAAAGAAAAATCTTAAAGGCGGTAGATCCAGGGGTATGGAAGATATATTATGTGATTACACAGAGGAATGAAGAAAAGAGTCACAGTAGATTTCTCATCAGACACTATAAAAACCAGGAGATGGTGGAGTGACATCTTTATTTTTTATTTAAATTCAGTTAGCCAACGTACAGTACATGAGTTTTTGATGTATTGTTCAATGATTCATTAGTTGCGTTAACACCCAGTGCTCATCTCATCATGTGCCCTCCTTACTGCCCATCACTGAATTACCCCATCCCCCCACCCTCCGCAACCCTGAATTTGTTTCCCAGAGTCAAGAGTCTCATATAGTTTGTCTCTTATCATCTTTAAAGTACTAAGTAAAAAAAAAAAATTTGCAACAAGATACATGGTAGCACGTATTACCATTAGCATGATATGAACATCTCCTAGTAGAGAAAATCAGTCCTAAAATAATCTCTAAAAAACCTACAGCAACTCACTCACCATTATATATATAAAAAAATTAAAGTTCCTACAATGTACCTGTATGTTTATAGACTGGAGAAAATATCTTTTAAAATGAGAGAGAAATAACTCTTTCAGATGAATAAAAACCAAGAACATTCATTACCAACAGACTGGAGATAAAACAAACATTAAAGAAGGTTGTTCACATAAAAGGAGCATGATAACAAATAGAAACTTGGTTCTAAACAAAGAAATAAAGATTTTCAGAAACGGACATATTAAAAGTAAATATAGAAGATATTTTTTCTCTTTTTAATTGCTTTAAAAGACTATAGATTCTCTAAAGCAAAAATAGAAGCACTATATAGTGTGTTTACAGCATATGTAAAATAAAATGTATTCCAAAAACAGCATAAAGGATGGAAGGAAGAAAGGGGGTATACTATTGTAAGGTATTTATACCAGTTGAAGTATTATATTTGTAGGCAGATTATAACTAATTAACAAAGTATATTGTTAACCATAGATGAGCAAAAAAAGTTCTAAGGTATTAATAATTAGACAATGGCAGAGATAAAACTGAATCACAGAAAATAATTTATCAAGATCAGGAAGATAATTGATATACCATAAACTAAGGAGAAATTGAGCCTTCTTAAATGAAAAAAAAAATTTTTTTTAAACATAAAGAAGCAGAGAAACCAAAGATCAAGTCTAGGGTCTAAGCATTTCCAGTAATAGTCACCAATAGAATGCAAAGATTAACCATTTGTCTTTTAAAAATTAGGTTAAACAATTAGAACAAACACTAATTACATAGACATGATTGGAGATTTGGAAACATTAAGTTGTGACACAGAGTAACTCCTGTTTGGAGAACAAGCTATCTAATCAAGGACTTCACATTATCCATCTAGCAACTTAAGCTATTGATTCAAATTCAGTTTCACACTGAATTACTCATTCCTGGCCTGCATTTTTAACACTTTATTCTCTTTGACCTTTAATTGTTGATACAAAAGGGAAAGAGCTCTTCTAGAAAAACTTAATAAAAGCAATTTCATTTCATTTCATTTTAGTCTCTCAAACCTGGGTCAAATAGATCAGTATGAAACTAAAAGGTCAATTGGGCTCATTAGCATGATATGAACATCTCCCAGGAGAGAAAAATCAGTCCTAAAATAATCCCTTGAAAAACCTGCAGTAACTCAATCCCCATTATATTAAAAAAAAAAATCAGAGTTATGACAACGTACCTGTATGTTTATAGACCAAGATTTAGTCATAACTCCACTTATAAAAAGAATGTGCAAAAAAAAAAAAAGAATGTGCTCTTACCATCTTTCTCCACCTTTTGAGTCTCCCAATGAACGGTTACCAGTTACTCTATGTAACATATTCATGCTTGCGATTAGAAGACTCCTTGATCTCTAAAGATATTTATACATCTATATGTCGTTCTAACTCTAAATTGAATATTATACAATTATTTCCATTACAGCCACAATAAATTGAAGCAGCAATGTAGTGTGTCACAATAAACTTAGTATAAGAACAAAAGAATCATTAAATTCCCAAAAGTGCATTTCAATATGTCTATTTAAGACATAGTAATAAAAAGGCCAACTTCAAATATTCATTTGCTACTTTGATTTTTTTTTTCAAGTAAGACCTTTCTGAAAGTCAGCATGTCACAGAAATAGCATTCCATTTCAAGACTTGTGAATTTTCTGCTGACCCATCCATCAGCAAATACTTAAGTTACGGCTGTGTCCACACAAACATTTTAGGTTGAAAAGACTTCACAGAGATGACAAAATGTGGAATGTACCCCACATTCACATCCCCCCCCCAGTTCGATCATTATTTAGATTGAATGATGTGTGAAGCTGCCAACTGGACTTGCTTTGACCTACAAAAACGGCAGTTCCATAAGATTCAACTGAATAGCCTTATGACCTGGACAAGTGGCATAACATTTTTCTTGTTTCTTTCTTCTCTAAAACTAAACTGTTGACTTATTCAATCATCTATGAGATTTCTTCATAAAAATACACGTACATGGGGGCACCTGAGTGGCACAATCAGCTGGCATCCGACTCTTGGTTTCAGCGTGGGTCATGGTCTCAGGGTTATAGGATCAAGCCTGGCATCGGGCTGTCAGCATGAAGTCTGCCTGGGACACTCTCTCCCTCTCCTTCTGCCCCCCATCAATGCACGCTCTCTCTCTCTCATAAGTAAATAAATAAATAAATAAACCAGACACACACACACACATATATACACACACACACACATATATATATATAATCTGAAAAAAATCACAGAAGGTGAAGACATTAACCCAAGAAGCTGACATTCTAATCTGGGGAGGTAAAATACCCATAATGAAAATCCTAAATATCACACATGTGGCTAGAGAATAAAATGCCCTACATTGATTTTTTAAAATATTTCTCATGGAATTTGTGGTCCGATAAAGAAGACAAGAAAAATCTTGGAATTTATCTTATCCTAATGAGGCAATTTCTGTTAAGATAAATGAGGTCACATCACAATCATCACTATTTCAGTCATCTACTTTGGGAAGTACCGAGGATCATTTTTCAAAGCTGGGGCTGTCTGGTTACCACATGCCAGTGTAAATAGTTGAGATTTTTGGTAGCAGTGACATAACTAAGAATTATAAGCTTTGGCTATGAATTCACTGTTTTCTTGATACACCCAAGAACACAAAATAACACTATTCCCCGACCTGCCTAAACAACCCATTTTCTTAATAAATCCCGAAGTACAGAATATGCTTACCTAGAACTTATCTTTGTAGAAAGACCACAACCAAAAACTAATAATACTTTACCTTAGGAGAATCACTTCATCACTCCACCCCACTCCTGTTTGTCACTTTCCTTTTCTTGTCACCAACCCAAGTGTCTGTAACATCTATAGCTTCTGCTAATTGGGAATTCTTGCCGCAAGCTCCTGTGGTCACAAAAAAGAGGCCAACCATTTCTATCTGCCAACTTTTTATCTACTGAAAACAGGCTCAACAGAATTTCCTCACCAAGGTAAAAAAGTGGATAAATGATCTGCTAATGGGCTCACCTCTGAGGGGAAGGGAGTAAGGAACATGATTTCATTGATGCTTAACAGAAGAATGAGCACAAGTAATATGCTCTACTCAAGAATTCCACAGGTGAGAGCTATTTCAATATACACACCTTCTTCCTTTTCCTCCCCTTATTGTTACTCAGCATTATTTAGGGGAGCTTATCACTAATAAAATTCTACAAGAATACATTTGCCTAAGGTATCTGTCCCTACTAATAAATAAACTCACCCAATTAACTCCAGTGTCTGCCACAAATATGACACTTTTGTATATACTCCATGATATGAAAAACTCGGGAACATTCTGAGGTATTCTGAGGGTCGCAACTTATATTGCCCATGAGATAATTTACTTTTAAAACAGTTCACTCTAAGAGCAATGTATATGTTCAAGTGTCTTGAGCATATACACACACATTGCACAAACTGTAATCCATACACTAGAGATGGTTACTTAGCATAATCAGGAATTCACACTTCAGAGGCAGCTTTCTGACATTTCGAATATTGTCCAAATGGACACCATGAGGTACATGAACTGAGGACATGAGTATTCTTCAATATATGTATTTAGGTACCAGGAGGTATAAAAATTAGCAAGCAGACCAGGAGAACTGCTTCAGAGAACGTGTCAAGATGTGACTCTCCGGGGTGTCTGGGTGGCTCAGTGGGTTAAAGCCTCTGCCTTCAGCTCAGGTCATGATCTCAGGGTCCTGGGATCGAGCCCCACACTGGGCTCTCTGCTCGGCAGGGAGCCTACTTCCTCCTCTCTCTCTGCTTGCCTCTCTGCCTACTTGTGATCTCTCTCTGTGTCAAATAAATAAATAAATAAAATCTTTAAAAATAAATAAATAAATAAAAATTAAAAAAAAAAAGATGTGATTCTCCTCACTGTTCCATCACTTGACATTAAGGAGAGACCTATAGCAATGTGCCTCTGCTATCCAGTAGTCTGGTTCTGCCTTCAAAGTATCAGTGTGTAACAATGATATGCCATTATAATGCAGAAAGCACAGATGTCCGGTCATTTAGGAAAGTACAGACAGAAACACGAACAGATTACATTACATTACTGCGTGAAATCAGATGGTAGAAGAAAAAGAAAGGAAAGGAAGAAAAATTCCCCATTTTTTCATTAAAGTAGAAAAAAAAGTAAATGATATTTAAAGAAACAAAAGATTAAATGTAGTCTGTAAAGATAAGAATTAAAACAAAAATATACACCTTCCAAGATCGCAGTATGTACCAAAAGCAAAGTCCACATAGTGAAAGACTTTTTTTTAAAAAGGCTATTAACATAGGAAACATAAAACAATTTGAGAGCACACTAAGCAATACTCATTAATAAACATAAATGCAGTCCATGCTTGATAAACACACACTTTAAACCAAACTCTCTAAAATCTATTGTTACATAAATACCAACTCCAAACTTATGGCTTAACATCATCACTTACCATTTTTAAGTCTGTACTTATTATGACTGACAGTTCTATAAGTAAACCAGGCTCTGCTGGGGTCCGTCATGCCAGCAAGCTGCAGCTACAGGTCAGCTGGGGAGGGTTTCTCTCCCTCAGGTCTTGCTTCTCAGCTGGAAGTCTGAACACCTAAGGGCTGGTCAGCCATGTCTCTTTCTCTCTAAGAGCCTCAAGCCACAAGGATAGCTTGGGATTCCTCACAACATGGTGGTCCCTGCATAATCTTCTTATGTGACACCTGACTTCTCAAGAGTGAGTATTTTCAGTAGGAGAAAGTGGCAGGCTTCCTTTGACCTGACTGTGGAAGTCATGCTGCATAACTTCCACTGCATTCTATTGCACAAAGGTGAGCACCAAGGCCAGCCCAGAATCACCAAGGCCAGGCCAGAACCAAGGGGAAGAGATCACAAGGAGGTAAATATCAGGGGACATGGTTCATTGACAGACAGGGTCACCTACTAACAATCACGCATGACACGACTCAATGTGTTTCAAAGAGATAAAACAGGAAAAGAATGGCCAAGATGTCAGATACATGCCACCAAAAACAAAGCATATCTTGCCATCTAATAAAGAGGATAGAATTTGGCAAAATGACATAAATAAAACAAAGAAGGATACTTTATAATACAAAAGGTTGAAGTTCTTAGGAAATATGTAATAACTGTAAATATTAATATATCAAATAAGTACCTTTCATAAAACAAATTACATATAACAAAAATATGCTAGGAGTCAGAGATAATTCATTTCCTCTGGTCCATGAGAAAGCAACTATATATCTTTAAAGACCTCATTAACATGATTAAAAAGATATCAAACTGGCAACCTCAAAACAGGACACACCACCTTTTTCTTTCTTTCTTAATGATTTTATTTTATTTGAGAAAGAGCATGCAAGCAGGGCAAGGAGGAACAGAGGGAGAGGGAGAAGCAGGATCCTTGCTGAGCAGAGAGCCCAACATGGGGCTTGATCCCAGGACCCTGAGATCATGACCTGAGCTGAAGGCAGACGCTTAACCAACTGAAGTATACCTAATCTTTTCAACTGTCTGTGTGGCAGTCACAAAAAAACCACCACATATCCGTCCACTAATGAGACCTCAATTTATCTTTAAAAACAGAAATAATACAGAAAACATTCTAAAATCAGAATGTGAATAAAAGCAGGATAATAAAATACAAAATACAAAAGGTCTATGGCTAAAAATTTAAAACAACTTTGACTCTTTAGTCACAAAGGAAATTCAAAATGGAAATGCAGAATTTTTAGAAAACAAAGGTAATAAAACCACTATTTATAAGACCATATGGAACATACTCAAGGTGATGTTAGAAGAAAATCTGTATCTTAAATATTTATTGTTCTTAAATATTTGTTCTTAATAAACAATGAAAATAAATAATTTAAACATCATGTTTAAACAGAGAATAATGAAAGAAACCAAAGGAAAACACAAAGAACCAATAAAAACAAGAGGGAAATCTAATAAGGTACAAACACAAAACAATACATCTAATACATAAGTATGAAAGTTTAAAAAAACATTAAAAAGACAAAGTACTCACCTCAATTTAAGAGGAGTATATAAAACTAAAAAAATAACAATAATGAGGATGATCATAGGTTCAGAAGAAATGAAAAGAATCATAAACATATTTAACTCTATGTAAATAAATTTTAAAACCCTGATAAAATGAGTAATTTCTAGGAAAATATTAAATGTCAAAATTGATTTAAAAAAATACAAAATCAGATCACTGAAATGGAAGTAATGTAGAAAACAGCCAGCGCTAGTCACTAAACGAGTAATAGGCAGAGGGTCTGANAATTGATTTAAAAAAATACAAAATCAGATCACTGAAATGGAAGTAATGTAGAAAACAGCCAGTGCTAGTCACTAAACGAGTAATAGGCAGAGGGTCTGATGACAAATTCTGCCAAACCTTGAAGAAAAGACAGACTCAATGTTCTCTGAACTGTTCTTGGTCACAGAAACAGAAGGAAAGCTTCACAATTCCTTTTATGAAGTAAATATAATATTGACTCCAAAGTGTGAAAAAGACAACAAATTATCTTATTTATAAATAGCAATACAAAAATTCCAGTCAAGTATGAGCACCCGTATCTAACAGCAGGTCAATGAAATAACACAACATGATCAAACATATTTTCTTCCGGAAATAAAAGGATAATTAAATATGAAGCATACGTTTCCTCATATTTATGGCTCTAAGTAGAAAAAAAGTAAATGATCATCTCTATAGACACTGAAAGGACATATTCCAAAATTCAAAAATCATTCTTTGTCAAAAGAACCCAATATAATAGGGGCACCTGGATGGGTCAGTCGTCTGAGCACCCAACTCTTGATTTTGGCTCGGGTGGTGATCTCAGGGTTCTGAGATTGAGCCCTGCCTCAGGCTCTATGCTCAGCATGGAGTCTGCTTGAAGTTCTCTCTCTCCTGCTGCCTCTGCCCCTCCCCCTGCTCTCTCTCTCCCTCTCAAAATTAAGGGGGAAAAAAGATCTTAAAAAAAATCAATAGCTTTTATATTCATAAAAGAGCAACTTAGAAAAAACACTGGCTGAAACAATCACACAGCAGCAATAGAAGGTAAAATATCTAGGAACACAGAGACGTTTGAACACTTGTTACAAGGAAATGTGAAAACTCCACTGAGGGCTTGAGCAAACGGAAATAACGCACTGTGCTCTCATCTAGGAAGACTCAACACTGTAAAGATGTCAGTCCATCCTAAGCTGTTTACAAATTTAACATCTCAATAAAAATACCAACTTTGGGAGGGAGAGGGGCAGAGACTGGTGGAGAGTAATTAGGCAAGCTGATTCCCATGGTTTTGTGGAAAAGATAAACGGCAGAGCCAGGAAAACTTTAATCCAGAAAAGCAAAGGGAGTCCAATCCTATCAGACACGAAAACGTATTCTGAAACTACAGAAATGAAAACACAAAGAGACTGACTAATGGAACTAAAAAGAAAATCCAGATATAGACCCAATACATAAAGGGACTTAGCACATGATAAAGGTGTCACTTTGAATTAACAGAGAAGAATGAACCCTTCGATAAACAATGCCAAGATATGCATTAGCCACTAGGTATTGGATCTATACTTCATACCATCCAATAGGATTGATTCCAAATGGAGCAGAGATTTACCTCTAAAAAAATTACACCATAAAAATTCTAGAGAAAAACATAACTAAATATTTTCATAAACTGGGAGCAGCAGAGGACTTTCTAGTCAGATATAAATCAAGAAGACATAAAATAAAACATTAACTGAATTTATCTATACAAAAATAAAAATCCTCTTTAAGGCAATCCCCCTTCTATTTTTTCTTTCTTTTTAAAAATGTTGTGGGGTTTTTTGTTTGTTTGTTTGCTCCCCACTTGCTTAGAAGGCTAACGCCTAAAGTGCAAATACACAGATTTCTGGTGAGGTGAGTGCTCACCCCCTCCTAAAGTGCAGGCACACCTCTATAGTCCCTTTAGCCTCTATCTTCACTGCCTCACTGGCTTTCAAACTGGTCAGTTGACCCATACGTACACACTGGATTTCATCAGACCCCTGCATAACCAGATGCACCATTCATACAACTGTAACATCTGTCCCACTGGGCTCTGGTTTGAGATAATCATTGTTTTGCTAAGCCCCTAGAATTGGAGCTGTAACTCCACAAGTTGCATCTAAACTTTTCCAACCTGGAAGGTATCATTCACTTACTTCCAGATGCAAAGACCTTGTTGACTAACACTTCAAAAGTGGATTCAAGTAAGATCAGTAACACCAAAGGCACACTGTTGTACAGCTATTTGTAACTAATCTCGACTCCAAATAAAATTCTTGTTTCCCCAAGTTAGTGTTTTTAATTGTGTGAGTGGCACCCCCCATATTAAAAACAGACATCTACTGGCCATATAATCCTACCAAGAGCTACTCCTGTTTCCTTTAGGGAGAGAAATGGAGGATCTATTCACTTGACCATTTTATTCCTTAATTCCTTTCACAGTTGGCAGTGCCTCAGAGCTCCAAACCATACCTAATATATTTTAACCAACTGTGAGTTGCTTTTACCTTCTTCCATGTAAAATTCCATCCTCTAATTTTTTAGGTCACAAATAGTATGAGCCAGAATTATTTTCACTTCCCATAAATTTCCTTCTAATGAGAGTATCACCAATATAATGGACTACATAAAGGTCTAAGGGGGACCTTCACATGTCCTATATCCTGTCTGCCTGAGTTATGTCCAATTATTATCTCTTGGCATAACCCTGAGCCAGGTAGGCAAAGGTATATTATGCCCCCTGTGACATGAAAGCAGTCTGACTCTAAGACATCATCGTGATTCGATTATGTGGCTGCTATGTATGTACCAGTGAAATTATTTATTTGATGATGTGGACAATGCCCAATTTTCCATTTCCATTGCTTTACTCAATAATGGAGAATCTATTAGAAATCTCTGTAAGTCTGTAGTTTTTTCAATCACGAATTGCATGGCTGTAGAGTCTTACAAATGACTCCCGTGTCTTCCAAACCTTTGATGATTTGCAGGTTTGCAAATCTTTAGTGCTAGCTATAGCTACTAACAATATACTTAGAATTGGGTCAATTGACAGACTGTCCCTTGGCCTTATTCACAATGTTAAGTGTGTTGAATTTGTTTTCACCCAATTCCAAAGGGTTTTCCCCAGGGGAAAAAAATCCATTTGGAGTTTGCATTTAAGTACACAGTAGATTAGAGTATTATAAAAGAGATCTGTGTTATTAACGGCTTAAACAAGATAAAAGTTGTTTTGTCTTTATGTGTTCTCCTGCACAAATTCCAGGCCGGGAAAGCGGCCTTGTTGCCTAAATCATCAGGGATTGAAGTTCCTTCAGTTGGTGAAAAACTGAGCCTGCAGCTTTTCTACGTCAAGATCTCTGTTTTCATGGACAGAAACCACACACCTTCCATGCAGCCAAGGAAACAAGAGAAGCTATGAACTTGGAGAGTTGCTAAGCCTCCAGAAAAGATGCAAATGTTCTTCCAGCTATAGGTCCTGTCCCATATGATTTTACAAAACTAACCACACTACTGACGGACACAACCTCAATGGTTCTCAAGAGGCCATCTGAGGGAACCATACTGAGAGGGGGGAAAAAAGGCCAAAATCTCAAAAGGTTTAATACTCTGTGACCTCATTTATATAACATTGTAGAAATGACAAAATTATAGAGATGGAAAACAGATTAGGATTGCCAGGGTGTAGGGATGGTGGGTGTGGCTTAAAGGGTGACATGAGGGGGCCTCGTGGTGATGGAAGAGTTCTGTCTTAATTGTGGTGATAAGAGGAATCTACACACGTGATAAAAGACACACAGACACACAAATGAGGGTATGAAAAACGAAATGTGAAGAAGCTCTGTGGATTGTACAATATCAGTGTCCTGGTTTTGACATTGCACAAGAGTTATTCTAGAAGATGTTGCCACGGAGGAAACTAGGAGAAGCATACAAGGAACTCCTCTGTACAATTTTAATTCTTTTAACAATTTCTTGTGAATCTATTATTATTTTTAAAATAAAGAAATTTCAAAATCTAAGCAAATACAGTAATAGATTAAAGCATATTGCATCTTATGAACATAATCGCCAATCTGAACCCCAATCACCATGACATTAATGCAGGAGGCAGACGCCTTTCTTCTACGGCCATGATGCAGTTTTTCACATGATGTCCATTCATAGCCCTCTGGCCAGAGAGCTTCACCACATGACCTCAACAAGCTGCAAAGGTGAGTGAAAATGTAGTCTTCATCCTGGCAGCCAGCTAAAATTTGGGGTTTTATTACGAAGAAAGAAAAGATTCTTTTTCTGGAGTAGCAGGCATTACTACACCATTTCAAATTCCCTGGAAACCCAGCTATTTGCAATTTAAGCTCAGCTTTTACTGCAAATGTAACTACATTATCAAAATCTTTGACATCTAACTTTTCAGACCTTTCTAAAAAATATATTTATTTATTTGAGAGAGGCAGAGCATTTGGGGTAGGGAGAAGAGAGAAAGGGGCAGAGAATCTTAAGCAGTGTCCACAGTGAGCCAGACCTAGGGATCGATGACCCTGAGATCATGACCTGAGCCAAAACCAAGCGTTGACCCCTAACAGACTGCACCACCCAGGTGCCCTTAACTTTTAAACATATCTGGACTTTCCAGACCTCTTGATTTCCTCAGGTGAAATTCTGAATCCTCCTGCTAGCTTCTTGTGGCACGTGTGATTTGTTCTTGACCCACAGACTCTCTGCTCAGGGTATCCAACATTTCAAAATGACCTAAGCCAACTCTGGCAGGCAAAAATGGTGAGGATCTTTCAGGAAATACAGATAGCCTCTGGGCTTAGACGTTTACTTTTATTTCTCTTACTTCTATGCTAAAGTTTAAAAGCAGGCCTCACATCCCCACTGCACACTCTATGAGTCAGGTGTCGCAGACTGAGCTCGAAGTGTTGAGCCCCTTACTGCATTTTCTCCTACCCTGGGTCAACATACTTTATGGTTCTTATGTGTGTTTGAGATTGGATGGTAGAGAGACACTAAAATGGCAAATGATACACAGGGAGAATATTCGTAAAGAAAAAAAAATACTCCCCTTACAATAAGATGGAATTGTGAGTTTGGAATGACTTGAGTCGGGGATTAAATCCTCAAGTGGTCTAGAACTTTGAAAGACAGATGCCCAACCTGGAAATATTCATGGAACCCCTGATGCTGTACATACAGATTCAACCAGACTCAAGATTTTTAACAGAGTTGCAGTTTTGTCTAGAATGTAAGACAGTTGATAATTAGGAACAGTATAATTTATACAAATAGTTCAGTCATATAATTTTTGTTAGTGGGTTTATATAAATATATACGAGAGGGCTGTGCAATGTGTGTAATACATTTTATGTGACAGATATGGTTCTGTGGTCAATTAAGTTGAAGACAAGTTGGGTTCATCCAAGTTAAGCAAGTTTATTAGAGATTTTAATGTGGTAATCTGCAATGGAAATGCTCCGTGGAAATCAAAGGGCAAAATACAGTAGGAGAATACAGAAGCATTTTCCTAAACACATCTCAGCATAGAATCCATCTGTGCAGTTATACTCTGTTCTGTTTCGAGGAGGTGAAACACACTTTGGGAAGAGCTGATACAAATACAAATACTTCACATTATTCTTTGTTTGAAACCAGATAGACTCTTGAGTCTTATGGAAACTACAGATAAGGTAGGTGAGGACTTGCTGTTTGAGAAGCAATGGAAGGACAGAAGAAATGAAAGGTGCTCTGAAACATATGGAGGTCTGTGGTGTTAAAGACAATGAAGAGGGTTGAGGGGCGCCTGGTAATGTAGTCGGTTCAGCATCCGACTCTTGGTTTCAGCTCAGGGCATGATCTCAGGGTTGTGGGATCGAGTCCTGCATTGAGTCTGCACTCAGTGGGGAGTGTGCTTGAGATTCTCTCTCTCCCCTTCTCTCTTTGCCCTTCCCCCTGCCTGCCGGCATGTGTGCTTTCTCTAAAATAAATAAATAAATCTTAAAAAAAAAATGAAGAAGGTTGAAAACATTCGACCACAGGCAGTCATGCACAGGTGTCTTGTGTTTTCCCTTCCTCCCGTCGCATCCTTGCACCAATACCAAGGTCGTCAAGACGAATATGAGTGCAGATCCTGCTTGCACTACCATGTCCTCCAGGCCATGCGGACCCCAGCTCAAACCAGCATGCAGGTCGGGCAAAAGGGAAGAGTTTTTGACTGAGTAAGAAACTTAAGTTCAAGATAGACAGCACTACGTCTTAATAACCAAATGGGACTCTTCCAATGATGGTAATTAAATAAGATACCATGAGATATCCTTAAAAGATTTCAGCATCAAATGAGTGAGAGGACTCCCCAGGTCGCCATGCTAGTTATTATTAGAGCAAATGAAAGTCACTTCATGCTCATTCCTCGGTGAATTATGAATCCTTCATCCTATCCAAGACCCCTCCTTAACTTCTGCATACGGAGTTATCAATGCACAGATGCTGTCATTATTCCTGCACAGAGAAAACTCAGAGCAAAAGTGGAGAAACTGCAACAGTGAAAACAATCTTCTGAAGGACCCAAACTGCCAAACAGAGCACTGCCCCGTAAAAGGCGAGAACACTGGGACGTCAGGACACCGAGCCAAGTTGGATGGCCAAGAGTGACTGAAGGAGAATTCTTCCATTGGGTGGGAGACCAGGGTGAAAACCTCTGAAGTCCTTTCCAACTCGGACTATGAATTCCTCATTCCTCCTCTCTACATAAAATACTTCAAAGCACTTTGCTTGCTCTTAGCTAACCTTGCCAACCAAAGCAAACAATGATGTAAATGATCCCAGAACTCTCCATGATTTGAGTTCTCATGTCATGCCATTTTCTTGATGCAGAATACCAGCACTCATGTTTCCTTTTCAAGCACAGTCTCAGTTACACTCAGTCTTAGATCCTGAAGGAGAGGACAGAGCTTTGAGCTTCTTTGGCAGGAGTCGTCTTGTGACTGAAACAAGGTCAAAGTCACAAACTGTAACCCCCATTCAGAGCATCAGGAACTAGGCAACACCGTGAGCCAACAGTTTTGTGTATTTGCTTTTCTTCTGTTACCCTTTTAGCTTCCTTTAATGCCACATAGCTGATAATGGAAAAGGTTCTCTCCTTTGTATCCTTTCTTTTAATGCAGTATGAGTAAGGGTTGGTTTTGCCTGTGCTTTTATACAGTTAATTTAGAATCACGAACGAGCCAATGTCAGCCAAAACCAAGTACATATAAGGGACTGTCTCTGCAGATCTCCAGGATTCCCTCAGGCTCCAGGCTCTCCTTAAAGTGTTTGTTTTCCCCCTTATAAAGATTGATTTCCTGCAGAAATGTTATATCAACAGCTTTTGTTTCCTCCAAACCCTGTAAGTATCATTCTGAGGTTTCTAGACCTTAAGGCTACTTACATAATTGTTTAAGTTGTTTATGTTTACCCTCATCTACATTTACACAATGTGGTCTGTCTTCAGTGCACATTTGAAACCACTTCTTACCCTGTCAATTTACTTCCTATCCTCTTCATATGACATTTCACCTTTTTCCCTCTCTGCATCTACCTCATTTTCACCAAAAGCTTGTATCCCAAGCTATGTTTACATCAAGGGGACCTCGAACCTGTCACTATTGGCATTTGGAGCCACATAATTCCTTATTATCCGGGCCCATCCTATGCATTCAAGGAGCTTGAGCAGCATCTGTGGCCTCCAACTACTAGATAGATACAAGGAGTCAGCACCATTCCCTAGTTGTGGTCACCACTGTCCCCTAGTTGTAGCCAGCACCAGCCCCTAGTTGTGGTCACCACCATCCTTCTAGCTGTAGCCACCACCGCCCCTAGCTGTGGTCACCACCATCTTCTAGCTGCGGCCACCACCATCCCCTACCTGTGGTCACCACCATCCGCTAGCTGTGGTCACCACCGTCCCCTAGCTGTGGTCACCACTGTCCCCTAGCTGTGGTCACCACTGTCCTCTAGCTGTAGCCACTACCGTTCCCTAGCTGTGGTCACCACTGTCCCCTAGTTGTGACCAACACCGTCTCCCAGCTGTGGTCACCACCATCCCCGAGCTGTGGCCACCACCATCCCCTAGTTGTGGCCACCACCATCCCCTAGTTGTACCCAACACCATTCCCTAGTTGTATTTCCTGATATTGTCAAACAGCCCTAGGGAAGAGAGAACAAAATCACACACATACCCACACACCCAACTGAACCCACCAGCTACACAAACAATGGGGAAAGGGCTCCTCAGATCCCTCCAGTGTAATATTTTGGGAAAGCACTCATCCATGCTGATGAGCAGAGCTTTTACTTAGACACCAGCATGAGGAGGATGCCCCATGGCTGTGACTGAGGGTATGAACAATGCCCGGAGAACGGTCACCCTCTTCCTGAAACACCATGGTCACCCAGGCATCTGTCTGAGTAGAAGGGATTTGACATTTGGAGGTGAGAATACAGGAGGAGAACCCAGGGTTGACAGGAGGAGATGGAGGAGATCCGGGAAGACGGAGCTAGGGCAAAAGGGATCTGTCGGGTACAGCATATCTGGGCACAAAACAGAACTGCCTTTCTGGGAGTCAGAAAGGCGTGATTAGATAATCCAAGTTCAAGCAGGCTGGATCCACAGTCATCATGTCCAAGAATCACAGAGCATGGAACTAATACACAGAAAGCTTTGGATTACACCCAGATTCCAAGGCGATGCTTGCTTTCCTTGGAGCCTTTTTGATGTTGTTGTGGAATGTGGCCCAGGCCCAAAGATGAGTCAAAGATAACTTTAAGTGAAAGGTGCTTTGTGGTTGCTGAGCAGATGAGAGGGGCCTCACCTAACCTCCACCCCCTTGCCTATCCTCTGAATGGTTGCCTCAAAACATGTCCTCACTCCCTTCCTTCTGGGAAGTCTCCTATTTGTGCACATGTCTAGAATTTCCAAGCACCTCACACTACTCACTCATCTACTAGGATAAATTACCCTTCAACCAAGAGACTCTAGGAAACAAAAAAGCAAAAGAAACAGAACACTATGGAGTCAGGGAGACAAGGGTATTCTCCCATCTGAGGTGCTTATTTCTACATCCAAAAACCTAGGATTAACGTGTTTAGTGACTTTGCTTTCACACTGAAGGCCAGTAAAACCCATTTATTTTTTCTCTTCCTCCCTCATCAAGATAAAAGTGTACAGTGCTTTGCAGTAAAAAAGAATGAGCTAGTGACCCATGCATCAACATGGACGGATATCACAGAGGCCATGTTGAGGGCAAAAGCCAGACAGGGGCTCCGCACCACCAGCCTCCTCTTGCATGAAGTTTCAAGGACAGGTGACCCTAATGCTTGGGGATAGAAGTCAGAAAACAGAGAGACTGGTGCAGACACAGAGATTGGCAGGGGCAGGAAGCGGGTCGTGGAGACTGCACGTGAGCTGGATCTTGATCTTGTGTTGGTTACACAGGTGCAGACAAGTGAAAAACACATCACACTGTACACAGTGTGTACACAGGATTGTACACCGTACACAGGATTACTACACTGCATCTCCTTTCCTACTTATAAGTTATCACTTAGTTTAAAAAATTCAAGTTGCTTTCACATAATGTAAGATACAGTCAACACAAATGACACAGGAAGCGTGCCGCTTCCAAAGAATCTCTTCTTTTCTGACCCTAGGAAAAAAGCACAATATATTTGTTCTCCACGTACCAGAGAGCATTACCAGTCTTCTCAAGAAAACACCCACATACATTTCCCATTCTATGAGTGTGACGTTTTGAGTTGGGTGAAAATACGCTTGTAGCCTTGTTTGGGGATGAGAGGCTGGTAAAAGTGAAAGCAGACAGAGCAAATAACCACAAGCAACATGAGTACCAACCCTCTGTGGATGGCTGCCACTTAGAAACAGCATCCTATATAATAAACATCCTAGGGGGTATCATGGTTCTTTGTCCCTGGGGACCAATGGATATTCGTCTCGAAAGGTCAGCAATGCATCGCCTGCATTGTGGTGTGTGGTATGTCAGAGCCTGGATTGAGCAACCTGAACAAAGACTTGCTGTGATAGAATTCATGAGGACAGCTGCATTTTACTCTCCGTGTCAGACACAGCCAAGGAGACTTATGGGCAGGCACATGGGGATCTATCGTCTCAAAATCCACCAACTACAACGGGAGATAGAAGGAACCCATAGCTCACTAACATTACAGAACAGTGGTTCGGGTTTTTTTTTAAGGTGAACACAGATCTGAGAAAACTGAGGGCCACTGGGTTACTCCTGTAAATTGACTGCGAATCTGAAATTATGTGCAGAAGAGAGAGGGAAGTCTGCTGTCAATGCCAATCTCAAGGCCAGTGTCTACGTGTCCCCATGAAAGGTCACACCTGACTTTCCATAGCATAACTGAATTAAGTATTGCACAAATGTGGGCGGCTTGGATGCCTCACAGATGGTGGCATCTTTTTCAGATAGAAGGTTCCTCTCTACACTGGAAAACAACGTAGGCTCTGATCTGTCAGGGTGATGGTTCTCAAAAGTGAACAAGGGTAAGCATCATCTGATAGTCTTTCAGACCCAGATCCCCAGGCTCTATCTTTGGAGCTTCTGATTGAGTAGCTTTAGGATAGGGCTTAAGAATTTGCATGTCTAGAAGCTCTCGTGTGATGCTGATGCTGCCCATCTCAGGAGCACACTTGGAGTAGCCTGGGTTAGGGCTGGTCCATCCGATCCGGATCTCTCTCTCTCTCTCTGAGAATCCACTTCAAGCATCTAAAACACCAGGACCTGCATTCAAAGAACCTGCACCCAGGTAAAGGTTACAGATCCACCACCAAGTGACCTTATTTATAGTGTTTTCCTGTGTCTGTATAACTTCTAGCACTTGGCATTTTGCCACAGGAAGATGTGAGTAACCTACGTCTGAGTACTTGGGACTGGAACACTACATGAGAGTCTGAAATCTGTCTAAAAAACACATGGCCCAGACAACTAGATTCATTCTTATGTCTAATCCTTTTGGTACTCATGTTCTAGGATCTACCAATATTATTCTTCCTTCCTTCCTTCCTTCCTTCGTTCCTTCCTTCCTCCCTCCCTCCCTCTCTTTCTTTTTAAGCTGAAGATCTAGATCTAGGAATACCAATGTCTTTGCTGTCTTGTCCCAGGTATTTTCAGGGGCAATAATGTCAACCTCTTTCAGCCTCCAAGCTGTAATGAAACACAGATTCCACGGAATAGGATGTTGTCAGAAGTAGCAAACAGACTTCTCTAGTGAGTCCCATAGGCTATACGGTCTCCTCCTTGAGCTGGCTGACAAAGATACAGATGAGCAAGCCAGAAAAGCAATAAAAGTACGAAAGAGAGATATTAAGAATGCAAGGAAGCTGTTTACCACAAATATTGTCTCTGGGTTGTCTTCAGGACACAACTGTGGTGCTACATTCTAAAGGCAGTGAGTAATGATAGAAGGAAATTTGAAATGTTGAGCAAATTCAAAAGAAGTCAAGAAAATGGTTTCAACACAGTCTAATGGCGTGTACTTTAAAGCATTAGGGTGCAAATAAGAATTTCCTGGAAGCTCAGCTGGCAAAACATCCTTACACCAACATTTTAAGCCACTGTCTCTCTGAGACCTGCTTATTTTATTTACCCCTGATTGTGCCTCCCCAGGGTTCCTCTCCATTTCTTTCCAGCTGGCCACAAACATGGCCTTTGGAGTCAGAAAGTCTCAGATTCACCTCTCATCTGTGCCATGTGACCTTGAACAAATTATCGTCCTGAGCCCCTGCTTCTGTCTCTACTAAAGGGAGATGAGAAACCTACATCCTAGGAGTATAGAGTAAACAAAGCATTCAAATGCATGACATGCAAGAAGCCTCAAATACAATTTTTATGATCTTATTGTGGTAAGAACATTTCGTGTGAGACCTACCCTCTCTGATATTTAAGGGTTCAAGACAGTGTTGTTAACCAGACTATATACCACGTTGTTCAACAGATCTCTACAACTTAAACTCGTCTTGCCTAACTGAAACTTTATGCCCACTGATAAGATCCAGCAATCCCACCACTGGGTTTTTATCCAGATGAACTGAAATTGGATCCTAGAGAGATATTAGCATTTCTGTTTGCACTGCACTGCTGTCCCCAATAGTCAAGATGTGGAAATGGCCTAAATGCCCGTTGACAGGTAAATAAAGACAATGAACTACTATTAAGCCTTTAAAAACAAGGAATCCTGCCCCATGCAAAAACATGGATGAATCTTAAGGACAGAATGCAGAGTAAGGGAAGCCAGTCCTTGGAGGACAAAGACTGCATGAGTATTTGCACGCTCTCGCTGCTGAAGTGGTCTAATGAGATCTAAATTCCAAAATATAGAATGAAACCTTCACCAAACCTGCTTGAGATTTATTAATTAACCCTAATTGTTCCTAGGTGCTTGTCCTTGCTTTTCTTGTAACTCCCATGTCTTCCTGACTTTAGTCCTTGCCTCAAAGTTCCCAGGCATGGACTCACATTTCTCCCATGGACCCTGGCTTATTCTTCCAACGCCAACTACTGTCCAAGTTACAAGCACATCAGAGCCACCATGCAACAGAGTCTGCCTCTTCCAGCCTTCCTGTCCCTGACTAGTCTGAGCAGTGTGCCCTCTCTGTGGTAAGTGATGGAGCCTCCTCCAAGTCTGAGTGGAATTACTCCAGGTCTAAGAAAGGAAGTCCACATTCGGAGGTGTTCTAGCCCATTCATTTTTCATCAATGACAGAAGCAACAGCCAAGATCTGAAAGAGCTATGGATACCATGGCCCACCCACCCATCCTGCCTGCCCTGATCTAAAGTCATGCCTTGGGTACGTGGCAATTAGGAGAAAACACTGGGAGAATGGCTCCTCCAAGCTAACTGCATCACTTCCACCTCCTAAGCCAGATGTGGGGGCTGACCCTTTCTGACTTATTACCCCTACCGGTCACCTTGAAAAGGGAGATCCTAACTCCAAGCTTTCCTTACTCTGTTATAAAGTTTGAAAGCTCTAAATCTACTCCGTCTGATTCTCGATCAATAAATGTTGAATGAGGACATAAATCTCTGGGGAAGTTCATACAGCTGTAATAACAACAGTATAATGATTAAAGATTCATCAATAAAATCCATTTGCTACCCTCAAAAAGAGTTCTTGATACCCACAAAAGCTTTCATTTGAATCAACCTAGTTGACTGTTAAATTATATCAGAAGATCAAAAACACACATATTTTCTTCATAACATCGACAGATCCCTTTATCTCATTTACTGATAGGGCACATGATCAGGGTCTGGAATCTATTGTTTTCAACTGCCCCATACCAACTTCTGCCTCTAGGTTGCCTACTCCTTCCCAATTCTACATGCTAAGATTGTAATAAAATGTTAGTGAATAAAACATTCTACAACCAGGAACAAAGCAGAACGTGCTAGGGTCCTCTATTTTCTCAGTCCCTTACTCTCTTGCACGGCCACCTCTTACCAACTCGCTGTGGCGGTTATATATTGTTATATCAGTTTTCCGTAAACACTCCCAAGGATGTGCCCCAGGAATACATATTCCTTAGCATGCTAATCTACAGAATATCAGACAGCTCCACGGAGTTTAAAGAAAGATGACACTCAACATTTAGCATTTTAAAATACAGGAATTAAATATCTGGCCATGACTCCTAAATGACCTACATACTTTTAAAAGCATAAAAATGGTTTCAAAAGAAGGCTCAGAGAAATGAATGCTCTGCAGGGCCAGCTGTGGTAAGCATGCTCACAGCTTTTTAAAGCATGATTTAGTCCTCATAGGGATGCTAGACTGTAGGCAGAGCTGGGACTCAAAGCCAGGTCTTCTGCTTTTAAGACTGGCAAATCTCCCTGGAATCAAAACCATCTGTATCACAACAGAACTCACATACTGAGTTTCTACCCCCGTGAGTTTCTTTTGCATGGTCAGTACCATGCAGAATTTAGACAAGTGCATCCTGATAGGCAAACAGTGGGCAGCTCAGGAATGCTTCTCCCTTGCTGGTCTCAGGAGCCCAACTGTATTTAAGACCCTCTTAAGGTGTACGACAGGGTGCCACAGTGAGAAGGGGCACAGTCCATTCAAGGAAAGGAAAGCTGAGGTTACTGAGACACACAGGCGGTAGGTATGTGAAGGAACCTGCACAGACTGGTCTACAGAACACACTCACAAACACCCATTTCTTTGAAAAGACTGCAGCAGAGAGCAGGACCTGGCCTTTCCTATTTATGTCTATCTTACGCTCTTCTGAAATTCCACATGACCAGTATTTAACTCAAAATTGCCTCACCTTCTGCATGGAGACTTTCTGGGAAAATTTTTGGTAATTTTCCTTTCTCCCACCATATCTCCTGCTACGACCCACAAGCACGCTTGTCCAGGATTTCTGAGCTACTCACGGTTTCCCTAAGGCACCCTGCTCCACGGTACACTCACAGGAGTTACTTCATGAGCCCAGACAACATCACGTCTTCCCTTCTCCCCTCGAGCTAATTCCTGCTAGTACAGTAGGACCCCACTGAGCACCACCTCCCTCTGTGTGGTCCTCCCCCCCCAACCCCCCC
>LNAC01000046.1:469877-508009 GCA_002007465.1 Ailurus styani | reverse complement strand
CCCCGCCCCACCCCAGGCTGCAGGAGCTCCCTGCCCTTTTGTATCCTTTAGCATCTTGAGCATTCTTCCTGCCACAGTTTTTACTACCTATTCATTTCTGACTCATTCACCAGATCGTGGACACTTTGGGGGCAAGGATTGACTCTTTCTTCTCCATATCTTTGATGTTAAAAGCAATGCCTTCCCACACTAGGCACTTGATGAATATTTATTGAAGAAATGAGAGTTTTGCCCAGGCGCATCAAATCCAAATAAAGTGCTTTAAAAATTTTCTGTCTCTCCCAGGTGTTGCCTCTGACATAATTATAGATTGTTGTATCACACTGAGTAACAGCTCCACCAAAACCCATTGACTGTATCTTTTTGATCTTCCGTTATCTGTCATTCCTTGAATGTATTTCATCATTTCTATCTCTCTCCATTGAACTCTCTCCAAATTGTGTCTGTGAGCTACTAAGGGATCTAAAATATTAATGTTATCTCTTTTAATCTCACTGATTTCTTTCTACAACACATGGTAGCCCTGAAGCAGATCACAAAATCATCCCAGAGTATAAGTATTCTAGAGTTATTTTTTTGCTGACAGAATTGAAAATAATAGTAACCCAAGTTGATTAAACTCCTCAAAATTCAGGAGCATGAACAGCTTTATTTACCTCTTTTTTGGTTGACAGGAGTTTGTGTTGCTAATTAGGTATCATTTATATAGAATAAAAGCCCTTTACAGGTGGTACGTTTACAATTCCTAATGTGATGCTCATAAATATACAAGTACGAGCAATTTATTTTAACCCAGAATAGCAAATAGAGGTTTGATCAGAAATTATACACCAGCAGCTGAGTTAAGAAAGAAAAACAAATGTTAATCCTCATTTTTTTTAAGAAACACAGTATGATTCCCTCAAAACCACCTTTCTTAGAAGAGCAACACATACTCTGCTCCTCTTGCCTTAATAAATGCTTTAACTCGGATGACCTTTTTTGCTGTTATTCATTATTTCCGGAGAATTAAAAACCATCAACTTTTCTTCCGAGTAGGAGAAATTACAAGGACATAATAGCCTCAAGTAGGTCTGTATTTGGATGAGAAACTACAGTGATGAGAAAGCAACAGTTTGAACAAGAAGGGCTTATGTTTCTCACATAACGAGTCAGGAAGTGGGTGGCCCAGAGCGGGTGAATCTGCTCACTGACGCCTTCAGGGACCAGTGTTCTTTCAAGATCTGCATCACCACCCTCCACATCTTGTTCTTGGCCCATCATGGATGTGGCCTCATAGTCACTATGGTTGGCATACACTCAGGCATCCAGGCATAAAGAAAGGGAAGGACATTCTGTGGAATTTCTCTCTCTCTCTCTCTCTCTCTCTCTTTTATCAAGAGAGCAAAAGCCTTCCTGGACCCCACCTGGCAGATACCCACTTGCATGGGCAGAACCATTGTATGTCAACCCAACGTTTGATTAACTCATGGCCAGCTGATTAGTAATGTAATCTTGGGTGTGATGACTCATCATCTTCAAAGGCTCTGCCCATGCTCACAGGTAGGGAAATTATGCAGGGTATACAGACCAGGGATTGGAAATCTCTGGGACTGTCTTAGAATTCTGCCCACCAAGTGTCTGCTTTCTTCTAACAGCCACAATATCCAAATAGAAAACACAGAAGTCTGGCTCCAAGCCCTTTAGTGCTCTAGGCAGAAATTCAAAGTCACAAGCAATGCATTACAGATCCCTTCTGGTAATGTCATCTGAGTTCACATGAATCAGCAGAAATGGGAAGCTGTTGGGGGTGTGGAAGGCTCTGGTAGACTCTGTCATAGGACTTTCCAAAGGCATTCCAGTAGACACCTACAAATGAAATTTAAAAACCCTATCTAAACAAGCAAGTTTTTCCTCTGTTTACGGACACATGTTTAAAGCTACTGAGGCAAGAACTGGGTCACTGTGCTAGACAAGTGAGACATACCACATGCCCTCACGGAGATTACATTATAGTGAGAAATGTGTCTACCACCAAGAAAAGTAAACCAATAAATAAAACAGTAACACATTAAAATGTGTACTATGAAAGAAACAATGTAAGAAACTACTTGCTGTGGAAGAAAACACACTAATCTTTTCCTTGGACATGCTACTGTATACGGGTTAGCAGCCACCGATCTTAGCCTTATTTTGCCTTTCTGAGGTGTCTTCTAAGGGGCTTCAGGAAACTGCTCTATTTTATGTTAAACCTGGATTAAGATCACATGGGCAGCCCCCAACCTTCAGCAAGGATCCCTAACTAGGAAAATGTTCCTTTAGTGGTTGGTAACTTGTTTCCTTTCATCTGCAAGTGCCTGGGCATACTCACTGCCCAGACACAGGTGACTTCTCAGTCGATAAGAGATGTGTACCTGTTTATGGGCTATTATGCCCCCTGTTGTGGTGCTTCTGTGCAGCTGTTTTCATAACTTCCCTGCAGAAGTTCTGGAAACCCACTGACTCTTCCAAGTCTTTGAGTTTCTGCTCTTCCCTCTTAAATATTCCTGTCCACGTACGGAAAATGCACTGGTACTTGAAAGGGAGAACTCTTGATTTTCCTTCTCCTCTAGCAAGACCAGTTGCATAGAGAGAATGCATATTTTACACCCATCTCAGAGAGAAAGTGAGCATAATGCACGCATACACAGCAGATGTCTTCATGGTTAACATTTTCCCAGTGGAAGGCCTATTAACCTTTAGCACCCAAACTTTAGAGAATGTGCACATTTATGACGACTCTATTTTTGTTGTGTTTCAGGCTCCCTGTTAGCATTTTCATGTAGATCTTTGACTTTTCAAGAACAGAATAGTGACGTTCAATAGAAGGCAGCTGTGTATGTGTGGGGTCTCAGATCTACTTCCTCGCTGGTGAAGCTTCCTACAGCCAATTATGGTTCTCCTTAGAAAACACCCCCTTAACTCACCTGGATCAACTCCCTCTCTGGCATTGGAGCACCGCCAGATTCTGGTGTAGTGTGTGTGTAGAGAGTATTGGGAGTAGGGGGAACACACTGCCTTAGCTTATTCTCTCCAGGCTTCTCCCTCACAGCAAATCTCTGCTCAGCTTTGGCAGCTAGTAGAAAACCCACAGCAAGTAGGACAATTCTCTGCAACACTACAAATGCTAATGCAGGGAAGAAAGCTGGACAGCCTTTAAGGAGTTTTTCAAATTGACAGTACTATTGCAAATGATCTTAACAAAAACAAAGGGTAACACCCCCTCAACCCCACTGTGGTTGCAGAGATAACTCTTTAATGAGCTCGAATTTTAAAGAAAGGTGAAGAGGGGCATCTGGGTGGCCCAGTCTTTAAGTCTACCTTCGGCTCAAGTCACGATCCCAATGTCCTGGGATCAAGTCCCGAGTCCAGCCCCGTGTCCAGCCCCTCACTGGGCTCCCTGCTTGACGGGAAGCCTGCTTCTCCCTCTCCCACTGCTTGTGTTCCCTCTCTCTCTGTGTCTCTCTCTGTCAAATAAACAAAATCTGGAAGGAAGGAAGGAAAGGAGGGAAGGAGGGAGGTATGGAGGGAGGAGGGGGGGCGGGAAAGGGAAAGAAATGCTAGAAGAAGGCGACTGTGAACTGAATCGAGAAGAGTAAGGCCACAAGGAGCTAAGGCTGTTAAAGTGTGCGCAAGCCCATGTAAAAAGACTTGCCTATGTATGGGTAAAGAGGAACCAGAACCAGGAAGAAGAGATGCCTGATGTGGTCTAGACAGCATGACACTAACTGTAAGAGTGAGAAAGTGTTTGGATTTAAGGAGAATGTCTTTAAGCTGGTGTATGAGTTATTCTCTTGCTATGTAACAATGAGCACAGACAGTGGTTGACACAGTACACATTAGCACACCGTTTCTGTGGGGCTGGGTTCCAGGGACAGCTTACATGGATCTAGTGCTCGGACTCGCACAAAGATGTTCATCAAGGAGTCAGTAGACTGTGTTGCCTGGAGCTAGGAGCCCTCTCCCCAGTTCACAGAGTTGTTTACAGAATTCGGTAGGACTGAGGTCACAGTTTTCTCACTGGCTGTCAGCCCCTGGAGTCTGCCCTCAGTCAAGACCTATGTGACCCTCTCATAAAACAGTAGTTTATTTCCTCATTCTTCAAAGGTTTCAGAAGAAGCTCTCTAGTCTGCTCCAATGGAGTCTAACACAGCCCAATCACTGGACGACATTCTACCATCTTTGCCGTAAGGAAACCTAACTGCAGGGATGGAATTATCATATCCCCAGGTCCCACCCACACTCAAGGGCAGGAGATTATACTACCACACCCAGAAAGGAAGATAGAACATAGATAAGATGGCCCAAAAACGAAGGATAGTAAAAGAAAGTCTTGTTTAAACTTAGTCCAACATCCTAGACTCAGGTGACTACTCTAGGTCCATTAGAGTTGACTGGAAGAATGTATCAAAGGAGCTACAAAGAACTATTCTTTCTAATCCTGCAATAAAGACTAATTTCGGGGCACCTGGGTGGCTCAATGAGTTAAAGCCTCTGCCTTCGGCTCAGGTCATGATCTCAGGGTCCTGGGATTGAGCCCCGCATCAGGTTCCCTGTTAAGCAGGGAGCCTGCTTCCTCCTCTCTCTGCCTGCCTCTCTGCTGACTTGTGATCTCTCGCTCTCTCAAATAAATAAATAAATAAATCTTTTAAAAAAGAGAGACTAATTTCTAAGTTTAGAGTTGATCAACCCTAAAAAAGGAAATCAAGTAGATTCAAAATCAAAGACTCATGAGTTAATTATTCTCTCCCCAAATCTAAAACACAACAGACAGATTTTGTAAGGTCCTAGAAAATGTTGTGTTGATTGCCAGCAGTTAGTATTGACTCAACAAATCCATTCCCTTCAGTCTAACCCATTCCTTTGACAGAGCTGATGGGAGAAAATGTTGAAAATATGGTCCCCATTGACTATAAGCTAGTTCACAGGGGTGCTTCTTGCAGGGAAAATGAAGAAGTGTCACCTGAAATAATGTTTTTGGGGTTTTTTTTAACTGCTATACCCAGAAGTGGATCAACCCAAGTGAGAAGGCTGTTAATCGGTAGAATGACATTTTGCAGTGAGACAAAGGACTCAGCACTAGCCTGCTCAATATTACAACTATTATTTTGAAGTGTTTGTGGGTGCTTACTTTGGGAGCACTGGTCCATGATATAAATCACAGACTGGAGACTTAACATCATCCCTATAGGCTTAACCAATGGGCAACAGTTGACCCAAATGAGGTGATTCAATCAATAGCATATGCTATCTTGGATACGGAAAAAACACAGTCCGATACAGTTAAGCAAGTTTCTTTACTATGATCCTTCAAGATGTCAGTGTGTATTCTGAATAAGAGTGGATGATAATCACTGGAAAAATAAATTCAAAAAAGAGTAGATGATAGTTTTGTAGAGAATCTCATATAGCTAGCTTCTGAAAAATCTCAGGGAAAAACTAATCACCACAGCCTCTGGCTGTCCTAATTAATGTGCAATGTCTACACTTAAAAAACTCAAAGTCAAAATGTCATCTGCCCTGACCACCAGACTTCTAGACTACTGAGTTTGGATCTGGGGGCCTGGCAAGATCAGAGTTACCCTGACCAACAGTAGCACACCCACAAGGGAAATGTCGGATAAAAGTCACACCTCTTCCCACGTCTTGCTCTCTGGTTTCAAGTTGCCTTGCTCACAAGACTGTCTTATGAGCCACACAGGCCCATGAAGTCCTCCCATACCTTACGGTGAGACCTAATGACTCATTTCTAAGCAATCGAATATGGCAAAAGTAATGGGATATCACCCCTGAGAACAGGTTATAAAAGTCTGTGACTAATCCATAGAGACTGAAAGTAGATTATGTGGTTGCCCAGAGCTAGAAGGTTGGAGGTTGAGGGATGACAAATGCTTTGGAGGGTGAGGAAATGCTACCATTTATGTGTAGTTGGCCTACAGTAAGATTTCTGTGAAATCACTTTTCAGGAAGAAAAAAACGTTTGTTTAATACTCAAATTTCTGTATTAATCTTCACAGATTTACATTTATTTTATTCATCCTTTGCTATGTCCCAATTTTTATTTGCCCTTCTTAGTATCCTTTTTCTTTTTTGTCCCATTCCAGACAACTTTGTTATATATTTTCTAATTTCATTTACCTTCTCAGTAATATATTTTATCATTTTGTACATATTCTTTAATACTGACTGATTTTTTCACATATTTAAACACAATGTTGACTGGCTTAGACTTAGTAAGCTTCTAATTGAGGCTAAAGATTTGACATTAAATCTAATGATTTCTATTTGCATCTAGATTGCTGCTTCTTTTTTATTTTTTTAGTATCCTTTTTCTTATAGAGCTGTGGAATTCCCAGTTTTGTCCTTTCAGACATTGATTACATTGCATTGTATTTTTTCACATATTTAATTTGCCTTATCCAACAGATAGTAATTCAGATTTCCAATTGTCTCCTACACTGTAACACTGTATTTACTTTTAGTTATTCACCATTGATGTGTATATTTTTAGTTCCCTGAATAACATTTAGGTTCGGGCGCCTGGGTGGCTCAGTGGGTTAAAGCCTCTGCTTTCGGCTCAGGTCACGATCTCAGCGTCCTGGGACCAAGGCCCGCATTGGGCTCTCTGCTCAGCAGGGAGCCTGCTTCCTCCTCTGCCTGCCTCTCTGCCTACTTGTGATGTCTCTCTCTGTGTCAAATAAATAAATAAAATCTTTAAAAAAAAAATAACATTTAGGTTCAACCACTATAACTACTTCATCATCGATCTTTTATATCCTCAAGTGTGCTGTGCCCGGTACCTTTAAACTAATTTGTACTAGATTTACTATTTTTCTTGGCCCACAAAAGTTATTCCAGTTTTTAAAGTCCTGAACCTATTGCCAGGCATTTTGTAGCAAAGGAAAATTCGTTCTAGGTTTGGGGACTCTAACTCACATGAACTTCATTTCACCCAAGGTTCTCCTTTATTGTCCTTGGATGAAATGAAATTTATGTGAAAATGTTCTCATGGATAAATAAAGGCTGACAGAATAGAAGATGAATAGTGATGGAATACACTAAGAAGTTAATAATGGGGAAACATCCAGAAATCTTTTCTGGGCTACATATTTGAAGGCTGGCCAAGGTCGCTGTTAACTGGTTTTGGACTTTTCCATCTATTGTTCAAAATCATTTGTTCCTACTCCCATATACCCACATGCTCAAGTGTTCTACCATCTGATTGATGCTTTGTAAGCTCACATACACTGTAACAGAGCTTGTCTGATGTGATTCTAATGTAGAATACACTTTTAGAAAGCAGTTAATTGAATTTAAGAAACCGTAATTTGAAAGACAACTGTATTAATGTATTTTTCGTAGCTGATGTTTTTAAGGGCTCTTTGACTTACGATATCATCTCTACAATGCCTTCCATTTAAATCCAGATTACATCTAGATTTCTTAAATAACAAATGATGATATAGATATTATATGTATAATAGAAACCATCTTTGTTATTAGCTAGCCTATAAAAGAGAAAATAAGAAAACCAAATTGGTCAGGCGCCTGGGTGGCTCAGTCAGTTAAGGATCTGCCTTCAGCTCAGGTCATGATCCCAGGGTCCTGGGATCGAGTCCCACACCGGGCTCCCTGCTCAGTGGAGAATCTGCTTCACCCTCTCCTTCTTCCCTGCTTGTGCTCTCTCTCTCTCTCTCTCTCTCTCTCTCAAATAAATAAAATCTTAAAAAAAAAAAAAAGAAAACCAAACTGGTTCTTTTTATACAGATGCACACACACTGACTTTCCTCTCAGAACACCTCCTCAAGGTGGAGAGCACATCTTCTCCTGGCTCATCAGCTTGTATGCCTTATTCTCAGTGACCCTCAGTAAGAGTGCCATGGTGAAGAACTCTTCAACAAGGACACAATTCTTCTGGGCTCTAAGAAACCGCACAATACTCTTTACTATCTTAGAAAATCACTGGGAGACTCTGTGCCTATCATTTCCTTTGATGCATGTGTCCGCTTACAGTGAAAAACTAAAGAAAAAGAACTCAAGATTTCCATATATTCAACCTCTCTTCACAAAGGTAACTACCAAATTCATTGTGTTTTGTTGTGGTTTTTTTTTTTTAATATTTATTTGCTTGTTGGGCGCCTGGGTGGCTCAGTGGGTTAAAGCCGCTGCCTTCGGCTCAGGTCATGATCCCAGGGTCCTGGGATCGAGGCCCACGTCAGGCTCTCTGCTCAGCAGGGAGCCTGCTTCCTTCTCTCTCCCTGCCGACTTGTAATCTCTCTCTCTGTGTCAAATGAATAAATAAAATCTTAAAAAAAAAAAGATTTATTTGCTTGTTAGAGAGAGAAAGTATGCACACACACGTGTGAGGGGTGCAGGGCCAGGGGCAGGGGTAGGGGCAGAGGGAGAGGAAAAGAAATCTTCAAGCAGACTCCCTGCTGAGTAGGGAGCACAACAAAGCGGGGCTCAATCCCAGGACCCTGAGATCATGACCTGAGCTGAAATCAAGAGTCAGACACTTAGCTGACTGAGCCACCCAGGTGCCCCAACCAAATTCATTGTTAATAACCGCAGCATTCTAGAAATTCTTTATAACTCCTGCTGAAATGTGCACATCTAGCCTTGAAACCTCTGCAGCCATCCTGTCCCTCTGTTTACCCAAACCCCTCAGCACCTATGAATCTCATGTTACACTCCTAGCTGCCACAAATGCCATTCCCCAAGAAGGCCCCAAAGTATAAATAGAAGGGGAATGTATAATTTGTTAAACCTCGAGTTCTACTGATTTATGTGTTCAGGTTTTAGTATGCAGACATCACCTAGTTCTAGTAAAATGGTACTCGGGAAAACTAGGTCTCCGTGGAACCCAGATTCTGAGAAGCAGAGTAGAAGGAATGTGAGTAAAGTCCCAGTAGGTCAATAAAAAACCTGTGCCCTGGTTAAACTCTCTAAGTTTTTATTTTTAAGAGTTCAAGGTCCTGTTCTACTTGTAAAGACATTGCATAACACTCAGGAACTAATCACAGATGATAAACTCATTTTTTATACAGATTCTTCCTTTTCTGTCCTCATCCTTAAACCTTCATTCTGCCCTACCATTCCCCTATTATTGCTTTTCCTTTTAAAAACAATTACATTCAATATTAGACATTTTTCCTCTGAGAATTTTAATGTTGCTTAAATTGAGTAACGGTACACCATAATAAAGGGCAGATTAAAACTCCTGCTCTACCACTTGTTAGCTGTGTGATCTTGGGCAAGCCACACAACCTGCCTGCCGTTCTTCATTTCCCTCTGTAATGCTGGCATCGTGCCAACCTATCTCATGGAGATTAAAGGAGTGGAAACATGCAAACTACTTACAATGGTGCCTGACACAGGAAAGGCCAATAAGGGCCGGGTCTTTTAGTATTTTTAGATACCTGTTCTAGTAAGATCACTTCTTTATCACTGTGTTCAAAGCCCCATCTTCTAGCTCTCTTTTACCCAGTGCTACGAGACCATACCTCCCTGGATTCCCTCCTACCCTCCTCAAAAGTCCTTCTCAACCACGGTAACTAGTTCTCTCCTCTACTCATCTTTAAAAGCAGGTGATGCCATTTAAAGGCACCGTGATGTCGTGCAGAGCAAACTAGACTGAGGTCTGAGCAGGCTGGGGTTTTGGTCAGGGTCCCAGCAGGAGAGAGACACATCTGAAGGGGTAACTTCAGAGAGTTTAATGAATGAGGCGAGTATAAGCAGAAGTGTGAGCAGGCTTAAGGGAACCAGCAGGGGAGGGACAAGCTCTCAGAGACTCACAGGAGCATTGGCTTTGTCTTACCCAAGGGCCTCAAGGTCTCCCCCTGCCTCCTCAGGCATCAGCAGCCTCCTCCCTCCCTGGTCATTGTTGGAAGAGGGTCTTCGGTTGTGGTCATGTATCAAGTCCTGTGATTTGGATATGCTGAGGATTGAGGCTGCTATGGTCTCCAGCCCCCAGCTGATCAGCATAGCCCTCCTTGCTTTCTGCAGAGCAGCTCTTATGCATACAGAGCATGACTTCAAATTTGGAGCCTGCACTGCTACATTTCACAACACTGTGCTACTAAGTCACAGCCCCATTCCCTGTTGGTATCATCTCTTCTATTTATAACGTCTCTTTCAGGGCACCTGGCTGGCTCCGTCGGTTAAGCCTTCAACTCTTGGTTTCGACTCAGGTCATGATCTTGAGGTCATGAGACTGAGCCTTGAGTGGGGCTCCATGCCCAGCAAGGAGTCTACCTGAGACTCTCTTCCTCCCCCTCTGCCTCTGCTCCTCCTCCCACATACACATGCAATTTCTATCTCTCTAAAATAAGTAAATAAATAAAATCCTAAGCAATAAAATCAGGGCGCCTGGGTGGCTCAGTGGGTTAAAGCCTCTGCCTTCAGCTCAGGTCATGATCTCAGGGTCCTGGGATCGAGGCCCTCATCGGGCTCCCTGCTCAGCGGGGAGCCTGCTTCCTCCTCTCTCTCTGCCTGCCTCTCCGCCTGCTTGTGACCTCTCTCTCTCTCTCTCTGTGTCAAATAAATAAATAAAATCTTTAAAAAAAAATATTCTCAATAAAATCAAACTTCTCTTTCCCCAAATATCTGGTCCTCTGGCTGCACTCCTGAGAAGCTATCACTCAAATTGGAGACCACAGGGAAAGCTGTAGAGACCTGTCCTCTCCCATGGGACCCCAGAGAGCTCTCCCTCACTGCCCCACACTCTTATCACCTCTTCTGCCTTCTTGCCAGCCCTCGCCATTCTCTTGGAAGACATAATGGCCTGAGCATTGGAATCCTTGTCTCAGGTTGTCCTCATTTCATCTGCTCAAGAACCACCTCTGGATAATATGGATTATAGAACACAGCCCAGAATTTTCAAGGTTCACCCACATCTGAACCCAAAGTATCAGCCCATGCCACTTCCCCACATCACGCTCCATACTCCCATTTACCCCAATTTTAGCCACGTGGGTATATCATCCATTTCCAAAACATGCCATGCACCTGCTATCTCATTCCTTTCACTGAGTCCAGAATCTCTCCCTACCTCCCCCAGCCCATCTGGCATTTGGACCTGACATCTTCCTTACTATCTCTGGGATAGCAGATCAAACATTCCATTCTCCTAGTAACCTGGAAGAAACCATCAATCCTCTATGTCACTGCAGCTCTCACTACTAACATAACTTACCCCTGCACTCGGAGGGTTGAGTGTGACCCTGTGAGAAGTGAAATTCCATCACAGCACAGAGCACAACAGCATCTTGTCCTCATGCTGCTTAGCACAGACTGGACCATCCACCCATATTTGCTGAATGATGATGACCTGGTGACTCTCACCTTGGACTTCATATAATACTTTGTGGGAAAAAAAAGAAATACTCGAGGTGCCTGGGTGGTTCATTCATTAAGCATCTGCCTTCAGCTCAGGTCTGGATCCCAGAGTCCTGGGATTGAGTCCCACATCAGGCTCCCTGCTGAGTAGGGACTCTGCTTCTCCCTCTGACTGCCACTCCCCCTGCTTGTGCCTTCTCTCTCTCTCTGTTAAATAAATACATAAAATCTTTTTAAAAAAATACTTTGTAAATCCTCTCCTGTAGGGCTTGGCACTAAAGGTCATTAAAGCAGACATTTTTTTTTTCAGAACTGTTTACTCTGTCTCTAAGCTTGTAAAACCTCAATGATATTATTATAATAAGTTGTCAGCAAAGTGTTCATTGTATGACCAGGTGGATGAATAGGTATTTGAAGTCATCACAGTAGTCAAATAGGTGTAAGAATAGCCAGGACTTGGTGACTGTGTTCATTGATCAGCTCATGGGAAATGGCAATATGGGGTACCTGGTGGCTTAGTAGGTTAAGCATCTGACTCTTGATTTTATCTCAGGGCATGACCTCAGGGTCGTGAGATCGAGCCCCATGTCAGGCTGTGCACTGGGCTTGGACCGTGCTTGAGATTCTCTCTCTCCCTCTGCCCCTCCCCAATCCCTCCCTTTCTAAAAAACCTTAAGTTAAATTAAAGATTAAAGAAAGTAGTTATAAATCTTTAAAATACTTTAGAGAAATCGACAATGTCACAACACCCAATTAAGTGTCTCATCTCATTGAGTACAAACGTTATCAGTCCTTCAGGGAATGTTAGCCCAAGGGACATGCCACCAGGTGCCATCAACCCAGGCATTTCAGAAAGGAACAGTGTGTCAACCAAGTGATGGAGGAGAGGCCCCACTGAGAAACGTGTGTTCTCCTTTGCTCTCTGAAGTAAGAAGGACAGATTTCAAACAGCCTTCATTTGTTCATTCTTGTTATGTGCGAGACAAGGTGCTAGAATTCACTGAGAAAAGAGAACACAGGAGCAAGAAGAAGAAGTGACAACGACCAACAATAATGTAATAATGACAGTAGGCATTCTGACGCTTTACTATGCACAAGTCATGGGGCTGAGGGCTTCCTGCACGATGGCTCACTGAATGCACAGAGTTCCCCTGGGATGCAGGGCTCAAAGCCCACCACAGCGAAACAACTAGCTACTCCTCTAGGCCTGACCAGGGAACTATTTTTTAAAGTTGGGGTGGGGTGGGGTGGTGAGTGGGTGACTCAGTTGGTTAAGCATCTGCCTTCGGCCCATGTCATGATCCCAGAGTCCTGGGATGGAGCCCCATATCCGGCTCCCTGCTCAGCGGGGAGCCTGCTTTGCCCTCTCCCTCTGCCTGCTGCTCCCCCTGCTTGTGCACTCTTGCTCACTCTCTGTCAAATAAATAAACAAAATCTTAAAAAATAAGAAGAAAGTGGGGGGATGGGCCAAGCAAATTTCCAACTGTGACTCTTATCCTCTAATCTTAGATCTCATGAAAAGGTATAACATAAATCAGTTTGGATTCAATTCAGACAAGCTGCAGAAACACTGTCTGTACTTCAAGAGCCTATCTGCATAAGGAAATAGAAAGGAATTCATAAAAGGGCACCTGGGGGCTCAGTCGTTAAGCACCTGCCTTCAGTTCAGGTCATGATCCCAGGGTCCCGGGATAGAGCCCCATGTTGGGTTCCTTGCTCAGCAAGAAGCCTGCTTCTCCGTCTCCCACTCCCCTTGCTTCTGTTCCCTCTCTTGGCTGTCTCTCTGTCTCTCTGTCAAACAAATAAATAAAATCTTTTTTTAAAAAAAGGGAGAAATTCATAAAGGTAAGTATTAACATCAATATATAGATTAGCCACCTACCAAGCATTCAAAGCATTGAAACCTATGAACTTCTAGAAATAATTTCTATAAAAGCTATTATTTTCTGTACAAAAACTAAAAATGTCCCTGTGTTAGTTGCATTACTAGAGAAAACTCTAGAATGGAGATTGCTGGATGGATGGATACGTGGATAAATGATAGAGAGACAGACAGATAATGGATACATAAGCTATAATCTTGCCAAAGGCTCTATGAAAAAGACCTGTTACTTATTACTTTGAAGAAAGAGCCAGCCCAGAATCCAGCAAGATCAATAGGACAGCTAAGTGTCCTGAAAACAGAAATGTCATTTAAAAGGAAGAGAGAAAGACATCTGAAATAAAAATAAAATATCCTTCATAGATACTTGAAATGAATGTACTTTCATTTTCAAAAATTAAACTGACAGCAATCACACTAAGATCTAAATCCTCAGCGGGGCTTAGAAACCCCTGACGCATGTGGGGCCCATTAACCAAAAGAGTCTTAAGCTTTGGGGATAACAGTATCTGCAAACAAACTGATTTAAGAACAAAGTTGTCCAATTTCCTCTGTCATGAGACTTCCTAAGACCAAACTCCCTCTAAAGTTAAGGAGCAATTATGTTCATTAGCTAAAACACCTACCTAGCACCCAATCAGCATCGTGTCCCTGCTGCCCCAGCAAACTCTAAGTTTTTATTTACTCTGAGTATTTATTTATACCCCAGTTCTCCCAAAGGATCTGAGAGGCAGGGGTAGAAGGTATCAAAGAGAAAGTCATGTTACTGTTTCATTGTTATCCTCATGTGGGATAAGCCATTGCTGTGGTCCCTAAGATAGCAGAGAACCACCCGAAAAAGCAAAAGGGAAATGCAAGCACTACAGTAGACTACGCTAGCACAGAGGGAATCACCCTTCCTGCAAATACACAGCAGGGTGAAAACGCATACTTCCCCCAGCGTGGGGAGGAGTGGGAACTGAGTGGGGGGATATGTCCAGGTGTCAGACTTGAAGAAGCAATCAAAGCTTGAGTCAGACAGAAGACAATAAGAAAATGATCATGGAAGCATCTCTTGTTCTGCGCACTGCAGTTCTAACCCTCATGAGAAAATAGGAGATGTGGCCTTGAGCCTACGCAAGGTGACATTAGGGAAAGCAAAAAACCTAGATGGTTGCTCTATCCACAAAACCGAGATGGGAAAAAATATCCACTGGTTCAGGGACAAGCAGGCTGGTCATCTCCCCAGCAGCCCATATCCAGCAGGAGAAAAGAGTTGTCATAGCCCAGAAAAGCCAGGCTTTGGCTATGCTGACTAGGTAGGCTCCAGCTTTATTCATTTCTTGGTTTGGAACTTAAAACCAAGAAATCATCACGAAAACTCAAGGGGGACCAAGAGAAGCAAATATAATATTGATCTGAAGGACACTTCCACAGCCCAGAGAGGGCACAAAAGACAGCCTCAATATTTTTTAGAAGTCTGTGGAAGATGAGCTAAAATAAAAGGCACCACAGGAAAGGTATGTGGCAAATGGGAATCAGCAGTCTGAGGACAGACGATACTTCATACCATCTAAAACAGACAGTAAAACAACACACTTACCTACAGAATTAATGAGGAAGAGGAGAAACAATAGTGCAGTAACAAGACACTTAAAAAAAAAAAAGAAGCCGTGAGAGAAACCCCTATGCAGAATTTTACAACTGCAGACACATGTACTTGTACACAAATGTACATACGCTCATTTAAAGAAAAAATTCAGCTGAGAAACTGGAGGGGGCTTGAGTTTCCAGGAACGCAGGTTAGGTTCAACCCTGCACTGAAGACAGTGGAAAAACCAGAATGGTTTATATGATCTAAAATCACGGAAGGGCTCACAGGCCAGTGGGAGCCTCCCCGGCTGATTTTTAGATGAACATATGCAATTAGAGAAGAAAGCAGATACCAGACACCGAAGCCATTTGTGCCCTCATGTCACGAAGACCAAGAAGTCAGCCAGCCTTTTGTTCCTGGGCCATGAAAAGCAATGTCCAAGACAGAAATCTGGTAGGACTTATTGGAGACCCTGCCCTGAAAGCTGATATGCCTAAGGGCTACAGCCTTCAGATGGGAACAGGGAGCAGAGCATAGGAGCACGACCACCCTCTCCCCAGCCAGAGGACTTGGATCTAAGCAGAAGAGAAAGGAAGGAAGGTATGCATGTGGACGTTGTGGCCAATGACCCACCCTGACTAACTCAAGGAATAAGAGCTTCTACCATCTTTCTGTTCAACAGTGTTCTGCAAATCTTAGAAAGCCAACATGGCATTTTATACATACATACATACATACAAATATATGTTCATATCGTAAAAATTCTAATTGAATCTACAGGCCAATTCTTGGAACTGACAAGAGAGTTTGGCGAGACTTTTGGACACAAGATCAAAATACAAACATGCAAAGGTTACCTATATGCCACCAAGAATCAACTAGAAGAAATATTAATAATCCCATTCACAAAAGCAGCAAACAGTGTAAGTCACCTAGTCATAGATAAAGGACATAGAAATCTACAGGAGAAAGTGATGTGGGCATAAAAAAAGATCCAATAATTTCACCCCGAGGCAGTCAGCCCCTGAGAGATGGAAACTTATGTATGTGCATGCTTACAGCAGCTCTATTCATAATCGCCAAAGCCTGGAAGAACAGAAATGCCCATGCAGTGAATGAATAAACAAAAGATGGCCCATCTTTGCCATGGAACCTACTGGGCAATAAAGTGAAGTGAACGGCTAATACACACAGCATCGTGGGTGACTCCCAAAGCCTTATGACTGAAGGAAGGCAGTCCTACCAGGCTACGTACTGGTATAACCTCATTTATACCTCATAAATTCTCCAAGAGAAAATGACAATGTTGGAACACAGATCCATGGATGCAGGGGCTCGGGGTAGGAGCTTGTCAGCACAAAGGGACAGCATGAAGGAATTCTCGAGACGACGGAACTGTGCTGTGTCCTGATTTGGGTGGTGGCCACATGAATCGATACATGTGTTAGATTTGACAGAACCGTGTGCACCGAGTCAATTTTACTGTGTTCATGCAGAATATCAGATGTAAACATGTAAGAACAGTGTTTAAGAAGAAGACCTTCGGGGCGCCTGGTGGCTCAGTGGCTTAAGCCTCTGCCTTCGGCTCAGGTCATGATCTCAGGGTCCCGGGATCGAGCCCCGCACTGGGATCTCCACTCAGAGGGGAGTCTGCTGACCCCTCTCTCTCTGCCTGCCTCTGCCTACTTGTGATCTCTTTCTCAAATAAATAAATAAAATCTTAAGGAAAAAAAAAGACCTTAAAAACTGTCTATGACAGGATGGGAAGATAATTCAACATGGTAAAGATGTCCTTCTCCCCAAACTAATCGATACAGTTAGTGGATTTTCACAAAGACCCAGCAGAGTTTCATGAAATTTAACAAACGGATACTCAAATTCTTATAGAATAATAAAGACCCAGGTACAGCCTTCGCAAGACAATTTGAGAGGAAAGATGAAACACATGTCCTATGACATACCAAGATTCCTTATAAATCTCTAGTCATTAGAACACTTAGGAGGTGGTGCAGGGGTAGATCAACAGATCCTAAAGGAGAGACATGGTTATACCAGGAGCTTAATAAGGGCTATTCATCTGTATAATGGAGTAGGTAGAGGGATGGGTAGGTACAGGGAGAAAGATATATACAGAGTGATACAGCCATATGGACATCTTGCTACGTTTCTATCTTATCCCAGGCACAAATTAAATTCCAGTGACATGAAAGTCCTAAATGTGAAAAGCAAAACTTAAAAAAGAGAATATAAAGAATTCCTGTCAGGTCAATTAAAAAAAATAAGTAAAGGATATGAAAAGTAAACCCCAAACTGCCATGACCAAAATAAAAATAAAATAAAAATGAAAGCAAAACAATTCTATGTCACGACCATCAAATGTGCTAAAATGTAAAAGTCTGGCATACAAAATGTTAGAAAAAGTAGAGGAACAGACTTTTTAATGGACTTTTTTTTTTAAAAGATTTTATTTATTTTTTTAACAGAGAGAGAGACACAAGCAGGAGGAGTGGGAGAGGGAGAAGCAGGCTTCCCTCGGAGCAGAGAGCCTGACATGGGACTCGATCTCAGGACCCTGGGATCACGACCTGAGCCGAAGGCAGACGCTTAACAACTGAGCCACCCAGGCGCCCTTTAATGGACTTTTTTAGAGCAGTTTTAGGTTAGCAGCAAAATCTCAGAGAGCATAGAGTTCCCTTGTAGTACATCACCAATGCCATTAACCACCTGCCTCACAATGGTACTTCTGTTACAACTGATGAACCAATATTAATATGTTATCACTAACTAGATGTTATAGTTTACATTACAGTTCACTCTGTGTTACATGTTCTCTGAGTTTGGACCAATGTATAATGTCATGTATTCACCATTATAATATCACACAGAATAGTTTCGCTGCCCCAACAATCTGGTGCATTGCACTGACCGTCCCTTCCTCCTCCCCAACTCCTGGGCAACTACTGATGTTTTTAGTGTCTCCACTGTTTTGCTTTTTCCAGAATGTCATGTACTTGGAATCCTACAGCCTTTTCAGATTGGCTTTCACTTAGCAATGTGCATTTGGACTTCCTCCATGTCTTTTATGGCTTCTTAGCTCACTTCTTTATATCGTGGAGTAATAGTCCACTGTGTAGATATGTATCTATCTACCCACTGAAGAGTAACTTGGTTGCTGTGACTATTTGGCAACCATGAATAAATGGACTTTTTATACACCACTGGAAGGAAGACAAGACCCTACAACTACCTTGGGGATAAGCTGGCATCCTCTACTGCAACTGAAGAAGTGCACACACAGAACCCAGAATTTCCATTCCTGAGTAGACATCACAAAGAAACTCTTGCAAGGAAACATACAGAAAAAATGTTCATTAAACACTCTGTGGAATAGGGAAAATTGCAAACAAACTACAAGTATGCCAAGAAGAAAACTGGAATGGGACAGCATTCTCCATGAGTCTCTCTCGAGTTTCTGCACGTCCTGTCCGCAGCGGCATGGACAGCTTCTGCTCTGGACTGTGTGTTCAAGGCTGTCACACGGTCAACAGCCTCAGAAGACAAAGACCGTGGCTCCCTCTGGAGCGAATCTCGGCAGGTTGGCTTACTGCTTATTACAAAAGACTCGGGTTTCAGAACTGTGGGGTTCCTCAGCTATGACACTGACCCATTGCACGTGCAGCGTCTGTGTGGATCCCTCTGCGTCACCCCTAGGGAACCAAGGGGTGAACATAACCAGGGCAGATGGGAGGCTCATGCTGGACCAAAACTTACATGGCAGCAAAGAGCTAAAATAAAATGAGGGAGGCTATTGCTACTCTTCATTTGTTGCCCTGGTGTGAATATTCATACATTTCATTGCAGAAACCTGAACGTGTTTGGCTGTGGTGAACTTCCCTAAGCTTTGCAGGCAATATGGGATACGCAACGGCTAACGCCCATACTTCACCTTTCCGACATCTAGAAAATTCTGAATTCCAGAAGTCCCTAGCCTTCAGAGTTTGGTGTAAGGATTTGTACTCTGGAAATATTCTCCTGAAATTTTGTATGTATTTCATCATTTAAGATACAAAAATGAAGGCGGGAAGCTCTACCACTTTTTAACTCGGAAAACTGAACCTACATTGCAAAATGCATGTGCTTCTCCGCAAAACAGAGTACAGAGACTATGGCAAGGGGCCCTCAGAAGGGACACACCAGCCCGGTGTCTGTATCTAGTCTCAGAGTGGCAAGATAATCTGTCCTTATATACGTCATGGAGAGGATCGTTCTGGAAATAGTGACCCCTGGTTTTGGTGATTACTAGAGCGTGTCCTGGGAAACAAGGATATTAATTATTTTCAACCACGGCAAGACGGGGTCACACGAGATTTTCCCTGGAGCTGTGAAAGAGCTCGTGCTGACTGCTGGTCACACTGTTGCCCTTAAGATGCCTGCTTGATTATTAAACTCATATCTGATCTTGAAGCTCCAGCTCCCCAGACTGCTAATACACTTGAGCCCTCGTGTCCTGGAACAGGATGCCTTCTATGCTCAACTTCAGATGTTCTTGACCTCACCAGTCTCCTAGGCCATCCACTGCTGCAATACTTAGTTCTTCAGAGGCTCTGATCTGCTGCATACAAGTCCTCCCCCCTCCCCTCAGCCCCATGCTGTGTCCCTCACCTGCCCTCTCTCTAGGGGCTTCTCCAGTGTGGCCGTGGTACGGGACGCTCTGGGAATCAGCTGACTGCCACACAATGCAACCCAGAGATGCAGGAAGTGGCTGCCCCATAGCTCATTTCTTTACATTGCACAGAGTAATATTCCATCAAGGGCAAATGCTTCATTGTTGGGGTGGAAAACAATCAACAAATGTTCCCTTCTCATCCTGGCTGGCTGATCCTGAGAAACCACAACGGTCCCATGATTTCACAGACAGACTCATAGCAACTTGTCCCCAGTGGTGGTAGCCAATGAGATGTATCTTTCTTGTACTGGTATCCCCTCCCTTCCTGCCTGACCCACTTTGCCCCTGTCTCCAGCCCATGGAGGTGGGGGGAGATCACTCTCCTCCATAAACCATCCTACGTAACTCTTTGTCGTGGGCGCGTTCTTTGGGAAATGTAAGCCAAAGTAAATTTCACACTACTCTCACATTTCCAGGCCCAGATATTCTGGAAGAGGCTTCTTTCATAAATAAAAAGGTCACTTAATCTCAGAAAATCAGTAAATCAAGATGCTCTGTTGCTATGCACTTTTATGCACCATTTTCTATCTATGGCCATGAAACTCTTCCCCCTGAAGACCTAGTTTCTTCCAAAGCACTCACCTGACGTGCCCTCGCTGTGACTGATTAACAAACCTGTCCCAGCTTTGGTCAAACGACCCAAACTGATTAGTGAAAACATACCTGTGATTTCTGGACATTTTATTTTTTAAAGATTTATTTACTTGAGAGAGAGCACATGAGCACAAGTCGGGGGGAGAGGAAGAGGAAGAGGGAGTAGCAGACTCCCCACTGAGCAAGGAGCCCAATGTGGGGCTCAATCCCAGGACCCTAGGATCATGACCTGAGCTAAAGGCAGATGCTTAACTGAGCCACCCAAGCGCCCCTCTTCCATTTAACTTATGCTTTTTGGGCACTGTCATTAACGTTAACTATACCCACTAAGAGAGTAGATCTTAAATGTTTTCTTTCACTAACAAAAAGAAATGGTAATTATATGACATGATGGAAAAGTTTGCTAACACTACAGTGGTGATCATATTGGAACATACAAGTGTATCCAATCCATTAAAGTTTGCACACCTTATACTTACACCATGTGAGATGTCAAATATATCGCAATAAAGCTGGAAAAATAATAATTTATGCCTGTCAGTAATGGGATGTTTTCTTAGAGTAGGTTCCTGCTTTGCTTCTCTCCTCTCAGTGATGAGCTTGTGGTGGATTTATCTGACAGTGGTGACAGACGGGCCTCAGCTTCCCTTCTGAGACCCAGAGGCAGAAGCGAAGTTACTGACCTGCTGTAGAAACAAAGCTCCTGGTCTGGACTCCTTCCCTCGGTGTTCTCCTTAATGCCTTGCACCGCACAAAACCAAATCCCAACAGCAGTAAGTAAATGACTCTAGCTGTCCCTCACTGACCTTCCATGTCAGCACTAATTTTAACTTTTCTTCCTGCCTTCAGCCATGTTCTGTGAAGCAATAAATAGAACTAAGTGTCTTTTTAGGACATTTTTATTGCGGCATATTTTTCCTGCCTCCTGCCACCCTATTATGTTATCTTGCCAAATGCCAGGGAAACATGAAACAGACGCTCCAAACAGGAGACATCACAGAGGGAATTTCCCTTGCAGCAACTATGACAAGGAAGCTCTCAGAACTCCACTTTGCGTGCCAGTCGTAGGATTCTGAGCCCTGAATGTATAGTGGAGGAAGAGGCTCATGTGAAAAATGTAGGGTACATTGATCTCTGTGGAATAACACGGAATGAAGAAAACATAGCTTGGCAGTTAAATTAAAAAAAGGAAATCAGAGGTCAAATGCCTCCAATTACAAATGCTGCAAGACAGTCTCCAAATTTCTTCACAGCAATGGAAACAAATATGCAAAGTGTTGCTAGGAATAAGTATATATTTTTGCAATTCTCTTTTCCCTTGGGTGGCATGGCTACAATGCATTTCAAATGAGTTTTCTATCTGAGGTATTTAGCACTGTAGTTTTCCAGGCTGGTATACACAGAAAGCCTTAACCCTACACTACACGAGTAAGAAGAACGAGAAAGAAAATAAGGAACGGAAAACAGCAATTTATAAAGTCCTACTTGGTTCATCAAGCAAATTTAAGACGAAGCTACCGGGTAGTTGCAATCTGCGGGAGCTCTGTGTCTCTTTTTAGAGATATAAACAAGAATAGCGAACAACGCAGCTCACAGGCAACCAGTTCAAGAGCGCACACTTAGCACATGTTTTACATCATTTCTCTCTTAAGACTTTTTAAACTGATGGTAAATGGTGATCAAAACAACAAATCCACGACAAGGAAATGGTATGGTGTGAAGTTATTAACAGATGTGCCATTTCCCCAAGATTCTAGCTCAGGCTTTCCCAACCACAGCACTAGTGCCATCTGGGGCTGGGGAACTCTGTTGGGGGGCCATCCTGGGCATCGTCGCATCTACAGCAGCATCCCTGAGCCCTCGCCACGAGACGCCAGGAGCACCTTCCCCTCACCCCCAAGGATAACAATCCAAACACCTCTCCAGACATTGTCAAGGATCCCCTGGGGGCACCAGTGCCCCTGGCGAAGGACCGCCGCTCCAAAGGCAGAGAACAAGCTGAGTCACACAGCGGAGAGAGAAGCCGCAGCGCAGAAGACATGTGGATGGCGTGATGGTGCAGGAGACTGGAGAGCCCGGTCAGAGCACTGAGCAGAGCCCCAACAGGGATGGTACGGCGCCCTGAAGATGCACGTACACAGGAGGGAAACGCAGGCACCCTGGGGTGGATGAAGGCGTGTAGGCAGAACGATAGAAGCAGCACACACACGTGCTCTATCTTGTGCACACACACATTCTCTCATCCGTGGATACACATGCACACGTGCATACACACATGGGTGCACACACTCACATTCGTCTCTCTCACGCACACACCACACACACATAAGTGCACACTCTACAGGCAGGAAAGAACACAGCCAAACATCCATTCCTGAGGTGCAAGCGGGAGAGCTCTCCTCCAACAAAACTGAATAAACAAGGAATGCTATCAGCTAGGGAAAATATCAAAATTCTCGCACTGGAACACCTGCCAACCCAAACTGCAGCCTGCCAGCCCATACGTGTCTTCAAAGCATGGAGCCTTCAACCTCCTTTCTGTTGCAAAATGGATTGAGCAAGAGTCAGGAGGCATTTCAGGAAAGCCTGGATTGTGAAAGAGAAAGGCTAAGATGAAGAGAAACAGTGAATACAAAAAAAAAAAGAGGTAAATGGGGGAAGGGGTATTAAAGAGAAAAAAATCAAACTGACATGCTCAGACACATTTAGGAAGACATTTCCTTCAAAGCAAAAATCAAAATTCTAATAAGAAACAAATTTTAAAAATCAGAGAAGAAAATGCTAGAAATTTAAAAACATTAACATGATGAGATTAATCCAGAAGATGAAACTAATAGGAATTCCTAACAAAAACAGAACAAACAGAGGAGGATATTTTTGAAGAAGTAATTTTTTAAAAGTTTCCCAGAATTGAAGGAAAGCAAGTGCCTCTGAATCACAGGGGCCCATGCAGCACTGCAGAAGTTGAAAAAAATGGGTCATCACCCCAGCACAACCATGAGAAATTCTACAGGTAATGATCTAATACATCATGTTAAAAACAAGGACCAATTCCTTTAAACTTCTGATTGCAGGCCCAACATTTTATGCAACCTAGTAACGAAGTGTAAAAACAGAATAAAGACATTTTAGACTCACAGGCACACAGAGAGTTTGTCTCTCCTGCGACCCTTCTTAACCAGGGAATCATGGTCACAAAATAAGTCGGTGAACTGAGAAGAACAAAAATCAAGATCCAAGAATCAATGGCACCAACTCACAGGCGCAAAGAAACAGAAGTCCCAGGTGGACAGGTGTGAGTTTGGTCGGAACAAGCAATCAGCTGGTTGAGGCACAAGGATGGAGGAGACCAGAGAGGGTGTCTCTGACAGTAGAAGGAAGAGCCTGAGGACATGACGAGGTCTGAGAACACCAGAGTGGCAGATGATGGTAAGAGCAGAGAAAACAGTACTGCAGGAGAGCATAAGCCAGCGGCCCTGTGCAGCGGGCTGAGCCTACCCAACATCAAGCTGGAGGTGAGCAGGTGCCTTCACTTGCTTGAGAGATTACAGTTTCGTCACTCGATTGTAAAAGCTGAATTTCTGTCTGCTCAATGAAGAGCAACAGGCTCATTAGACATGAGAAAAAGAGACTCTGCACAGCACAGATGAAAGGCAGGAACCAGAGAGAAATGAAGTTGGAGTCTGTCGGCATCCTTCTGAAACCAATTCATCCAACGAACCAGCTATGTCACAAACTATGACAACTGTTCTCTCCCCTGTATACCGGCTCCCAGGTCCACTCACACCAGTCTGGGCCCTCCTCTTGACTATAAGGCCTTGCTATTCAAATCAGACATCTTCCAAGAACTTGCTGCCCGTGAGGTTTTCTAGCCCCATCCCACAGCCGCTGAATGAGAAGCTGCATCTTATCCAAACTGGGCTGAGGTCTGCCAGTAGGAAGCCTTAATAAATGTATGCTTTTTACGCTGCTGAGTTTGTGGTAATTTGTTACACAGAACTAGATAATCTAGATAATGAATACAACCAGCTAAGTTTAGTGAAGAATATGTATTGGAAAGATGTACAAGAAATAGCGAGGACAGTAGGTGAAGTATATGATCAACCCTCACAGAAAGAAGCCAGCACACAGTGTCTACATTTGCTACATCTAGGAGGAGGATTCTAAAACTATTGTTTCAGATATGGCGTAATCAAATACCAAAAGCAGAAATAATTTAAAAGTGGGCCTATGAATAGAGAGGGGCATGGTTAAGGACTACACTGTTTAATTATAAACATTTCGTTACTCTGACACTTTGACCATATAAAAATGCTACTTTTTACTTTTGCATTTATAGATCAATTGAATCTTAGTATTGGCAGACATCTTAAAGGTCTCCTGGTCTGATGTCCCAGTCAAAACAGGCATCTATAGAATATCAACCCTTTCTTGAACACGATTTGTGTCTGGGTACACACTCCATCCTACAACACAGTCCATTCTCACGAGAGACGCAGGTCACTATTAGAAACTATCCTTGGGGTACCTGGGTGGCTCAGTTGGTGAAGGATCTGCCTTTGGCTCAGGTCATGATATCGGGGTGTTGGGACTGAGCCCTGCTTTGGGGTCCCTGCTCAACGGAAGTGTGCTTCTCCCTCTCCCTCCCCACCCTCCAACCCCCACTCTTGCTCTCTCTCCCTCTCTCTCAAATAAGTAAATAAAATCTTTCTTTTTAATAAAAATCTTTAAAAAAGAAAAGAAAAGAAAAAGAAAGCATCCTACTTTGAATCCAAATCCAAAAACTGCATCCATGTAACGTTCAAGCAGAACTAGCTGTAGCCCTTGGAGCCATAAGGAATACATCTCCTCTATTGCCAAACATCAACCCTTCAAATCATGGACAACATCTGTCACTCGTCCTGCTAAATATCCTTTAGATTAAGAGCCCCAATTCATTTGGCATTCCTCCAGATGACATGATGCTCAGGTTCCTTTCAGCAACATCTGTTACCCCTTAGCATTTCTTAGTTTGGTAGTGTCTGACTTTGAAGTGGACCCCCCAGCACCCCATGAACGGCCTGATGTGGGCAGAAAGGTGGGACAAGGATCGGCTCGATCTGCCTAAATGACACTCTGTGTTAGTTAGGTTCAAGCACAATGGAATTCCTCAGGTCCTTTTCTCATGACCTTTTCTATTAACCCAACACTGCCTGAACATGTTCCATTTTTAAACTCGGTAGTAAACCTGGCACTATCCTCTGTTATATTTCATCAGGTTTCTGCCAACTATTTAAGGATTTTTTTCCTTAAAAATTATTAATATATTATTTAATATATACTAATATATTAAATTATTATATTGATATTATTATATACTAATTAATATCATATTTATATTAACATAATATATTAGTGATTTTTCTTTGGTGCCAGACACTGAACCTGTCACCAATATTAAATCACTTGATCTTCACAACAATCCCGTGAAGTAGGTGCAGATATTATCAACATTTTAGAGATGCAAAGTTGTTGAGTCACATGCCAAGCTCCGTCCCTCCCAAGCAGACAGGACTAAGATGTACCTCGCAGGCTCAGGAAGCAGTCAGAGCCCCAGTTCTGCTGCCCTGGGTACCTGTCATGTTTGTGCATCCCACCCTTGTGTTACCTGCAAAGCTGACAGCTTCCATGCTTGCCACCAACATGGAAAAACCTGTCATGTTTGTGCATCCCACCCTTGTGATGACAAAGCTGACAGCTTCCGTGCTTGCCACCAACATGGAAAAAACTGTTGAGGAGAGTGAGACCAGGGAGAGTCTTTCATAAGAACAGATCTGAAGAAAAACTATGAACACCCAACCAGCACCCCAGCAGGGAGAGATTTCCCTTCAGCAAGACTTTGGGGGAACCCCGCAGTCCTGAGGAGCAGAACTGCACTGAGTTGTTGGATGTAGATATGGTCTACACACTTTGTTGGGAAGCCGCGCCCACCCGGGGGACATCTGGCACAGTTTGAAGGCAATTTTGGTTGTCACAACTGGGGTAGGCTGTTAGAAGAGGGCTACGGGCATCCAGAAAGTGGACACTACTGAACATCCTACAATGCGCAGGACAGCAAAGAATGATGCAGCCCAAAATGTCAATATAGCTCTTCCTCAACTTGCAGTGGGGGTACATCCCAATAAAGCCACCATAAACTGAAAATATCCCCATTTAATCCAATTAAAATATCCCAATGAAATAATCCAATTTAAAACACTTAAACTCCCAAACATCATAGCTTAGCCCAGCCTACCTTAAACTGATGAGAACAGTTACATTCGCCTACAGCTGGGAAAAAGCATCTCACGTGAAGCCTAGTTTACAACAAAGTACTGAATACGTTGTATGATTTACTGAGTAGCAATGAAAGTGAACAACAGCGTGGCTACACGGGTATAGAATGGTCTTAAGTGATTTGCTGTTGCCCCTCATGCACGTGGCTGACTGCGACTTGGGGCTCATTGCCACCGCCCAGCATCACAAGGGACTATCTGTAATGCCAAGGTTGAGAAAGACAATTTACTCCTATTAAAGCCAAAGATATCCGAAATTTTGACACAGTGGACCAACTAAGGAAAAGGTCCATGTGAATTCGTGAAATACATGTTTTCACTGAAATTTCTGCACACTGGCAAGGCAGAAAGATCAATACATTAGACTCCGAGATCTCATCTATGAGACTTCTCCATGCCTCAGTTTATAATCACAGTATTAAAGCATGCGTAGGTTGCTTCCCATTCTAAAATGCCATCAACTGCAACTTTATTATTTCCCAAATACGTAGGGTAGGGAGGATATTTTTAACGCAAGTAGTTGTTCCAAAACGCTCAGTGTTAATGACTAGTTAAGAGCATTATACAATTATCATTTCAAAGCATCAGCCTAATTCCCCAGGTTTGCTTGTTTGCATTTTTATTACAATGTTTTCATGTAAACTTATGATTTAGTCTCCTTAGATAAACTTCAAATGTTATTTCTACTGTGTTTTCCTAGTACTCCTATACCTTCATAAATGGTACAAATATGATGTGTTGGCAAACCTAGCACCCAGCAGAATGTCACCAAGGAATTACTCCTTTTTAATGCTGTTTATTTTTTTATGATGTTTCTAGGAAATCAAAACTTGTTTCTTAAATATCTGATTTCTACCGTTATTCATTGGCTAAAAGAATGTAATGACAAAGAGGTAGGGCAAGAATCCCTTTGTTTTAATTTCCTACACTACCTGGAGTATGAGCCTAGAGCGGTCAGAAATTGCCAAATCCTCTGTGCTGCTGAAGCCACACTTACAAGCCAGTCACCAGTGAACTATTTTTCCTGACTTTCAGTGGCCAGAAGCTATTGCCTTAAGACTCTCTTAACTACACGGTGATTGAAAAAGAACCTTTATACTTGATTTTTACCCCCCAAGTTCTCTAAGGAAGCGTTCTGGTGCATTACAGAACCATGATATACTATCAATGTCCTCTAAAGACCAGAGAGTAACACAACTGCAGATAATTATAGTTGGGTTTATGGATTCATTACAACCAGAAAGAACACACGTCGTGGGGACCCATGTACATCTCTCAGTAAGAAGGTGTTAGAAAAGGCAAAGGATATTGGACTGTGGTAGGAGATTTAGGGCATCAGTGGGTATCTTGATGAATCTCATCTAGAGGACAGGAAGTAAGACTGAAGCCGTAACTAGTAAACCAAAGAAGTGGTTATATGATACTAATCAGGAATATCTACTGGCTCATACTATCTGTCAGGAATATCTATGGCTCATATTAATCAGGAAAGTGGGATGTTTGATTCTTTTTGTGATTAGGAGAATGTATTTTTGACTGTGTTCAGACATGATTGCAGAGTGGTCGTGGGTTGTTTTTTTTTTTTTCCTTGGCCACTGTGTTTATACAGTGGCCTTGTCTGAGGCTGATATTCTCTAAAATTGTTTCTGTTCAACAAAAGAACACCAAGACTCGGTCGGCTGTGAATGCCAGGGTAGCTCCCAGCTGCCAGTGGCTGCTTTGCTCTTTCTTGATAATAATATTGCCTCACCCACACCTAAGGGGAACCTTGGTCTCCAGCTACCTAAATCCACAAAGAGTTTGCTTCCACTGACTGTCAGTAATCCATCCTCCCTGTGCTGCCAAAGAAAAAAGTCACTTCAAGACCTATGTCTTTCAAAGATTTAAATTAAAACCTTAATTTGATTCTTCCCTTCTGACAGTGTACTTCTCATCTTGCTCCATTTCCTGAGCTCAGCAGGGACTCACATGAAGACAGGCACCATATTCAAGATATTTCACAGTGGCACTAACCCATTAGATTGGATGGCAGTTAGGTCTTGGGGGTTTCCTGCTATGCTTGGCTCTAACTCTTTGGAGGTTAGATTTTAGGGAGCGTGACGTAGGCAGAGAAGAGACCAGGGTTAGGTCTGAAGTTGGGAGGGCCCCTGGGAGCTGGGAGCAGTGGTTATCACCAACCCGTCCGGAGATGTTTCCAACTGAGAAGTTTGTTCTGGTACCTACCACCAAGCATTTCTCCTTTCTTGGAGGTAAACAACATTCACCTTTGAGACCTTCTGGCATCAAGGATGACAGAAAAGATTTTATTTGTTTCTATTTTATTAAAGAATGAGCCCATTCAAGCAGGTATTCCTTACAATATGTTTGTCTTTCTGTCTTATTTTTCCTGATATGGTTGGGTTAAGTGTTTTAAAGAACAAAGACAATGATGAAATATTTATGGATGTGTTTTAAAGATCTTAAAGTTCTCTTTCCCCTATAAAGATATATTTGATTTTTTTTAAGATGTAATGCCTCCAGTCATGACTAAATGCATAGCAAATTCAGACATATTTACTATCTTGGAGATTACAAAATTGGCTAATGGCTAATTAATTTAGTCAAACAACTTTTTAAAAAATGCAGTCATTTCAACAGCAACAAAAAGAGCAATCTGATAGCTGCCAAGTCAAGTGCACATGGGGATGTTACTGGTTAAGATCTTCTGCCACATTAGGGATTCCAACTAGCCAGACATTGACCAACCCAACACTAATCTTATGCTTTTTTGGTTGAAAATGCAATAGTTTTTTTAACTAATATTAGCTCTTAGTTCTTTTGTTTCATTTTAAGATTTTAAAATCATTATTGCCCAGACAAAATATTTCTTATATATGAACTAAAGTTAAGCAATTATTAAGAAAGTTCTTTTTTTAAGGTCATTTTTACCAATGAGTTCATGCCAACAAAATTAAAGTTCATTAGATTACACATCAGACTGCAGGGTAAAGGATTTCTCAGTCACTTATGCTGCCATACGAAACATTAAGAATTTTTGCTAAGGAATTCTTAACTTTTATTCTAAAAGACTTTAGAATTTACAGAAGATTCACAAGAAGTGTACAAAGTATTTCCACATACCCGGAGAAAATTCACCAACTAAAAACATTTTGCCCATTTGCTTACTATCTATCTCTGTGTTTTTTGAATCATCTGTTTTAAATTAACTTGCTGACACAATACCTCTTACCCCTACACACTTCAGAGTATGTTTCCGGAGAAGAGCATGGCTATGAAATTAAAGAAAGTTAATACTGAACATATTATTATCATATTTAGATTTCAGTAATTTTCCCAATAATATTCTGTGTGGAAATTCCCCCCCCCCGACCCACTGTGTTTACTACTTATGTTTACTTTTCATGGCTATTTTCTTTGACTTGAATGACATTGGCATTTATTCCAAAAGTAGAGGATAGTTGTTTTTTAGGATGCTCTCAATTTGGGTTGGCTTGATGCTTCCTCATGATTAAATTAAATGAAGTTTTTGGCAGAAATGTCAAAGAAGTAAAGCTGTGCCTTTCTCAGGGAATGACATCAGAAGCAACATGACACTTTGTCCCACTGTTGGTGATAATAAAAAATGAGAATTTTCTTCAAATATGGTTTACTAATGTTGTTGCTTTTTGCCCATACTGTGAAAAAAGATACTTATTGACTTTATAAAAGAAGAGTGACTTGCATGTCATGACTCATTCCTTAAGATCTACATCTCTACTGCATTTCTTTTCTACTTCCCTAGAACAAGTTGGTTCTCCGCATTTATCTTCATTCCCCTTGAACAGAATGGGAAAGAATAAACAGATTGACACAGACTGTTGTCAGTGTGGTGACGACTACAACCGAGAACACGTCTACAAAAATATCCAGCTCGTTCAACTTTTCATAAGAAAGACTGCCTGGGTCCAACATGCCAAAAGCAATCCGGCTTAGAGGATATTTTTAGAAATTGATTATTTTAGCTTATTTCTGAAAGGAGACTAGCTGCCACAATGGAATACACATTAAACAATGCATTAACGACCTCAAATTTAGAGCCAGCTGCACTAAAAAAGGAAAACAAAATCCTGCCCATAGATAGTCATTTTGTAAAGACCAACAAGAAGATCATGGGACTGTGGAGTCATTGGGTTCCGCTCTCCAACCACTATGTGGCAAAGCTAAACATAAAACCTTTCCCCCAGATTTTTTATACCCATTTTATACCCATATTTATATCCTAAATATCTCTCAGAAAGGAATTTTCAGAGCTTCAGTTGGAAATTGCTTCGAGTCTGGGGATACTTCTGGACAGAAGAATATAATTTGGGGCACCTGAAATTTCTCCATTTTTTTTTTCTCGTCTCAACCTGTGAAAAAGTAAGAACAACTGGATCATTCTTAAAAAAACATGAAGGTGGGGCACCTGGGTGGCTCAGTTGGTTAAGCGACTGCCTTCGGCTCAAGTCATGATCCTGGAGTCCTGGGATCAAGTCCTATATCAGGCTCCCAGCTTCACGGGGAGTCTGCTTCTCCTTCTGACCTTCTCCTCTCATGCTCTCTCTCATTCTGTCTCACTCTCTCTCTCTCCCTCAAATAAATACATAAAATCTTTAAAAAAAACAAAAAACAAAACCCAAAAACATGAAGGTGGGAACCCGTGGTGGGGGAGGGGGCAAGAGGCCAGAGAGGGGAGTCCAAGCCACTGAGATTTTATTTGGAGAAATTTTCTTTAATCCCTATAAAGTTCTCACAACAAACCTCTGCATTCTCTATTATAACCTTAATGAAAACACGACAATGTCTTTCCCACTGCTGTCTGCCTGGATCCCAACAGCATTGGATGTATAGTACTTTATTATTAATACATGTTAAATGAATACACCAATAAATAAAGTCTTATTTTGCATTCTAACAGTATTGTCTACGGTCACTCACATAATTTTGTCATACTATATTAACATACTCATTTTTCCCTTTTGTCAATACATTATACATTCTATCATCATTCATTATGTCATCTATAGATGATATTAAACGCGCTATCTACACAGTATGGAATTTAATACGTGAACAGAAAACAGAAATAATCAAGTGATTGGCTCTGACCTGCAGATCAGTGTTCTGATATTCTAGTCAGCTTCTGCTACATAAGAAGCAAACACAAATTTTCAGCAGCATGTGATAATAAGCATTTACTAGCTCACAAGTCTTTGGGTTGGTTGGAGTGTGACTGATCTAGATTGGATTCAGGAAGGTGCCTCTGCTGATTCCCGCTGTGCATGTTTATAAGTCTGGTAGTCAGCAGGCTTGTCTTTCGAGTCTCACTACATCATGTCTGCAAATATTCTATTGGTCAAAGCAAGTCATAGGCCAAACCCAACACCAGTAGCATGGGCAAATATATGGCCCGCAGTGAAAGCAAAGGGAGGTAGTAAATACACCTAGAAAATAATCTAACTTTTAACATCCTAGCAACACAAACTGGCTCCTGGTTTGTTTCCCACTTGTGAACTACAGAATTAAACTTCGATCTTCCCAAAATATTATATCCTCCCTCTCCTCCAGCGTCTTATACATGCTGTCCCTCTGCTTAGAATCATCTCCCACTCTCCTCGTATGCCATAAGCCCATCTCTATCATCTGCCAGGCTAACACCTACTCATTCTTCCAAATTGTTATATTCTAGAAGTATCTCTAGATCCCAGAATCCAAGAAAGCTGCCAACCCCCAGATCTTTCCATATATCCCCATATCCCCATATCTCCTATGCTTCCCCCATGGAACCTACCATATGTTACAAAATTGCCATTTCTCTCTCTTCTTACACGACCATCTCTGTGAGGGCAGATTCCATCCTTTTTATTCATCTTTGTGACCCCAGTCCCTAGATTAGTGGCTGATATACAGCAAACACTCAGTAGATGTTTTTTGGATGAATACTTTGGATATAGTTACTCACCCTTTGTGAAACATGAACACTGACCATACTACACAAACATATACTACCCACAGACATTTTCTCTTTACCCACTTTCTTCTTATTATAGTTTTAAAAAATAAAAATTTTAAGCTCTGCTTCTGGAGAACTGCAAGTTCAAACCCATGAGTTCTGATTCAATCTAAGCAATATGCCCCATTCATCAGTAAATAAACTGATGTTCACTGGAATTTTCATAACACAAAAAATGAACTATTTGGAGCAAAACTACACTAGACATTGTAGTTTGAGCCCTCTGTGGGTGAGAATATATATTTTTCTATTTCTATTTAAAATATTCCTGGAGCACCCACATGGCTCAGCTAAGCAACTAACTCTTGATTTGGGCTCAGGTCATGATCTTGGGGGTCACTGGATCAAGCCCCATGTCAGGCTCTAAGCTCAGTGCAGAGTCTGCTTGAAACTGTCTCTCTCTCTCTCCCTCTGTCCCTCCCCTCCTCGCTCTCTCTCTCAAATAAATAAATCTTGGGGGGGGGAGTTATTCTTATTATATGGGGAGACTGACCACTCCAAACTGGAACTCAGACCTTCCTCCTTCTAAAGCTCATCCCTAACAAAACCCCTAAAACAAAATATCTCTCGATGACTGAATGCTCAAATAAATAACTGTTTGTAGCAAATCAATGGCTGCCTGCTAATATAAATATAGTGTATGCTTGTCTTTCACGGTCCTTTGTAAAATATGAGCTTCTCAGGCAAATTTACAGGCTTCTAGACTACACATGAAGGGTTTGTCTATTTAGCATCATCATTGCTGAAAATAATCACTTCATCATAAATCCATTCATCAAAACTAAACTAATTTCGTCTCTCCGCTAGAATGTATCCATTTCCCCAATACATTATGGTAAGTTCAATGAACATTAAATTCACAACGACAGTGATTCTCAGAGAGAACATTTAGCAGTAAATTCTCCAAAGTGTTTACTTAGACTTACAATATGATGATCCAGAACACTTTGAAAGGGACTGTTAAGAGGATTTCAACAATCCACTGTGCCTTCCAATCAATAACTAATTCATTGCTACCAAATGGCTTTTTCAACACAGAGCCACAAAAGAATCAATGGAATGGAATGTCTATTGCAGTGTCTCCATATATTCGCTTAGCTCTGTAGAAAACTGTGAGAGGCTGGAAGAAATCATCAATGACCTCTAGCAAGCACAACTAAAGATAACTTATTATGATGCCTATGACTATTTTTGTAGCTTTAGTTCTAATTTGATGATAGCTGGAGACATTTTGGTTGGCAAATCACGGCAAGGCAATGCTACTGGTATCTAGTGGGTAGTGGTCAGGGATCCTGCTTAACTTCCTATAGTGAATGTGCAGGACCCTATCCCCCCTCCACCACACACACACACACACACCTACACACACACACACACACACACACACACACACCTACACACACACACACACACACACACACAAACGATTATCCAGTCTCTATGTCAACAGAGCTGAGACTGAGAAACCTTACTTTATAGAAAGCTGATAGATGTAAATTCTAGAACTATAAAACTATGCTACCCAGTATGACAGCCACTAACCATACATGACTATTGAGCGCCTGAAAAATGGCAATTCCAAATTGAGATGTGCTATAAGTGAAAATACACTCCAGGGCGCCTGGGTGTCTCAGTGGGTTCAAGCCTCTGCCTTCGGCTCAGGTCATGATCTCAGGGTCCTGGGATCGAGGCCCTCATCGGGCTCCCTGCTCGGCAGGGACCCTGCTTCCTCCTCTCTCTCTGCCTGCCTCTCTGCCTACTTGTGATCTATCTGTCAAATAAATAAATAAAATCTTAAAAAGAAAGAAAGAAAGAAAGAAAATACACTCCAGATTTCAAAGGCGCAGTATTAAAGAAAGAAAAAGCAGAATATCTTAATACTTTTATAATGATTAGATGCTGAAATGAAAATATTCTGGTTATATCAGGCTAAATAAAATACAGTATTAAAATTAATTTCACCTCTTTTTACTTTGAAAAATGTCTATCAGAAAATGTAAAATTACATGTGTGGCTCTTGTTGTATCTTTTTTCGGACAGCACTAGGCTAGGAATTCCTTCCGTGTCCTTGATGACACCCTGTTTCTACCCAAGAAATGTGCATTTTAGTAAGTGGGCTCTCAAAGGAAATTTGAATACAAAAAGCACCCAGTTGCTATGTGTTCATATAAGATGATTATAAGTGCCAAGATATTCAATCAAATCAGAGATACATGGGCAGCAAGATGTAGCTTCCTTATTTATATTGATTTACAAAACTGGTCAGAGATGAAAAAACAGAGTCATTGGGTTGTTACTATTTTTCTTTATGCCCAAATGGTTAGCAATAATTCAGTAGCAAAATATCCCACAGGTCAGACTTCAGGAAGATGGCAGAGTAGGAGGATCCTAAGCTCGATTCATCCCACGGACACAGTTAGATAACACCCACATCAGTGTAAATAACCCAGAAAATGCCCCAAAGACCAGCAGAACAAACTCCACAACTAAATGTATAGGAGAGGCCACACTGAAGAGGGTAGGGAGGTAGAGATGTGGTGGAGAGCTAACCCCCACAGGTCCAGCCACCTGAGGAAAGGAGCCATGGGCATGGAGAGGAGTGGGAAACAGACTATCACACCATGGAGCCTGCAAGGGGAAGAGGAATTCCCAAAGAATTTGGCTTTGAAAACCAGAGGGGCCAAATTTTGAGTTCTTACGACCAGCAGGACTTAAGTGTGGAATTTAAAAAATGAGCAGACTTGGGTCTGAGAAGCTGAGTCCCTGTCCTTAAAGAGACAACCCCCTCCTGCAGCAGACCAGCATGGACCTTGCTGGCATCATTGACCTTGCCCTTCATTCTCCTGTCCCCTCCAATACACCCTTGGCCAGAGCCCATACAAAGAAGCACCACAATCCTGGCAGTGTGTAAGCAGCCCAACAGAACCCAGCACCACTCCAATGTGACTCCTGATCCAGCAAGAGGGGACTATAACCACACACACGAGTCCAACCGCAACCCCAGCAATGGGCTAGGGGAAGCCATTGGGTCTGACTACAATCCTTGCCCACCAACAAATTTTCTCAGGGGACAACACAGAGAAAGCACCCTGCAGTTCGGTACTACCGCATCTCTGATAAACGCATGGTTTGACTCAACTCAAGCTCACGGTGGCCCCACACTAGCCCATTAAACAACACAGGGACCAAACCCTGCCCACAATAGGCAAAGAGAGCCATTGCAGACAACTGGACTGAAAGCAAATGCGGCTCAGCCACAAGAGTAGGGCACATGCAAAGACACAGGAGACACCTCTGACATGCCAGGCTCTGGTGAACAGGGGACATCAAACTGAAGGACACTACAGGATCTCTTCTTCATAAGGCCACTTCTCTCAAGAGCAGGAGACATACCTGACTTTCCTAACACAGAAGAACACAGAGCTAGACAAAATGAAGAGACAAAGGAACATGTCCCAAATGAAAGAACAAAACAAAATCAGAGCACGACAACTAAATGAAATGAAGATAAGTAAAAACAACCATAAAACAAGTAACACAATGACAGTAAGTACATACGTCTCAATAGTTACTCTGAATGTAAATGGACTAAACACTCCAATCAAAAGACACAGGGTGATGGAATGGATAAAAAAGCAAGACCCATCTAATGCTGCCTAAAAGAGATTCATTTCAGACCTAAAGACACCAGCAGACTGAAAGTGAAGGGATGAAAAAGCATTTACCATGCAAAGGGAAGTGGTAAGGAAGCTTAGGTAGCAATACTTAAATCAGACAGAAGAGACTTTATTTTTTTATTTTTTTATTTTANCAAAAGACACAGGGTGATGGAATGGATAAAAAAGCAAGACCCATCTAATGCTGCCTAAAAGAGATTCATTTCAGACCTAAAGACACCAGCAGACTGAAAGTGAAGGGATGAAAAAGCATTTTCCATGCAAAGGGAAGTGGTAAGGAAGCTTAGGTAGCAATACTTAAATCAGACAGAAGAGACTTTAAAACAAATACTGTACAAGAGGCAAAGTAAGACACTTCTGATCATAAAAGTAACAATCCAACAAGAAGATTTAACAATAGAAAATATTTCTGCACTCATCATGGGAGCACCCAGATACATAAAGCAACTATTAATCAACATAAAGGAAGTAATCAATAGTAATACAGTAATAGCAGGGGACCTTAACATCCCACTTAAATCAGTGGATAGATCGTCCAAACATAAAATCAACAAGGAAACAATGGCTTCGAATGACACATTGGACCAGATGGATCTAAAAGATATATTCAGAACAATCTATCTAAAAACAGCAGAATACACATTCTTTTCAAGGGCACATGGGACATTCTCCAGAACAGATCACATATTAACCCACAAAACAAGTCTCAAAAAATTAAAAAAGATTAAAGTCGTACCATGCCTCTTTTCTGACCATAAGACTACAGAACTAGAAATCAACTACAAGAAAAAAATCTGGAAAGAACACAAATACCAGGAGGTTAAATAACATACTACTAAGCAATGAATGGATCAAGTAAGAAATCAAAGAGGAAATTAAAAAATATAGAGAGACAAATGGAAATGAAAACATAAAGGTCCAAAGTCTTTGGGATGCAGTCTAAGCAGTTCTAAGATGAAAGTTTATATCAATATAGGTCTACCTCAAGAAGCAAGGAAAATTGCAAATAAAGTAACATTAAACCTAAAAGGGCTAGAAAAGGAAGAACAAACAAAACCCATACCAATAGAAGGTAGGAAATAATAAAAATGAGATCAGAAATGAATGAAATAGAAACTAAAAGAACAAGTGAAAAGATTAATAAAACCAGGAACCTGTTCTTTGAAAAGATCAACAAAATTCATACACCTTTAGTCAGACTCAACAAAAAACAAAAAAGAGAACAAGGACTCAGATAAACTATATCAGAAATGAAAGAGGAGAAATAACAACTGACACTACAGAAATTAGTGGATTGTCAAAGAATATTATGAAAAATTATATGCCAACAAATTGGACAACCTAGAAGACAGAGATAAATTCCTAGAAACATATAAACCTCCCAAAACTGAATCAGGAAGAAGTAGAAAACCTGAACAAACCAATTACCAGCAATGGAATCAAATCACTAACAGAATGCACACAAAAAAACAAAACTCCAGAACCAAATGGCTTCACAGGTGAATTCTACCAAACATTTAAAGAAGAATTAATACCCATTCTTCTCTAACTATTCCAAAAACAGAAGAGGAAGGAAAGCTTCCAAATCCATTCTATGAGGCCAGCATTACCCTGATACCAAAACCAGATAAAGACACCATAAAAAAAGAGAACTGTAAGTCAAAGTCCCTGATGAATATAGACACAAAAGTCCTCAACAAAATATTAGCAGACTGAATCCAACAATACTTTTAAAAAAAATCATTCACCACAATCAAGTGAGATTTATTTCTGGGATATAAGGGTGGCTCAATATTTGCAAATCAATCAACATAATATATTACATCAACGAGCTAAAGGATAAAAACCATACAATTATTTCAATAGATGCAGAAAAAGCATTTGACAAAAATACAATGTCTAGGGCGCCTGGGTGGCTCAGTGGGTTAAAGCCTCTGCTTTCGGCTCAGGTCATGATCTCAGGGTCCTGGGATCGAGGCC